>CM055117.1:51040849-51120849 GCA_029206835.1 Rana muscosa | reverse complement strand
GTAATAGTAGCATTAGTAGTATTAATAAATTATTATTATTATTATTATTATTATTATTATTATTATAATTATTATTATTATTAATTTATTATTGTTGTTATTAGTAGTAGTAATACATTATTATTATTATTATTATTATTAATAATAATGATCAAAATAATAAAAATAATAATAACAATAATAATATTATTAGGCAAAAAATGTTGTTAGTAATTGTAGTAGTAGTAATAATAATAATAATTTGTCGTTGTTGCTGTTAGTAGTAATAAATTATTATTATTACATAGTTACATAGTAGGTAAGGTGGAAAAAAGACAAGTCTATCCAGTTCAACCTGTGAGTAAGTGTGTATGTTTTTATGTCAATAGTAAATCGCATATCTCTGTATTTCGTGATCGTTACGATGCGCAGCATCTTATGCCGCGTACACACGATCGGAAATTCCGCCAGTAAAAGTCGGATGTGAGCTGTTGGTCGGAAATTCCGACCGTGTGTAGGCTCCATCGGACTTTTGCTGTCGGAATTTCTGCCAGCAAAAGATTGAGAGCGGGTTCTCAAATTTTCCCGACGGAAAATCCGATCGTCTGTAGCAATTCCGACGCGCAAAATTCCGACGCATGCTCGGAAGCATTGAACTTCATTTTCTCGGCTCGTCGTAGTGTTGTACGTCACCGCGTTCTCGACGGTGGAAAGCTCAGAGAACTTTTGTGTGACCGTGTGTATGCAAGCCAAGCTTGAGCGGAAATTCCGTCGGAAAAAACATCCAAGGTTTTCCCGACGGAAAATCCGATCGTGTGTACGGGACATAATAGTTTTTTTAAACTATCGACGCTCCCTGCTGTGGAAGAGAATTGCACATCTCTACTGCTCTGACATTAACCACTTCCCGCCCAGTCAATAGCAGATTGACGTCCGGGAAGTGGTTGTGTTATCCACACTGGACGTCATATGACGTCCTGCGGGATAACAGCCGCCGCGCGCCCGGGGGGGCGCGCATCGCGGCAACCGGTGGAGCGGTGGGTCAGTCTGACCCACCGCTACACTGATCTCGGTAAGAAGCCTCCGTCGGAGGCTTTTTACCACGTGATCAGCCGTGTCGAATCACGGCTGATCACAATGTAAACAGGAAGAGCCGTTGATCGGCTCTTCCTCACTCGCGTCTGACAGACGCGAGTAGAGGACTGCCGATCGGCGGCTCTCCTGACAGGGGGGGTTCGCGCTGATTGTTTATCAGCGCAGCCCCCCCTCGGATACCCACACTAGACCACCAGGGAAGCCCCCCAGGACCACCAGGGAAGCCCCAATCATGTGGATGGCCCCCATGGCCATCCACATGTAGTAAAAACAAATAAATAAAATAAAAACATAAAAAAAAATATGCCAATCAGTGCCCACAAATGGGCACTGACTGGCACTTTCACAATGTGTGGTGGCTGGCATTGCTGGGCACCAGTGCCACCAATGCCACCTGCTAGTGTCCATCAGTGCCACCTATCAGTGCCCATCCGTGCCGATCTGTGCCCACCTATCAGTGCCCGTCCATGCCACCTATCAGTGCCACCCATAAGTGCCCATCAGTGCCGCCCATGAGTGCCCATCAGTGCCGCCTATGAGTGCCAATCAGTGCCGCCTATGAGTGCCAATCAGTGCCGCCTATGAGTGCCAATCAATGCCACCTATGAGTGCCCATCAGTGCCGCATACCAGTGCCACATATCAGTGCCCATCAGTGCCGCCTATCAGTGCCCATCATCAGTGCCCATCAGTGCCACCTCATCAGTGCCACCTCATTGGTGCCACCTCATCGGTGCCCATCAGTGTCGCCTTATCAGTGCCCTTCAGTGCCACCTTATCAGTGCCCATCATTGAAGTAGAAAAGGTACTTGTTTACAAAAAAAATTAACAGAAACAAAGAAAAACTTAGTTTTTTTAAAAAAATTCGCTCTTTTTTTATTTGTTGTGCAAAAAATAAAAATCGCAGAGGCGATCAAATACCACCGAAAGAGAGCTCTATTTGTGGGAACAAAATGATAAAAAATTTGTTTGGGTACAGTGTAGCATGACCGCGCAATTGTCATTCAAATTGCGACAGTGCTGAAAGCTCAAAATTGGCTTGGGCAGGAAGCTGTATAAGTGCATGGTATTGAAGTGGTTTTAAAGAACCCTCTATGCAGATTAATTGTTACTATTACTATTATTATATATTATTTTTTAGTAGTGATAGAAGTCATTTTTATTATTAATATTATTATTATTACTGCAACCACAGAGGAATAGGCTCCATGGCTGAATCACAAAAATGGGAGATATCTTTATTTCGAAGGTATGCGGATATTGACATATTTGCAAAGATTAGAAGCGCATCTTTCATAGATTATTACTTTGTAACTTTTTAGTGTTTTGCAAAGTGAAGGTACAAAAGTGTTATAAATAAAAGAGCTCCAAGTAAAATTGCATGCCTGTAACCTCGTAGACGGGAGCAGGCCAGGAGGGATTCCACGTGGATGTGACTTTGATGTCAGTGACCATGGAAGGCAATCGGAGTAACAACAGACGATTATTCTAGAATATACCATTGAATAGAAAGGAAGGCGTGGCTTGAAATATCTTGCTCCCACACAGGAACCAATCAGCTTCCAGGTTTTATTGTCAAAGCTTAACCACTTCCGGATAGGCTGACCACATTTCCAAACTACCATTCAGGGACACTCCCCCTTCCCAAAAATCAGCTTGTGCTGTAACGAATCACAGCACAGTGATTGGACACAAGAGGCGGGATTTATGATTTCTCCAATCACAAGCAGGGGGCGGGGATTGTGCTCCTCCAGGCATTCCCGGCCAGGACAAGTACTGTCAGTGAGTAAAGCGGTGATGTGGCAGCCTTTTTTGGGGGCATCAGGTTGGCCCGGGGGGGTGGCTGTGTCAGTTTCATTCAGGGACACTGTATTGTCCTGGAATGAAGGTGCCCAGGACAGACCTGCAAAATGCGGGACTGTCCCGGGCAATCCGGGACACGTGGTCACCCTACTTCCAGACCGCCGCACGACTATATACGTCAGCACTTTGAAGAGGGATATCTCTGTTATAGCAGCAGCTAGCTACCATATGCCAGGTATCCATCTCTTCAGCCGGCGCTCCGGTTTCCGATAATGGTGGTCTCTGCGGCGGATTCGCCGCAAGATCACCGTTATCGGCGGCGGGAAAGGGCCGCCCCCACTTGCCACTATCCCGCGCCCTCCGTCGCTTACCGGAGCCGTCGGCATCGGGTCCTTCTCGTGGCTGGGTATGGAGACGAGTGAGGGGAAGATGGCCCCCACCCGTCTCCATACCATAGCAGGGCAGAAGCGATGTCACAACGTCACAACGTCACTTCCGCCCAAAGATCCTAAAGGGCCATTTTTTTTTTATTATTGCATTTAGTGTAAATATGAGATCTGATGTCTTTTTGACCCTCAGATCTCATATTTAAGAGGACCTGTCATGCTTTTTTCTATTACAAGGGATGTTAACATTGATGACACAAGTTTTTTTTTTTTTTTTTAACGCATACGTGAGTAGCGCCCGCATATGAAAACGGTGTTCAAACCACACATGTAAGGTATCACCGCGATCATTAGAGCGAGAGCAATAATTCTAGCCCTAGACCTCCTCTGTATCTCAAAACATGCAACCTGTAGAATTTTTTAAATGTCACCTATGGAGATTTTTAAGGGTAAAAGTTTGTCGCCATTCCACGAGCGGGTGCAATTTTGAAGCGTGACATGTTGGGTATCAATTTACTCGGCGTAACATTATCTTTCACAATATAAAAAAAAAATGGTCTAACTTTACTGTTGTCTTATTTTTTAAGTCAAACTTTTTTATTTTTTCCAAACAAAAGTGCGCTTGTAAGACCACTGCGCAAATACGGTGTGACAGAAAGTATTGCAACGACCGCCATTTTATTCTCTAGGGTGTTAGAAAAAAATGTATAATGTTTGGGGGTTCTAAGTAATTTTCTAGCAAAAAAAATGTTTTTAACTTGTAAACACCAAATCTCAGAAAGAGCCTCTCTGATTGGCTCCCATGTACTACACCAGATTCTGCAATCTCCAGTTTTAGTAAATCAATTCCATTGCATATGTTTATTTATTTTTTATAGAATAGAAATGCCACATTGTGAACAGAATATTGCAGCTTTCTGGGCACACCAGGAATTAATCCTGTAGAAATGAGAGAACTGGGAGTTTGACAAAATTTGGGTGAAAAATTGGGATATATTGGTAAAATGTTAGCGTTCTACCCTGGAGTCAACGAGGAAGACTAACTGAAAGAGCTAATAGACGTAAAAATTTAATATATTGCAGCTTACCAATCATGAGATGTGGAGGCTGCACACCTCCTGTATTAGTGAGACACAGCTCTGGATGAAGAAGCACAGGAGGCACAACAAACAGGAGCATTGTCGGTCTGGGGGGGGGGAGGGGGGAGTGTTGGATGTACTAGCAGATTAAGGCCTTTTTACCCTGACACTCCACTAGTCCTAACCTGAATACTCACAGGGCTGACATGGTGATAACATGACATTGTTTGTAAACAAACAACAGTCCGTTTACATTTTACGCTTCGTTAACTACTTCAGCCCCGGACCATTTTGGCTGGTTAAAGACCAGGCCCCTTTTTGCGATTCGGCACTGCGTCGCTTTAACTGACAATTGCGCGGTCGTGCGACGTGGCTCCGAAAACAAAATGACGTCCTTTTTTTCCCACAAATAGAGCTTACTTTTGGTGGTATTTGATCACCTCTGCGGTTTTTATTTTTTGCGCTATAAACAAAAATAGAGCGACAATTTTGAAAAAGATTCTATATTTTTTATTTTTTGCGATAATAAATATCCCCAAAAAATATATAAAAAAAAAATTTTTCCTCAGTTTAGACCGATACGTATTCTTCTACATATTTTTGGTAAAAAAATCGCAATCAGCGTTTATTGATTGGTTTGCGCAAAAGTTATAGCGTTTACAAAATAGGTGATAGTTTTATGGCATTTTTATAAAAAAAATTTTTTTACTAGTAATGGTGGCGATCATTGATTTTTTTCGTGACTGCAACATTATTGCGGACACATCGGACACTTTTGACACATTTTTGGGACCATTGTCATTTTTACGGCGATCAGTGCTATAAAAATGCACTGATTACTGTAAAAATGACACTGGCAGTGAAAGAGTTAACCACTAGGTGGTGCTGTAGGGGTTAAGTGTTCCCTGCATTGTGTTTCTAACTGTAGGGGGGATGGGCCCTGTGTCACATGACACCAATCTCCGCTCCGAGTACACGGAGCCGAGATCAGTGTCATTGTCACTAGGCAGAGCAGGGAGATGCTTGTTTACACAAGCATCTCCCTGCTCTATACCTCCGTGAGACGATCGCGGGACCCCGGCGGCGATCGAGTCCGCGGGACCTGCGGTCCGACTCACGGGGAAGGCAGCAGGGTCGCGAGCGCGCCGCCGGCAGCGCACGCGCGACCCCCACGTCAGGCAGTTAAAGGGGACGTACAGATACGTTGATGTGCCTGTACGTGCCATTCTGCCGACGTATATCTACAGGATGCGGTCGGCAAGTGGTTAACAGGTGTTACGGCGTGCAATAAAGTGCATTGTGTTAAGGTAGTCTATTAAAAATAATGGGTTAATCCTTACCCTAATAGCAGTCCTAATCTGAATGCTCACAGGGCCGACATGGTTATCACATGACATTGTTTGTAAACAAACCAGGCTCGGTTTACATTTTGCGTTGTGCATGCGTTACGTCGCGCAATAAAGTGCCTTGTACTAAGGCAGTCTGTTAGAAATAATGGGTTAACCCTTACCCTGACACTTGTCCTAACCTGAATTCTCCCTGGGCTGACATGGTGATCACATGACATTGTTTGTAAACAAACCAGGCTCGGTTTACATTTTGCGTTGCGCACGCGTTACGTCGCGCAATAAAGTGCCTTGTACTAAGGCAGTCTGTTAGAAATAATGGGTTAACCCTTACCCTGACACTTGTCCTAACCTGAATTCTCCCTGGGCTGACATGGTGATCACATGACATTGTTTGTAAACAAACCAGGCTCGGTTTACATTTTGCGTTGCGCACGCGTTACGTCGCGCAATAAAGTGCCTTGTACTAAGGCAGTCTGTTAGAAATAATGGGTTAACCCTTACCCTGACACTTGTCCTAACCTGAATTCTCCCTGGGCTGACATGGTGATCACATGACATTGTTTGTAAACAAACCAGGCTCGGTTTACATTTTGCGTTGCGCACGCGTTACGTCGCGCAATAAAGTGCCTTGTACTAAGGCAGTCCGTTAGAAATAATGGGTTAACCCTTACCCTGACACTTGTCCTAACCTGAATTCTCCCTGGGCTGACATGGTGATCACATGACATTGTTTGTAAACAAACCAGCGTTTGTTTACATTATTTGTTGCGCACGCGTTACATCGTGCAATGAAGTGCATTGTATTATTGGAGTAATCCTTACCCTGACACTAGTCCTAACCTAAATGCTCACAGGGCTGACATGGTGATCACATGACATTGTAACACGCATTACGTCATACAATAAATTGCCTTGTACTAAGGCAGTCCATTAGAAATAATGAGTTAACCCTTAGACCCCTTTCACAACGGGGCGTTTTTCAGGCGCTTTTGGGCTAAAAATAGCGCCTGTAAAGCGCCTGAAAAATGTCTCCCCTGCTGTGTCAGTGTGAAAGCCCGAGTGCTTTCACACTGAGGTGATGCGCGGGCAGGACGTTAAAAAAAAACTGCCCATTTGCGGGCGGTTTTAACCCTTTTTTGGCCGCTAGCTGCCAAATACCTCCGCAAAAAACGAGGGTAAAGCGCCGCTAAAAATAGCGGCGCTTTACTGCCGACGCCTCGGTGTGAAAGCGGCCTTACCCTCTCTAAGGCTCCTTTCACACTGGCGCGTTTTTCAGGCGGTTTAGCGCTAATAATAGCGCTGTTATACCGCCTGAAAAAATCGTGCCCTGCAGTCTTCAGTGTGAAAGCCCGAGGGCTTTCACACTGAAGCGGTGCACTAGCAGGACCACTCCAAAAGTCCTGCTAGCCGCATCTTTACAGCGGTGAAGGAGCGGTGTGTTCACCGCTCCTTTACCGCTGCTGCCTATTGAAATCAATGGGACACCGCGGTAATACCGCCCGCAAACCGCAGCAATAGCCGCGGTTTGCGGGCGGTATTAACCCTTTTTCGGCCGCTAGCGGGGGTTAAATTCACCCCGCTAGCGGCCGCATACTGCGGTAATAACGACGGTATAGCGCGCTGAAAATCGCGCCACTATACCGCCACCGCACCTGCCCGCCCCAGTGTGAAAGGAGACACTTGTCCTAACCTGAATGCTCACAGAGCCAACATGGTGATCACGCGACATTGTTTGTAAACAACCGAGACTCTGTTTACATTTTTCGTTGTGCAATAAAGCGCATTGTGTTAATGGGTTAACCTTTACCCTACACTACCCCCTGACCTGAATGTTCACAGGGCTGATATCCCCTTGACCTTCGAGAGATTTACCCCCGCTCCCTTAATGACCAGGCCATTTTTGGCGATATAGCACTGCGTTACTTTAAGGCCTCATGTACATTGCTGCTGGTAAACAGACGTTTAGGAGCAGTTGGCGTTGTTTTTAGCTGCCCCTGAACTCTCCTCCATGTTATCTTATCAGTACACAGGGTCGTTTATAATCATTTCTAGGCAGTTGAGTTTAGAGGCTTTTTCTGGAACCCCAAAAAAATGAGTTCAGAAGCTGAGTTTAGAGGCATTTCAAGCGCTAAACGCGGCTAAACGCAGTAACTGGCATTTAGCAGCATTTCGTTTACAGACGTTTTTAACTTTAACCCCAAAAATATATATATATAATTATTTTTTTCAAACCCTTCTAGGCGCAAACGTGGCCAAACACGGCATGTAAACGCGGCTAAGCGGCCGTTTTCTAGCTGTCAAGTTATAAATTGTTCAGGAGAGGTTGAACAACGTCCCGTGTACATGAAGCCTAACTGACAATTGCGCAGTCGTGCGACGTGGCACCCAAACAAAATTTACGTCCTTTTTTTCCCCACAAATAGAGCTTTCTTTTGGTGTTATTTGATCACCTCTGCGATTATTATTTTTTTTGCACTATAAACAAAAAAAGAGTGACAATTTAAAAAAAAAATCTATATTTCTTTACTTTCTGTTATAAAACATTTCCAATAAAAAAAATGTAAAAAAATCAAATTTCTTCATCAATTTTAGGCCGATACGTATTGTTCTACATATTTTTGGTAAAATAAAAAAAAATCCCAATAAGCGTATATTGATTGGTTTGTGCAAAAGTTATAGTCTACAAACTACGGGATAGATTTATATGGAATTTTTATTTATTTATTTTTATACTAGTAATGGTGGTGATCAGCGACTTATAGCGGGACTGCGATTTTGCGGCGGACAGCCGGACACTAACTGACACTTTTGACACTTTTTGGGGACCAGTGACACTAATACAGTGATCAGTGGTAAAAAAAATATGCACTGTCACCGTACTAATGACACTGGCAGGGAAGGGGTTAAACATCAGGGGCGATCAAAGGGTTACATGTGTGCCTAGCCTGTGCTTATGTGTACTGTTAGGTGGGGATGTGCTTTGCAGGGAAAGAAAATCCAGCACACCCCCGCCGACAGGACAGAACTCCGCCTTGTTTACATAAGCAGAGCTCCGTCTTGTCTCTCTTCTCGCCGATCGGCAGATGCCAGTGGAAATCTATTGGCCGGCATCCGCTGATCGGTTTCTGCTGTGACTAGCGCAGCAAGTGCTCCCCCTACCTGGAAGTGCAGAATCACTTATACTGTGTGTATATATATATATATATATATATATATATATATATATATATATATATGTGTGATTCTGCACAGAACGGCCGGCCTGTACCAGTAAATCTGCTATAGGGCGGTCGGCAGGTGAGTAAAGTGATCACATGACATTGTTTGTAAACAAACCAGGGTCCGTTTACATTATTCATTGCGTTACCCCACGCGTTACGTCATGCAATAAAGTGCATTACGTGAAGGCAGTCCATTAAAAATAACATGGCTAACAAGCCAGAACGTCCTAAAAATTGCGGGACTTTGGAGGTGCAAATCACACTGATCTGCAGCTCTGCAATCGCACTGAAGAAGTGCGATTTTAAAGCCACACCAGTGTAAACCAGGGCTTCATTTTAACGAAATTTTGATTAAAGGCGAAATCTATAATTTTGCTACAACTGTCATTTCAGCTCATCCCTAGTAGTAAGGCTCCGTTCTCAATAGTGCCGTGCGACTTGCGACACACATAAAGTCATTTATTTCAATGCCACCCGTTACAATCTATGCAACTAAAGTCGCATCGTCTTTAAAAAAAAAGGTTCCTGCACTACTTTGATGTGAGTTTCTTGTGGCTTGAGTTCCTTAGAGTGTAATAAGTCGCATTTAAAGTGTTACTGAACCCACAACAGTAAAATCAGTCTGTATATGCAGTAAAGCATTCTTGTTATACTCACTGTGGAACCTAAGAGGTTAATCCTCTGCATTGTGTAAAAATGTGGTCTTCTCTGATCCTCCCCTTCTTTTACCATCCCCAATCCATCTCCTGATAGTACAGAGCCTTTGGAGGCACTCTGCACATGCTCAGTTTGGTGTGTATTGCTAGAGAGTTTTTTTTTTTCTTTGGGAGGGTGCATGTGATCAGCACAGGGCCAATCGGCACTGTACAGACAGAGGGTCAGGGGTCCTGCAGTCTCATAGGACAGTCAGAGGAGAATGCAAACTCCTTCTACAAGCTTTAACCAGACACTGATAGAAGTCACAAGACTGTTATATACTGCTGAGATAAGAAAAGGTATTTAGCAGTTTATATTTACTAAAATAATTGCATTTCCATGTTCTGTGTACTGTGGGAGACCAGATATGGTGAATGTAGGGTCTAGGGTTTAGTAACACTTTAAGTCACATGAAAGTTGCACTGCAAAGTCGCACTGGAAATCATGCGACTTTAGAGTCGCACTAGTGTGAACCGAGACTTAGATGCAATAAAAACATATGGTGAAGAAAGGGTAAATGTTAGCGTCTAGTGTACGCACGTAGACGCAAACTGGCCTTCGTCATTGAACATGTGTTTAGCATCTGAAACTTTTGCATACTTATTCATGAATACTGATAAAAACTCCTCCATAAATCACCTTTTATTACAAGGCTCACATCCATGCGCTCAGCGTGTGTTTTTGCGCGGGCCTGCGGGAAATGCAGAAAAAAACGTAGCCACATGGAAATTTCCCGCACCCAAAAACGCACTGCGATTTCAGATGCGTGAGGGCGCTATCAACACCGAATGGCAGCCCCGCACCATCTGCAAAAGAGCTGTGCGTTTTGGCTGTGGGTGCGGGAACAGGTGTAATTTAAGGCTCCGTTTCCCACTAGTGCGACTTGTCGTGCGATTTGTCATGCGATTTTGGACACATAAAGCCGCATGACAAGTCGCAGCCCATTGATTTCAATGGCACCCGTTCCCATCTCTGCGACTTAAAAGTTGCAGCGACTTTGAAAAGGTCTCCTGCACTACTTTGGTGCAAGTTTCTTGTGACTTGCTAGGGAGTGTAAAGTTGCATCAAAGCTGCATTAAAGTGGCATCAAAGTCACGCGACTTTGGCGTTGCACTAGCGGGAACGAAGCCTTACACACTTTTCCCGCACAAATGTGAACTGTAACCCACGTTTGCTCGAGCACAACACCCTATTCATTTGAATGGGCTACTGTGCTGCATGAACTGCAGAAAAAAAAAAAGGTGCATCTTTTTAAAAACGCAGCCACAGGGAAACAACATGGTCCTAAGATCACCTTTTTTTTTTTTTATCTCAGACTTGCCAGCCTAGAGGAGAGATGTTGGGACTTATTGACCCCTCATCTCTCCATAAAGAGGACCTGTCATGCACTATTCCTATTACAAGGGATGTTTACATTCCTTGTAATAGGAATAAAAGTGATCAAAAAATTATAATTAAGGCCCCTTTCACACTGAGGCGTTTTTACTGTGTTTTCGCGGTAAAAATAGCGCTGTAATAACGCCTGAAATAATCCTGCCCCAGCATTCTCAATGTGAAATCTCTGAGGGCTTTCACACTGAGGCGTTGTGCTGGCTGGGCGTTGAAAAAAATCCTGCAAACCGCTTTTTTAGAGCAACTTTACGCTGGTTTCACACTGGGGCGGTGGGTGCGGTGGCGGTATAGCGCTGCTATTTTTAGCGGCGCTATACCGTCGGAATTGCGGAGGTATTCGGCCGCTAGCAGTGCGGCTTTAACCCCCGCTAGCGGCCGAAAAAGGGTTAATGCCACCCGCAAACCGCGGCTACAGCCGCGGTTTGCGGGCGGTATTACCGCGGTGTCCCATTCATTTCAATGGGAAGGAGCGGTGAAGGAGCGGTATACACAGCGCTCCTTCACCGCTCCAAAGATGCGGCTTGCAGGAGATTTTTTCTCCTCCCGCCAGCGCATCGCCTCAGTGTGAAAGCCCTCAGGCTTTCACATTGAGCATACTGGGGCAGGAGTTTTTCAGGCGTTATTTATGCGCTATTTTTAGCGCAAAACGCCTGAAAAACTCCTCAGTGTGAAAGGGGCCTTAGGGCGCATAAAATAGCGCTGTAAAAACGCCTATCCCCATTGAAATGAATGGGAACCGCGGTAAAAACGCATAGGCATAAGCGTTATTTTAAAAAATAACGCTAACGCGTATGCGTTTTTACCGCGTTTTTACCGCGTTCGCGCTATTTTAAGGATTAGGATTAGGGGGTTAATATTTTATTTATTTATTTATTATTTATTTTAAAAAAAAAATGTTAGGGTTAGGGTGTTAATTATAATACTACTACTATTAATAAAAAAAATAATAACACAAATATAAATATTCATAAATAAATACAATATATGTAATAATAAATAAATAAATAAATATTCTCTAAGCTTAACCCTTAAAAAAATAATAATAATAATAAAATAATAATAATAAGTAAACACCCTAACACAAAATAAATAAATACATTATTATTATTATTATTATTATTATTAATACATTATAATAATGAATATTATTATTATTAACATATTTGTTGTTTGGGTTTGGGTGTTTATGATTATTTTATTATTATAATAATAATAATAATAATTATTATTATTATTATTATTAATAATAGTTTATTATTTTTTTAAGGTTAAGGGTTAATTATTATTTATTTATTTATTATTACATATTATTCATTTATTTCATTTATTTATTTATGATGATTTTTAGTTATCTGTGTACTTATTTTACATTTATTTGTCCATATATTATTACTATTTTTTATAAAAATGTTTTTACATATTTTCATTTGAGCAGAAAATCAGGCAAAAACACACGCAAACCGCGTGTTTCCAATCATTTCTATGGGAATAAAAACACGCAAATCTGCCCAATTTGCGCTACAAGGAAAAGCTCCAGAACTTTTTTGAGCTTCAGGGCGTTTGGCTTCAGGCGACTTGGAGTGGAGATGTGAACCATCTCCATAGAGAATAATAGATTTTTTTCTCTCTCCTCCAGCGTTTAGGAGCATTGAGCTTCAAGCTGCAAAACGCTGAGGTGTGAATGGGGCCTGAAGAACCAGAGTTCCCCCCGCACAACGTGCGCTCGCAGTATTTGTGTGCAGCGGATATGTTTACCTTCTCAAATGGTATTGCGTAATATTAGCACGGCATGCAATGTGATCTATATTTTTACCCCATGCAGAAGCGTGGACGTATCTATTACCTATTGGCGGTGGAAAGGGTTATTTTTGAACTGAGATGTAGGACTGTGGGCTCAGCAGGCACAGCGGAGGAAGCTCAGTGAACTCCCCGCTCCTGCAGGGACTGAAGCTGTTCAGTAGAGTGGTGTCAGAGGAGATCCGAGGCTCTCTGCACCCAGCACAGAGGGGAGATGTCAGAGGTCTACCTAGATCAATGATGTCTACATAAAGTGAACCTGTCTCCATGGGGGGGTGACATCTTCTCTGCCTGGGAAGGGGGATGGGAGGTTGGCGGTGACTGCCTAAGAATGAGAAGAACCGATGACAGTCCCACGGAAAACCTTGATAGATCTGTCCGCTCTTCACCGTGGGGATCAGTCAACCGGCTTACCTTGAGCTCTGCACCATATAATGCGCAATCTCATGATCACATGATACAGAGCAGTGATTCTCAACTCTATTGAGACCAGGGTCTGGTAACATTTTCCTAAACCTTCTGTGCCCCAACAAAAAAACGAAATATGTATTGAAATACTGAAAGGATGCAGTTGGGTGTGACTGTGGGGGACGAGGGTTCATAAGGGTGTTTGGGGCCTTTGCAGCAGACTTGGAGGCTCTGTAGGAGATTCTGGAAGGAGCCAGGGGTAGTTGTAGGGGAACGGTGTCTGTGGAGGGGGCTGTGGGTCTCAACAGGAGCTTGGGGGCTTTCTAGGGGCACTGTAGTAGACTAGAGTGCACTTCGGGGACTGGGTGGGCACTGTGTGACACTCTAGGAGATTGGGGGCACTATGGGAGGGGAGGCTGGAGGCTTTACGTCAAGCAAGGGACAATGCAGGGGGCTGGTGCACACTGTGGGAGGTTGAGGGGCACTGTGGGGTTTTAGGGCTCTTACGGGAGCTGGGGTCACTGTGGGAGGTTGAGGGGCATAGTGGACCACGGTGGAAGGTTGGGTCAAACTGTGGGGGTTGAGGGTACTTATGGGACCTGGGGTTACTGTGGGGGGTTGAGGGGCATAGTGGACCACTATGGAAGGTTGAGTGGCACTGTGGGGGTTGAGTGCTCTCAGGGGGCCTGGGGTCACTGTGGGAGGTTGAGGGACACTGTGGACCATTATGGAAAGTTGAGTGGCACTGTGGGGGTTTAGGGCTCTCAGGAGGGCCTGGGGTCACTGTGGGAGATTGAGGGGCATAGTTAACCACTATGGGCGTTTGGGTGGCACTGTGGGAGCTGGGAGGCACTGTGGGAGGTTGAGGGACACTGTGGACCATTATGGAAGGTTAGGTGGCACTGTGGGGGTTGAGGGCTCTCAGGGGGGCCTGGGGTCAATGTGGGAGATGGAGGGGCATAGTTAACCACTATGGGAGTTTGGGTGGCACTGTGGGAGCTGGGAGGCACTGTGGGAAATTGAGGGACACCGTGGATCATTATGGAAGGTTGGGTGGCACTGTGGGGGTTGAGGGCTCTCAGGGGGGCCTGGGGTCACTGTGGGAGATTGAGGGGCATAGTTAATCACTATGGGAGTTTGGGTGGCACTGTGGGAGCTGGGAGGCACTGTGGGAGGTTGAGGGACATTGTGGACCATTATGGAAGGTTGGGTGGCACTGTGGGGTTGAGGGCTCTCAGGGGGGCCTGGGGTCACTGTGGGAGATTGAGGGGCATAGTTAACCACTATGGGAGTTTGGGTGGCACTGTGGGAGCTGGGAGGCACTGTGGGAGGTTGAGGGACATTGTGGACCATTATGGAAGGTTGGGTGGCACTGTGGGGTTGAGGGCTCTCAGGGGGGCCTGGGGTCACTGCGGGAGATTGAGGGGCATGGTTAACCACTATGGGAGTTTGGGTGGCACTGTGGGAGCTGGGAGGCACTGTGGGAGGTTAGGGGATCTACAGGTGGCTGGACACCCAGGACGAGGGAGGACGTGGTCTGGCGGTGAGCCAAAGCCTGGTGGTTGAAAACCACTGATACAGAGTTTCAGGTAAACTGAGTACATGGGAAAAGTCCTCCAAGGGAAAACTGGTCTGGATGGTGGAGCTTCATTGATTTGTATCCAGGGGCCTGGATATTGAATTTGGGGGATTTTGGAGCGAATTTGTTCATGAGAATTGGGGGAAATAGGGCGAGAGGCTATGGGGACGGTAGGTGTGGGGCATCATAGGGGCTGGAGATTTCAGGTGTGGAAGAGAGGTTTTTGGGTTGGCAGCTAGGGACCCTGGGTCGAATCACTAGAGCCTAATGCTTACAGACGTACATAAAATTTCCATAATGCTTTATGCGTACCCAAACAGCTGAAATAACACATTTTTGAATAAATTTGGGTGCATAATTTTAGTTTAAAATGAGTCAGTTGACATTTACCCAGTAAGGCTTCTCCTTATGGTTTGGAGTTACTTTGCTTTAAATGTATTTGGCCACTAGATGGCAATAATCATAATTGGTATTCCCAATGATCTAGTGGCCAATTGCTGGGTTTTTTTTTCATTTTAAATCAATGAAAAACATTCGACCAGCACAGAAATTAGCCTAATATTCTTTTTTCTTTTTGCTCTATTCACACAGAGATCCACTTTCAAAGGGTGAATTGCTATGCATCTTATTGAATCTGTAATGGGCATTTTGTTGGTGCTAAAACTGGCCTAAATGGGGAAAGTCTAAAAAAATGAAGCCTACAAACCTACAGATAGGCAGAGAGTTGAACAGCTCTGTCAGAACTAGACAAAGTGCACAGCTATATTATAATTCTTTACGTAAAATCAAAACAATATTTGTAAAGTTTTTGGATAGATTGTGGAAGGGTCACTCTGGGGGAGGTTCACCCCTTCTATTGATCCTGATAAGATGTGTCCATCGGGGGGGTCATAGGGAAAAGGCCCATAGCATTGGTGGTGGTCAGAATTCCTTCCTGATTTGGTGGAGGTCTGAAGGCCACTCTTGCAGTCATGTTGCTGGCTCTGCCAAGTGGTGTTCGCCTTGGAACTACGTATGCCGGCACCATTAGATGGGGGGTCAGTTAGCCACAGCTAACCCCTAGAAACCTCTGGAGGAACCCTAGTTGAGAATGGCTGCTCTGAGAGGATGAACATACACTTGTTGGTAGAGCACTGGACCCAAAATTAGAAAAGATAGAGGTTAAAAAAAGCTTTCTGTTAACCAGGGTATCACCAAATTAGTCTGAAGCGCGTAGGAAGGATAAGTCCAGTAAGTCTTTATTGCACATGGAAAGAGGTCAGAAGAGAAAGCCAATGCATTTCAGGGGGCTCAAAACTCCCCCTTCATCAGGGCTTAGATGCTGGCAGTAACTGAAAATAATACTGGAAAGCAAGTAAGTCTTTATAAAGAGCAAAAGGTCAAAAGAGAAAGCCAACATGTTTCAGGTCAAAACTCCCCCTTCATCAGGGCTTAGATGCTGGTAGCAACTGAGAAGACTCTTTGAAGCAAGTAAGTCCTTCCTGTGCATTGCAAAAGGTCAAAAGAGAAAGCCAACGTGTTTCAGGTCCTAACTCCCCCTTCTTCAGGGTTTAGATGCTGGTGGTAGGTCAGAAGAGAAAACCAACGTGTTTCAGCTCAAAACTCCCCCTCCATCAGGGCTTAGATGCTGGTAGTAATTGAGGAACTCTTTGAAGCAAGTAAGTCTTTACTGTGCATTGCAAAAGGTCAGAAGAGAAAGCCAACGTGTTTCAGGTCAAAACTCCCCCTTCATCAGGGTATAGATGCTGGTGGTAGGTCAGAAGAGAAAACCAACGTGTTTCAGCTCAAAACTCCCCCTCCATCAGGGCTTAGATGCTGGTAGTAATTGAGGAACTCTTTGAAGCAAGTAAGTCTTTACTGTGCATTGCAAAAGGTCAGAAGAGAAAGCCAACGTGTTTCAGGTCAAAACTCCCCCTTCATCAGGGCTTAGATGCTGGTAGTAACTGAGAAGACTCTTTAAAGTAAGTCTTTCCTGCGCATTGCAAAAGGTCAAAAGAGAAAGCCAACATGTTTCAGGTCAAAACTCCCCCTTCTTCAGGGTATAGATGCTGGTGGTAGGTCAGAAGAGAAAACCAACGTGTTTCAGCTCAAAACTCCCCCTTCATCAGGGCTTAGATGCTGGTGGTAATTGAGGAACTCTTTGAAACAAGTAAGTCTTTACTGTGCATTGCAAAAGGTCAGAAGAGAAAGCCAACATGTTTCAGGTCAAAACTCCCCCTTCATCAGGGCTTAGATGCTGGTAGTAACTGAGAAGACTATTTGATGTAAGTCTTTCCTGCGCATTGCAAAAGGTCAAAAGAGAAAGCCAACATGTTTCAGGTCAAAACTCCCCCGCCATCAGGGCTTAGATGCTGGTAGTAACTGAGAAGACTCTTTGAAGCAAGTAAGTCCTTCCTGTGCATTGCAAAAGGTCAAAAGAGAAAGCCAACGTGTTTCAGCTCAAAACTCCCCCTCCATCAGGGCTTAGATGCTGGTAGTAATTGAGAAACTCTTTGAAGCAAGTAAGTCTTTATTGTGCATTGCAAAAGGTCAGAAGAGAAAGCCAACGTGTTTCAGGTAAAAGTGCCCTCTTCATCAGGGCTTATATGCTGGCAGTAATTGAGTAGAATTCTTTAAAGTAAGTATGTCTTTACTGTGCATTGCAAGAGGTCAGGAGAGAAAGCCAACGCATTTTAGGGGGCTCATAACTCCCCCTTCATCAGGGCGTAGATGCTGGCAGTAATTGAAAAGATAACTGAAAAAAGTAGGTGTTTACTGCACTTGGCAAGAGGTCAGTACAGCACCCTGCTGGCTCCTCCCACCAGCAAAATAATCTGCCTGCAATGTATAGAGAAGCACAGAGACCCAGTGATGATATCACTGGGTCTAAAATAAGGTATGTCATAAAAATAGAAAGGTGTAATTTTTAAAATGTCATTAACATATTGATGAAGGTGGAAGGGAAGGGGAGGGCAAAATATAAGCAGGTTAAACTTAAGGTTACCATGATAAGGTGATGTGACACAAAAGCTGGAATCTTACTATGTCTGTGACAGGTTCTCTTTGCTGCATGAACACAGACCTCTGTTACTTTCCGGATGCCTCCCGCCAACAGTGTGAGCTCAGCTCTTGCGGAACAAAATACCATCATTCAAGGTATCAGATTTCCATTTTTTTTCCTTTTCTTAAGAAAACCGCAAGAGATTCTTTACACCTGTTCAAGACCTTCCGTCTCCCCATCCCCCCTCTCCAAGCCCCCTTGTCAAAAATGTTGTGGGTAGGCCTCAACCATATCTACATTGTCATACAACGGGGAGTATATCGCCAAATCCAATTCACCCAAGATTCACAGAGAATCGTCAAATGGATCACCTGATTTATAAAGTCTATTCACACCCATTATAGGCTGATGCGTTTCACCTTCCAGAAAGATCTTCCAGGATATGGACTTGATTTTGTTGTCTTCATAAAGTGGGAGATTGTACATTCACCGATATGTGGCTGCTGGTAGAAAACAAGAGACATGATGGGAGGAGGGGAAGGGGGATTCTTCCTCTTCCCTGAAATATTGGAAAATATTTGGGACACTTTGGGAAAATGTCATAATTTCAATGAAATGCATTGGAGTCAATATGAAGATGAAGGTGGGTTGTGGTGCTTCTTAAGGGTTCAGTTGGGTACAAGCAGGGCCGCCATCAGGGGGTACAGGCAGTACACCTGTAAGGGACCCGGAGGTCCCCAGTGGCCCGGATGGCAACCCCCCCTTTTTTTTAAAATGTATTTCTTTTTTTTTTAGGGGCCCAGAGGTCCCCAGAGGCTCGGAGGTCCCCAGGGCCCCGGATGGCAACCCCCCTTTTTTTTTTCTTTTTTTAAATAAAATTTTAATTTCTTTTTTATCTATTTTTTTATAAATTTTTTATTTATTTTTTGTAAGGGGCCCAAAAGCCCCCAGGGCCCCGGATGACAACCCCCCTTTTTTTTTTTCGTCAGCACCCAAAGCTCCCCCGACCTCAACAACTCATGGCGACAGCACCCCCCCCCCCCCCGCTTCTCAATTCGTGGCAGCCCCCCCCCCGGTTCTCCTCTGCTCCAGGGGGCCCCCCGCTTCTCAATTTGCGGTGGCAGCACCCCAGTTCTCCTCTGCTCCAGGGGGCCCATGCCTGAAGCTGTGTAAGGGGCCCCAAAATTCCTGATGGCGGCCCTGGGTACAAGCTTTGCAATGGCTCCCGATGGTTGGTAAAGCTCCTTTAACCACTTCCAGACCAGGCCTTTTCTGACACTTTTTGTTTACATGTAAAAAAAAAATTTTTTTGCCAGAAGATTTCTTAGAACCCCCAAACATTATATATAGTTTTTCAAAGCAGAGGCCCTAAAGAATAAAATGGTCGGTTTTGCCCAATGGTTTATTGGGCAGTGGTTTTTAAAAAAATATTTTTTTTTTTTTTTTTTTTTACACTGTTGCTTTTATTTATTTTTATCACTTTAATTGCTGTCACAAGGAATGAAATCATCCCTGTGGCAGCAATAGCCATGTGACAGGTCCTCTTTATGGAGAGATCTGGGGTCCATAAGACCCCACATCCCTCCTCTGCCCTTAATAGCCTTCGATTACACCAAGATCTGTGTTTTTCTAATGCTTTTGGTTTTTGAAAATGGCGACGTTGACATCCGAGTAAACCGGAAGTGATGTCATCGCTTCCAGGTTACCATAGCCGAGAGCAAATCAAAGCTGATACGGGCTTTGTCCGTCTCTCCAATCAGCCGGCAGACGTGCCGGCTGCTCGCTCGACTCTCCCAGTGGGTGGCCCTGCAAGCAGCATCCCTGATAATCCTTCTGTATTGAACTGTATATCAATTGTACTGTCTCCCTTTATATTGTAAAGTGCTAGGAATTACTGCATTTGGCAACTAGATGGATGTCCTATGATACTCAGCACCATCTAGTGGACAAATGTGGCGTTTTCCATTTTAAATCTATGAAATACATTCGTCCAGCACAGGAAATAGCCTAATAAAGATTTTTTCGTTTTTTTCCATTTCACAAAGAATAAATGTACATAAGCTTTGATTAGGCAGTTAGATATGCAATTTTTTTATAAATACACCTCTTGCTGTACTTTGTGTATTTAGATTGTAAGCTATCAGTCCTTCTCTATTGAACTGTCTCCCTTTACATTGTAAAGCTCTGCGCAAGCAGTTGGTGCTATATAAATCCTGTATAATAATTATATATCACTTCCAGATCTGTGCACTAATCAAGTGTTAAACTTTGTGCAGGAGCTTCCTGTAATAAAGACCAGTCACTGCTGCTCTCTCTTCTTGTGCAGGGTGACTGGTTTTGTCTCTACCCCCTTTCTGCAGGCAGCCTTTAGTGGGTGGGGCCTGCTTGGCCCCTCCCACAGCTGTGATCTCTCTCCTTGTGCAGGGTGACTGGTCTTGTCTCCACCCCCCTCCTGTAGTTTTCTGCAGGCAGCCTGTTGTGGGTGGGGCCGGCTGGGCCCCTCCCACAGCTGTGCTCTCTCTCCTTGTGCAGGCTGACTGGTCTTGTCTCTGCCCTCTCCTGTAGTTTTCTGCAGGCAGCCTTCAGTGGGTGGGGCCTGCTGGGCCCCTCCCACAGCTGTGCTCTCTCTCCTTGTGCAGGCTGACTGGTCTTGTCTCTGCCCTCTCCTGTAGTTTTCTGCATGCAGCCTTTAGTGGGTGGGGCCTGCTGGGCCCCTCCCACAGCTGTGCTCTCTCTCCTTGTGCAGGGTGACTGGCCTTGTCTCCGCCGCCTCCTGTCGTTTTCTGCAGGCAGCCTGTTGTGGGTGGGGCCTGCTGGGCCCCTCCCACAGCTGTGCTCTCTGTCCTTGTGCAGAGTGACTGGTCTTGTCTCCGCCCCCTCCTGTAGTTTTCTGAAGGCAGCCTGTAGTGGGTGGAGCCTGCTGTGTGAAGCACGGCGATGATGTCACTGCTACTTTTACGAGGTAATATCTGGGTTTGCAAAGGCATGTGGTGCACACAAAGTGGACTTACATCCTTTGTAACTACTGAAGAATATTTTTAAGTGAAATATTTTATGCTCCGGAGTTCAGCTTGAAGTCAAAGTTCCTGATCTGCATATTTGTTCAGAAAGCATTGAATCCGCCGGATCAGCATGACAGCGGTATAACCGGTATAATCAAAAGGAGAGGTCAGCGATGGCAGGCTCTTTATTCTCCCAGTATGGGTTTCCTTTAATCTGGCCGCACACTGTTGACCCCTCTCAGGATTTTCTATAAAAGGTTAGCAGGACCGGTCGGCCTCAGAGGTCCGCGGTCGTAGGGGATGGCCCGGTACAAGTGACTGAGGGTGGGGTGGGGGGGTGTCACATAAATGAAATCCCTATCACCGAAAAAGCCCGGTGCTGCCGCAGCTTCGCTCTCCTGCGTTCGTATTTTTAGCTCAGAGGAAGATAAGGAATGCAGTCTTGTGTTACTCTAGCTCATCCTTCCTCCAAGCCGTCATTCATGGGAATCTCAGCATTCT
Organism: Rana muscosa; assembly: GCA_029206835.1. Taxonomy (NCBI): domain Eukaryota; kingdom Metazoa; phylum Chordata; class Amphibia; order Anura; family Ranidae; genus Rana; species Rana muscosa. The sequence continues at coordinate 51,099,583 of CM055117.1, read as the reverse complement.
CAGCTCCTCTCTTAATGTACTTCAGTTGCTCCCGGCCCCCCCGTCCTCTGGAGATGTGCCGCCGCCACTGCGTATTGTGCGGATTTGCAGTTTTCTGCCGCTGTCAGTCTCCTATGTTGTCTTGTTTTTCATAGAAAATGGAAATGGAGGATAGAAAAAAAAATTAAGGCATGCAGAATTTGATCTATTTAGGTCCTGACGTGCGCAGGTAGTTAGCTGCTTCTCCGAGGCGCCGTTTGACGCGGGGGCTCCGATGCGTTAGGAATTATCCCCGATGACCTCTGCGGTGAAAGGCATAGTGGGATCTGAACGTTGGGGGTTATTGAAGCATGAATGTGCACAGCCATACCGCGAGAACGTGTTTATTTTATTTTATTTATTAAGGCATTTATAAAGCACCCACTATATATATATATATATATATACTCTGTACATTCATATAAGTCACTGGCCCTAAGAGTTTATAATCTAAGGTCCCTATCTGACATACAAGTCAGATAGAGCCCCCCCCCCCCCCTCATTTCCTGGCTGGAGGACGCCCCGGGTGCGAAACCTGTGGCCCTCCAGGTGTTGCGGAACTACAAGTCCCATGAGGCTTTGCAAGGCTGACAGTTACAAGCATGACTCCCACCGGCAGAGGCATGATGGGACTTGTAGTTCCGCACTTTCGCACAGCTGGAGGGCCAGAGGTTGGGAAACCCATTATTCTAGCTCTTTCCTCCCCAGCCTGCTGTCTGTGGCCCGCCTCTTTCATTCAATGGATTTCAGTTCATGCAGCAAAGAGAACCTTTCACAGACATAGCAAGATTCCAGCTTTTATGTTACATTGTATCACAGGATCTCTTTATAACTTTAAGCTGGCTGTAGACAGTTCCAATCTCTGAACTCGGCCCAAACCTCCCAACCTTTTGAGATGGGAATGAGGAAAACCTATTAGCAAAAGTATGCAGGCATAGGACACACCCCTTGCCACACACCCTTTAAAGGAGAATTGTATATATAGAAAAAAAAAAAAATTAGATAGACCCACAAGTGCCTTTTTTTTAACACTTCTATTCCTTTATATTGGCTTTTGAAATTACAGATGCAGCAGTTTAGAAATTGGATGAAAGGTTTAGCACTGGGAAACACTTTCTGAAAGATAAAATTAGAATTTTATATACATCTATATAGATCAGACCAAAATGAGGGACAAATCAGGGATAGTTGGGAGGTATGACGGCCTGCTATACCGGCCGAGATTTGATCCATGTATGGGTAGGCTGATCTTCTGGCCGGGGTGGCTCCCTGCACATACCTCCCAACATTTTGAGATGGGAATGAGGGACACCTACTAACAAATGTAGGTAGGCATAGGACACGCCTCCTTAAAGGAGAATTAACCAAAAGGTTAATTAAGTCCATAAGTGATGTAGCGCCCTGCTCCCAATGACTGGGCGCTATGTTAAATTTAGTGGGTGTCTGAGCCAATAGTTGGGCTCAGACTTAAGTGATTATGATAACCTTAGCCTCTGTTCCGGCTATGGCTGTGTTGGAAGACTTCCCACTGTTTGCCTGTAGGTGGCGTTACCACCCCAGGCCAATGTGGAAGACTGACAGGTCAAAGTGCATTGGGTGCCTTTCCCCGGGAACAGTTCAGTGGGAGTGGTATACCCGCTGAGCATGCTGATGGAAAAAAGAAAAGGTTGGGACTTTGAATGAGGCCTGAGACAATTAAGTCACTAGGCCTCCATCCCTGTCAATACGAAGACAGAAAAGGGTCGGGACTTTATATGAAGCATGCAGATTGAAAGCCAAACAGAGCTAGCAAATCAGATAATGTAAATGTATTAAATATTATACAGTAAAATACAGTACATAAGACAGCATGGTACATATTCCATCACCCAACATGGTTAGTTAGTTAATTAGCGTTTGTTTGTAAATAAATTGAGTAAAACAGTAAAAACATGAGGTAGAACTGCATAGTAAATATTATTTGGCATCTGAAGCTCGACGCGTTTCGCGGCTGTCATGCCGCTCATCAGGAACTGATAGTTAATGGATGTCTATAATACAAGAACATTGTATCAAATGATAGGTTAGGCTTATTAGGGAAGAATTATATATAAGGGGGAGAGAAATATGCACTTAAATCTACAGCCCATACTTACAGGTCGGGTGATGGTATGGGCACGGCAGGGGGCATGTAGGCGACCGGGGACACAGTCCGATACGGGAGCTGAGGCGGCATAACAGGTGGCGCAGCAAGGAGGCAGGCATCATTGTGTGAGCTGAACATGTGATCTCCACCAGGGTCAAGGGGCTCATGCAGAAAGACTCCTGGGCCATCTGAAAATGAATGTGAAATGCAAAGAATTTGTGTGTTAAATTGCTGAAGGGTGATGGACCCTATATACAGCAGTGGAAGGGTAAAAAGTGAATGTGAATGAGAAGGGTGGTAATAAACAGAATATGTTGAAAGCAATAAAGTGCTCCAACGTTAAGAAAGCTATCAATGAAAAGTGAAAAAATTTAAAAAATGAAAAAGGGTAAATGTGTGATGGTGAGCTTGTTGAGGGCAAGGAGGATGCTCCAACATTAAAACACTGTCGTGGGGGGATTGAAAAAAGGGGGGGGAGAAAAGAAGAGAAAGGGAGGGCGCAGCCTAGGGTGTATGATAGTGAGGAAGCATGCTGGGGAAGGGCACTTAAGGGGCAGACGCCATTGTTCTGGGTCCTTCTTCCCCTCGCAGCCCTCCTGGCGTGAGGGGTGTGTTGTGTGATTTCGGCCTCGGGACCATGTAGGTCCGAGGTTGCAACTCTACCAGGTAGGCCCCGTTATGCTGACTGGGGCCGACACTTTGAAGGTGATCCTGTGCTGTCCGTCCTGAGGGAGGAAGCCATTCAATGGAGGAAACCAGGGGAGGACCTGTCCTGGAGAAGACCGAGTGGAAGGCTGGTGTCTTGAGGAGGGCCTGGTGATTCTATTGGAGGATGAACCGCAGCTAAAGTTCACCTCGCAGTCTGCCGGGTTGGCTTAAAGGCTCTTTGACTGTTTGGCTGGAAGTTTGGGCGTTAAGTCCTGTGGCAGAGGATCCCGGACTATCCAATTCTGTTTACAACCAGTCTGTGGCAGAGACTGGTCCTGATCATTGTCCGAGCATCATTCCGGCTGCTAGGCCAGGTGAGAGGGGCCTACCTGGGTGAGCAATACCCACTCAGGGAAGAGTGGTGAATGACTCTGTAGTTGAGAAGTACTGTGTACCTGAACCTACCCCTTTCCCTTCACCTTTCTACTGTTCTTCACAAGTTTTAAACAAAAGAAAATAAAACCTAACAGCTTAAGGTTTTACATCTTGTGTGGACATTGGAGTTTTTACAGACTTTCTTCCCCTAGACAACGAATACCGAGGTAACGTGCAAGGCCCAAATCTAAACCAGCAGCTCCTACGGGGGTATGCTACAGTGATTTTTTTACCACTACTAATCCTTTATATTGGCTTTTCAATTTTACAAATGCAGCAATTTAGTATTTGGATAAAAGGTTTAGCCAGTGGCGGCCCGTCAATACGGGTCGCAGGGGCGCCGCCCCCTCAAAGCTACTTATTAAAAAAAAATAAAAAAAATGTAAATTAAAAAAAATATATATATATTTTTTTTTTAAAGTGTCCCTTTAAGTGGGTGTGTTAAGGGCGCCGGACACGGGGTACTATTGGAGGCAAGACCCGTGTGTAAACACGTGATTGGGGCTAAGAAGCTCTATTGGCGTAGTTTAGAGTGTGTTTGGGGCACAAAGCTTGTAGCCACGAAAACTCCACATCTAGGCTCTAGCATTAGGTTTCCAGTGCTTGTAATTGATTGGGTCCATAGGGTGGGGCTTTAATCAGACCTGCAGCATCATTGGCTCACAAGCTGCATGTCTCCTTCAGTAAGTGAGGGGGAAATCACCAGCAGAAGAGAACTGGTCAGGGCAGACAGGGAGTGATGTGCAGAGGCAGCTCCATTCATCTCCCTGTGACACAGACTTGGCATCTAGCAGTTCACACAGAGGGATCACACAGAAATCTTCAGGTACATTTCTACATGCCAGGACTGGAAGGGGGAGGGGGGCAGAAGTGGCTATTATCACTGTGTCCTGAGAGACTGTAAAGCAGCATTTTAATCTCCAACTTTACTTCACCTCTCTCCATGTAATGCAAGTCTGTACACCTTCCCTTTTCTCCCCTGCCTTCAGCTGCTATAGAGAAACAAAAGGCATTGTTCTTAAATTAACATTATTCACACGTAAATCGCGCGGGGATTGTTATGAAAATTAGATCGACCACCGCGATTCATATGCAAATCACGCCCCATCCGCTGTATGCCGCCCACCTAGACAGCATACAGGTGAGCATAGGGGGCATGTAGAGATAATCAAAAAGGGGGGCTTGAGGTGCAGAGGTGAACAGAGGAGGTGTGCAGTCAGAGGTGGTGTACAGAGGTGCAGAGTCGATGGGAAGGAAGGGTTGGATTGCAGAGGTTAGCAAAGTAGGGGTTTGGGGGACAGAGGTTAGCAGATGATGAGTTAGGGGCAGAGTTGTACTGATGGGAGATAAGAATGCAGAGATTAGTAGACAGATGGGGGGGCACAGTAGGTGTACAGACCCAGGAACTCAGCACAGGGATGATGGGAACCCCTCATAATGGGCACAGCAGGTGTACAGACCCAGGAACTCAGCACAGGGATGGTGGGAACCCCTCATAATGGGCACAGTAGGTGTACAGACCCAGGAACTCAGTACAGGGATGGTGGGAACCCTCATAATGGGCACAGCAGGTGTACAGACCCGGTAACTCAGCACAGGGAAGGTGGGAACCCTCATAATGGGCACAGCAGGTGTACAGACCCAGGAACTCGTTACAGGGATAGTGAGAACCCCTTATAATGGGCATAGTAGGTGTACAGACCCAGGAACTCAGTACAGGGATGGTGGGAACCCTCATAATGGGCACAGCAGTTGTACAGACCCAGGAACTCAGTACAGGGATGGTGGGAACCCCTCATAATAGGCACAGTAGGTGTACAGGGATGGTGGGAGGAACCCTCATAATGGGCACAGCGGGTGTACAGACCTGGGAACTCAGTACAGGAATGGTGGAAACTCCTCATAACGGGCACTTCATATGTACAGACCCAGGAACTCTGCACAGGGATGGTGGGAACCCCTCATAATGGGCACCGTAGGTGTACAGACCCGGGAACTCAGTACAGCCTGTCCTTATACATTTACTTGAGATCACTTAGACCCGTTGGGTCTCTATAGTGGGAGGTAGCGCCAACACCCCATTCTTTTATATTATATCCTATTCTCCCTAGAGAGTTATTAGGGGGGCTGCAACCTCTGTCTGGTGTTTTCCTGAGCGCGGATTCCCTACTTCTTTAATAATAGTCTAATGTCCATAAAATTTCATAATCTACCCAATAGACCTCATGCACACAGGGTGTTTGCTTTGCTCCTCTAAACATCAGAACTCCTGGCAGGAGATAAAGCCCACTGCAGGCGCGTCATGCGTTTTATCGTAAATGTATCCTATTGGCCAAAATAGTTATTTGTTCTGGCCATTTAAATGCATTACCTCTCAAATGCGCCTAAATGCATCTAGCGTTTCAGTGTGTTTAGCTTTTTTCTGCGCTTCACCTCCTCTCCTAAACGTGCTTTCCATGGGGGTTTTTTTCAGACTGTAATTGCTCTGCTTCTAATATGTCTGTAAACACCAGTGTGCACATGGACTAACATACAGGTGCTTTTACAGGCTGAGAAAAAAAATGTCAAATGCCATTTTTTTTTAAGCTTTAATCGGAGCCCTTTGCAACGCTGTATCCTGGCCTAGGCCAACAAGGCCCATGCCTAGGGCAGCACTTTGCAGGGGGGCAGCACGAAAAGAGTCCCTGCCAGCTTGCGCTTCACTGTTAGTGTAGCGCCAGTCTTATGGGGCGAACTGGGCTGAGAGGCAAATTAGTCTAGAGCCCCCATAAAGCGGCCACACTGCTTCTGGTATGCGGACGGCCGGCATTACGCAACTGTGGAGGGGGGGGGGCGCTGCTTCTAATTTTGACTGTACTATCATCTTGGACCACAAACCTTCCTCACTTTGCTATATGTTTTCTCTTGCACTATTGGCATGGTTATATCTTCTTAGTCCTCTCCATAAAATTATCAGAAATTTGTGCCTAAAGTAGAACTTTAGGCAGCACTTTTGTTTTTTTTCATTTTGGATAGAGTAAGGGAGGGTTATAGTCTCTGTCAGTTTATTTTTTACCATCATTACCATCATTATTATTCATTACCCCCCCCCCCCCAGGCCCTCAGAACTAGTGTCCCCTCTCGAAAATTTCAGGGCGGGTCTTAAACAGAAACGGGTGTGGCCTTGACAGGAAGGGGTGGGTCATATTTAAATTAGGGGGTGCACAAGTTTAGTCAGGCCTAGGGCAGCACAAAACCTTAATACACTACTGGCCCTTTGTAATCTCATGTAGCCATATTCCTAAGCGATCATCACAAGTCTTTTTCTGTGCTTGATATACCATCAGTCCGATTCATGCTTCAGAGTAAGTTTAAGGCCCCGTTCAGGCTAGATTCACACTGTTGTGCAGAGAGGCTCACAGCAGGGGTCCGGTGCGTCCCTGTTCTCCATTTCAGGGATGAATCTGGCCCAAATTTTTGCCTGCATTTGGACCTAAAACAAAGCATATTTCCAGGTTGTAAATTGGCAAATGTCATTGCAGATCCCTACTTGTTATTGCTTGTATTGAAACTTACATAACACAGTTGGTGTTCTGTACATTGACCGTGTACAAAACACCACCCTACATGTACACCATTTTTAAACATTTGCCAGTTTTATGAGTCATAGTGGGCAGCAGATGAAACTACATAGGTAATTGTAATTGTAAAAATACAAAATGAAGCGTAGTACTTACATTTTTTCTTATCAAAAGCGAAATTACCTTTTAAATGCAACCCCTGTCGTCTAACGGTTAATGTTGTAGAGAGGCTATGCAATGGGTTAAAAAAGTCAGAACTTAAAATGCAAGTTTAAACCATTTCCTAGTCTGTGATCTCCAGATATCGTCTGGGTTTTAAAACAAATTGAAGCTTCGTCGGTGTATAATGTGCAGCCTGGTACATGATGTGCAGAGCCCTGTGTATAATGTGCAGCCTGGTATATGATGTGTAGGGATGAGCTCTGGCGTGTTCGCATACTCCACGTGCAGAGCCCTCCAGGAAGTCGGCACGGCACTGCGCTGCGCTAATCACAGGCAGGGAGACATTGTCCCGATGCTCGGCTGCAGAGATCGGGAAATGTCTCCCTGCCTGTGATTAGCGCAGCGCCGTGCTGACTTCCTGGCAAGCTCTGCACGTGGAGTATGCGAACGCGCCAGAACTCATCCTTAATGATGTGCAGAGCCCTGTGTATAATGTGCAGCCTGGTATATGATGTGCAGAGCCCGGTGTATAATGTACAGCCTGGTATACGATGTGCAGAGCCCTGTGTATAATGTGCAGCCTGGTATATGATGTGCAGAGCCCTGTGTATAATTTGCAGCCTGGTATATTATGTGCTAAGCCCTGTGTATAATGTACAGCCTGGTATATGATGTGCAGAGCCCTGTGTATAATGTGTAGCCTGGTATATGATGTGTAAAGCCCTGTGTATAATGTACAGCCTGGTATATGATGTGCAGAGCCCTGTGTATAATGTGCAGAGCCCTGTGTATAATGTGCAGCCTGGTATATGATGTGCAGAGCCCTGTGTATAATGTGCAGCCTGGTATATGATGTGCAGAGCCCTGTGTATAATGTGCAGCCTGGTATATGATGTGCAGAGCCCTGTGTATAATGTGCAGCCTGGTATATGATGTGCAGAGCCCGGTGTATAATCGGCACCCTGGTATATGATGTGCAGAGCCCTGTGTATAATGTGCAACCTTGTATATGATGTGCAGAGCCCTGTGTATAATTTGCAGCCTGGTATATGATGTGCAGAGCCCTGTGTATAATGTGCAGCCTGGTATATGATGTGCAGAGCCCTGTGTATAATGTGCAGCCTGGTATATGATGTGCAGAACCCTGTGTATAATGTGCAGCCTGGTATATGGTGTGCAGTACCCTGTGTATAATGTGCAGCTTGGTATATTATGTGCAGAGCCCTGTTTGTAATATACAGCCTGGTATATGATGTGCAGAGCCCTGTGTATAATGTGCAGCCTGGTATATGATGTGCAGAGCCTGGTGTATAATGCTGACACTATGAGTGGAATACAGGGGACGGAGTGGGTGGATTCTATAAGGGGTGTGGCTTATGAGAAGTGGGAGGGGCCCACCGTGGAGGGGCGGGGTCTTGCGCCCCCCCCCATCCTAAAACTTCACCAGTCGCCACTGGGTTTAGCACTGGGAAACACTTTTTGAAAGATAAAAAGTGCATTTTGTGTACAACTATATAGATCAGACCAAAATGAGGGACAAATGAGGGGGAAAGAGGGACAGAGGGACTTTGCTTCAAATCAGGGACAGTCCCTCGAAATCCGGGACAGTTGGGAGCTATGCCTGCACCCCCCCCCCCCTACAAGAAGAACACAATAGCTCCTCCGCAGGAGGAATTCTCCCATCAACACTGACTGTGTTGATAGGGGGATTCGAGCGATTCTCTTTCCTGCAACCTGTGGTTGCAGGAAAGAAAATCGCACCATTTATGGCGGGCTTTAACCACTTAAGGACCAGCCACTGTATATTCGGCAGAATGGCTTGTACAGGCACAATCATGTACGTCCCCTTTAACTGCCCGAGGTCGGGGTCGCGCGCGCGCTGGTGCGCTCGCGACCCCCCCTGCCTTCCCTGTGAGTCGGACGGCGGGTCCCGCGGACTCGATCGCCGCGGGGATCCCCACGATCGTCTTACGGAGGCATGGAGCGGGGGAGATGTTAGTGTAAACACATCTCCCCACTCCCCTACTGACAATGTCAGTCTGTTTAATCAGAGCGGAGATCGGTGACGTGTCACTCGTAGCCACGCCCCCACGCAGTAGTAATCACTCCCCTAGGCACACTTAACCCCTTCAGCGCCCCTAGTGGTTAACCCCTTCACTGCCAGTGTAATTTTCACAGTAACCAGTGCATTTTTATAGCACTGATCGCTGTGAAAATGACAATGGTCCTAAAAATGTGTCAAAAGTGTCCGATGTGTCCGCCAAAATGTCGCAGTCACAAAAAAAATCGCTGATCGCCGCCATTACTAGTAAAAAATGTTTTTTTATAAAAATGCCATAAAACTATCCCCTATTCTAAAAACGCTATAACTTTTGTGCAAACCAATCAATAAACGCCGATTGTGATTTTTCTTACCAAAAATATGTAGAAGAATACGTATCGGCCTAAACTGAGGAAAAAAAAATATTTTTTATATATTTTTTGGGGATATTTATTATAGCAAAAAGTTAAAAATATTGAATTTTTGTTTATAGCGCAAAAAATAAAAACCGCAGAGGTGATCAAATACCACCAAAAGAAAGCTCTATTTGTGGAAAAAAAAGGACGACAATTTTGTTTGGGAGCCACGTCGCACGACCGCGCAATTGTCAGTTAAAGCGACGCAGTGCCGAATCGCAAAAAGGGGCATGGTCTTTATGCTGCGTATTGGTCCGGGGCTTAAGTGGTTAAAGAGGAACTGCAGTCTGCTCACATAATTTTTAATAAAAACATCTTTGCCATTCTGAAGCTTCCCTCCAACCACTTTGCATATTATTTTATATATACTGTAATTCTGTACTTGCCAAATATGCTGCAGAAATCTCCCTCCACTGAGTCCGGCTGCAACCATTTTAACTATGGGCAGCTAAAGCTGCTGCCTGTTCACTTCCTGGATTTACACAGACACACAGAGGCACACCTCAAGCTCTGCAGTTCTGATTGGCCCTCCTATGACTCATCCCCCTCCATTCCTGGCAAACTCTCACGAGAGAGGGCTGTGCATGATGTCATAAGCCTAGGCTAATGACCAGACAAGAAACAGGAAGTGGGCTGTATAAGGTATTTACTGGCAGAAAAAAACAAATGTTTTACTATCCAAAGTTAAAACAACAACAAGGGCAGAAGATTTAATAGATGGAAAGATGAAAAAATTACTGAAGGTCCAATTTAATCTGAACTTTCATTCACTTACATGTTTCCTTCCCTGGTCCCCCCACCCCCACCTCCCTCAATATGTTAATAGAATTTTTAAATAATGCCTTTCTATTTTTATGACATACCTTGTGTTGGACCCAGCGGTGTCATCGTTGGATCTCTATGCTTCTCAATGCAATGCGGGCAGATCATGTCGGGTGGGAGGGGCAGACTTGGTGCTGTACATAGCTTCCTAAAAATCTAGAAATGCACCAAATTTTCAGCAGCCGAAACATATAAGGGACGGAAATGGTGTTATCAGCATTTTGCCTGATAAGAGAAAAAGGTGCCGATAATGGCACTGAAAGCGCACGCCATTTTGCAGCAACTTTACCGCGATTTTGCAGCGATTTTACTATGCTTATGGTGTGTTATTCGTAGGTCACGGTTGCGTTATTGATGCGTTCTTGCTGTGTTTTCAATCTCACTGGGATTTAAAGGGACCTATCCACATTTATTTTTTTTGTTGTTGTTTAATCTCTCTTTATTAAATTTTTATTTAGACTTATCCACTTTTACTATTTGTTTTGGACTGTTTATATGGACTCATAATTCATATTTTATTCAGTTTTCATTCATTATTTGATATATTTTTCCCATTTACATTATATATATATGTAGCGATACCCTCAGCTTAAGAGGGCTGCTTGTTTGCTTAGGCCCTGTAATGCACCGCTACCAACCCCTGGCAATCGGCTGTGACTTCTCTCGTGACACAGTTAGGAAAGGGGAGGATGGTATAATTGTATTATCTCTATACACTATTATACAGTACAACCCCCTTTGTATACCAGCACAGTAATTGACACTCACCACTAAATTACTTTACTATAATTCTTTACTGGAAGTAGAAAGATAACAGAGCAATTTGTATACAATATTCTATGCAGATCCCTGCAATATAGGTGTGCACATTAAAAGGGTATAACAGTCAATAATGCAATAACACATCAATCCCACTGCTGCAATCCCCCCTCGTGAGCAATAAAAATGGTGCCCAGCAAAGTCCTAAACTACCCAGTCAGGCCTGACTATAACTTAGGGTATAGTTCGCTGGTGAATCTTCGCTAGCAACTGTCGGTGGTGCACATGGAGAAACCAATTTGTAATCCAGTAAAAGGTTATATGGCTGTTGTCTAGGGGTACCTGGGAGAGAGGGATGAGACACACCACGGCCCATGTCCTCCATAGCTAAGAGGTGAAGGCCAGAAAATTGGGTTTTGTGTAGGTGTCCTAGAGTCAAGTCCAGTACTTCGTTCCTGACTCCTTTGCTCCTAGTAACCAGAGTTCCACACAGTGAATAGGTACAACTCAGTTGTATTCTTCTTGCCAAGCAATAAAACAGTTTCTTTACTTTGGAAAGTGGGGACAGATCGAGGCACAATCCTTTCCCTTCTGCTGCTGACCACTGTGCTGTCACCAGTGGTGAACCGTCACTGCCACTGACTAGGTGATGTAGAACGTGAATTACCTTCGCTCACTCTGCCCCTGTCAGAGAAAGAAATCCGTCCAAGGGAGAAATGGAGGCCTCTCCTTCACCAGCGATGCTGCGCCGGACTCTTCAGAGAAGTTACTGTACACCAGTCCTCACGAACTCAGACACGGGCACCCAAGGTGTTAGGGCCCCCTCGGATTTCTCCACCCTCGCGGAACTCAGTCGAAGGTACTGAGCCCCAGGCCTCCGCCATAGTACCTCACCCCAGGCTAAAGGTGCCTGAGATGGACTCCATCTCCGCTCCGGCTAGGCCAAGGGCACCTAGGCCTGGAGCACCGGAACTCCAGCACCCAAGCTGAAGGTGCCTGGGTGCGGCCGCGTCCTCCAACTCTGAACTCTAACCCCGTGATCAGGGCGTCCGCCCCTTTTATGACCTCTCCCTTCGCGCCACAGCGGGTTCCCCGCCCCGCTGTACCAGCTCCAGGGGAGGACAAAAAGGCACAGTCTTGTGGTGTGAGCCCAGCCCCGGTCCAAGGCAACAACGCCACCTATAGGCCGGCGGGAACTTTACACCACCAGAGTCCTCCAAGACTCACAAAGGGAACCTTGAATTTCCTAACAATCAAGGCATCTGGGTTACACTACCACCCTGATGCTTCCCCTAAATTCAAGTACCCGCTACACTCTCCCCCTGGTGATTTGACACTGGTCCCCAGTGTCTGGTATAAACCCATACCCCACAAGGGTGGTGGCATAAGCTCATCCCAGAAACAAACTACACATTTTAGCCCTGAATTGTGCCAAGACCTGAATGGGAAAGGGAAAACTTAAAACAATATAACTATAAAACTTTTCAATAAAACATTTTAAATATCTCACACATTTACATTCTTCCCTCCCTCTGGCTATCTAAGGACCACCCATTCTCAGCAGCCTTGACAGACGAGTCTCCTGCAGAGGGAAAAAAAGAAACATACATCCTAACAACATGTGTGTTTGCTTGGAATGAATGAGTCTATCCGAGAAGAAACCCATTCACTCCAATAAGTGCTGCATGATAAAAAAAAATTAAAAATTGTTGCGCAACACTGCCACCTGGTGACAGTGCAGCGGTCAAGACACTCATCACTTCCAGATGAACTTTCCTCTTGATCATTTCTCTGTGCCCCTACACTAACTAAACCCCAAAGTCACTGATTTCTTTTGAGTGCCAGGAGAAGGAGGGAGAACAAAACAAAAACAGCTCCCATATCTCCAACGAGTAGAACTGCCCAAATACAAAAAAAAAACTAGGGCACAGTCCCTGTGTTCCGGTAAAGGCACTCCGGAAAGTTCAGCCAGGAATAGGAAAGAAAAGCATACGGGAGTCTCTTTCCCCCTCTTCTTTTTACAGGTAAAACCTTGGATGAGGCAATGACACAGGCTTCAGACGGTCATCAAAAGCCTCCACATGGTACTCAACACTTTTTCCTTCCTTGCGGCAGATCACCACTTTGTCCGCATGAATGTGTCTTCCCAGCATCCACTTAGCTTTACAGTCCTGGAACTTCTTGGTGACCGTTGGTGAACAGGAAAGGTACTGCCGCGCTTGCTGTAATTTCAGTTTGTCCCACACAAAGGTATCATACCATCGTTGCCGAAAGACCTCCACCTCGTAGAGCAGTTCCCTAGGCAGATACGGGTATTCCCACCCATATTCCTGAGCAACCTTCTGGCCAAAGAGACGCTGCAGCCTTGACAAAGGTGGCATAGTAGCTCGGTCCCCTTCTCCAGGTGGAACAATCGCTTCTGGGTGGCGAGGTGCGTTCATCACCTCGGTAGACCTGGGCCTAGGAGCCAGCAGTGACTGACTTTGCACTCCCGCAACAGGAGCAGGTGAAATGGATGTTGAATCCAGAAGGGGAACTTCAGACAGAGGACCAGCTTCTTCCCTTGGCGCCGAGGCCTCTACCCGAGGTGTACTATCTCCAGTAGACATGGGCAGGTCCCTTGTGACAGGGGCCTAGGGTAGCTTCATTTTGTCCCATCCCTTCTGTTGGAAGATTTCGTCTATCTCCTCATCATCGCCATTGTCAGACAATGAATTCAGGTCAGAGGTGTCGTAGCACTCAGCGGGCAGATAATTCCCAGTCACGGAACTATCCCCCTTGACGGCCTCTACCGACTGTGGGCTTCCGCCACTTTTACCCACACAGACAGTCCCAACCCCTGGCTCACCTGGGCCTTTAGAAGAATAGGGATGCCCAGGACATTGTCTACCAGATCCATCCAGGCCAGGCAAGCAGTGGGGCGAAGCTCTTCCACGACCACACAAGGCCATCACTAGGCCGACTTTCCTCTTTGGCGGTTAGAGCAGGGAGCTGCTGGTGACCGAGGCAGCATCCTCGGATTTTTCTCTTTTCACATCCGCTTGGGCAGTCACTTCGCCCGGATCAGTGCACACGGGGAACGCACCAGCATCGATCTCTCCCTCCGGAGTGGCACTCCCTGTGAGGTAGTTGAGGTGGAAAGCGCAAGGCTTTTCTGTGGATGGTTCCACCTCGAAGAGGAATTCTTTGCAGACCTCACAGCGCCCGAATGGCTTCAGCTGGACCACCAGTCCCAAACAGCCGGGACAGATCACACAGAGGGCCTCCATGTCTCTGCAGGTATACAGAGCCAATTGCCCCCGGGGCCTTAGTCTTATCCCTGTATCCATAATCGGAGCAGCCAGAGAAGACATATCCGCGAAGGAAGGAACTGAAATCCACGGAGCACTTGAAGCCATCCTCTCTCTTTGCTACTCCATTGCGCACTGACCCACCTGCGCCGGAATCTCCACATGTGTACGTCCACGTGGCCAGACTCCTCCCACCTTCTGCACTTGTTCGCGGGCTTTTCCTTTGCTCCACCTACGAACTACACAGTTGTGGGTTGCCTCGTGGCGCGCGTTGGCCAATATGGCCGACCTACTCGGAACTCCTCCGGGCAGCAAAGTTCAATTTCAGACACCATACACATATCCCGGATACGATGCCCCCACGTGTAGCGGCCTCACCCCTCTCTCTATCTTTATCGGTTATATGGCTGTTGTCTAGGAGTACCTGGGAGAGAGAGATGAGATACACTACGGCTCATGTCCTCCATAGCTGAGAGGTGAAGGCCAGCAAATTGGGTTTTGTGTAGGTGTCCTAGAGTCAAGTCCAGTACTTCGTTCCTGACTCCTTTGCTCCTAGTAACCAGAGTTCCACACAGTGAATAGGTCCAACTCTGTTTTATTCTTCTTGCCAAGCAATAAAACAGTTTCTTTACTTTGGAAAGTGGGGACAGATGGAGGCACAATCCTTTCCCTTCTGCTGCTGACCACAGTGCTGTCACTAGTGGTGAATAGTCACTGCTACTGACTAGGTGATGTAGAACGTGAATAACCTTCGCTCGCTCTGCCCCTGTCAGAGGAAGAAATCCGTCCAAGGGAGAAGTGGAGGCCTCTCCGTCACCAGCGATGCTGCGCCGGACTCTTCAGAGAAGTTACTGCAGACCAGTCCTCACGAACTCAGACACGGGCAGCCAAGGAGTTAGGGCCCCCTCGGATTTCTCCACCCTCGCGGAACTCAGTCGAAGGTACTGAGCCCCAGGCCTCCGCCATAGTACCTCACCCCAGGCTAAAGGTGCCTGAGATGGACTCCATCTCCGCTCCGGCTAGGCCAAGGGCACCTAGGCCTGGAGCACCGGAACTCCAGCACCCAAGCTGAAGGTGCCTGGGTGCGGCCGCGTCCTCCAACTCTGAACTCTAACCCCGTGATCAGGGCGTCCGCCCCTTTTATGACCTCTCCCTTCGCGCCACAGCGGGTTCCCCGCCCTGCTGTACCAGCTCCAGGGGAGGACAAAAAGGCACAATCTTGTGGTGTGAGCCCAGCCCTGGTCCAAGGCAACAACGCCACCTATAGGCCGGCGGGAACTTCACACCACCAGAGTCCTCCAAGACTCACAAAGGGAACCTTGAATTTCCTAACAATCAAGGCATCTGGGTTACACTACCACCCAGATGCTTCCCCTAAATTCAAGTACCCGCTACAGGGGTAACAGATGTTAGCCAACCAGGCAAAGATCGAGAGACCGACAAACTCAGTTCAGCACAAACAGTCTCTCCAAAGTATAACTGTGTTCAAAGAGGGGGGAGGGGGGGCCTAAGCATAGTCTATAGGCACAAAGTTATTCTTATAAAGTTCTGAGCTGACGCTCTCTCACCCGGACCGGACCGATTCCTGTCCGGTTCCTCCGCTACTGTGAGTGGCGTCACCATGTCCACGATGCATCGAGTCCTCGGTTCTTCAGAAGATGATGGCACCTCAGGTGGATCGGATGCCTCACCAACTCCCCAGCGGAACGGAAGGGCTTTCTGGAACAAAAGAACGCAAGGCCCAGGCTTCAGGCCTAGCGCGCGCAGCAGGTGAGTGCAGGGGATCCTCTTGCAAGGAGGGCGGCGTTCCAAGAGGCCCAGCGAACCCCGCCTCTCCCCTTTTAAAGTCCACCCCAGCAGTCCTTGCGCGGGGAAGGGCACCCTGGGTGCCGCAAAGCGTGCTGGGAAACGTAGTCTTGCGGGTAAAACGATACCCCGCTACATATATATATTAGGTTTAGTGCAGCTCCACTTTTTGTTTATTTTAATTTCTGTGTTTTCAATGCACTTCAACAGAGAGGTGCGTTTTTGGTGCGTCTTTTTTTTTTTAACTGACCAAAAATGCAGCAAGCACAAGTTTTAACGCCACAGCGGAAGCGCAACAGACCAGTGTGAAGACATACATCGAATTTAAAGGGATGCATTTTTCTTGAGCTTTTCTTGCGCCAAAAGTGCCAATAATGACCGACAATAAATTCCTATTCATTTAAATTCATGGTAATGTAGCGATCTCACCCCTCTCACCCCTTCTCATTCACGACTTGTCTGTCTCGTCTAGGGGTTAACACTGGGGGGAGGGATGAGATACACCACGGCCCATGTCCTCCAATGTGTAGAGGTGAAGGCCAGAACTATCGGGTTTTGTGTATGTGTCCCAGAGTCAAATCCTCTCCTTGGATTGACTCCCCTTTGCTCCTAGTAACCAGAGTTCCACACACTGAAAGGGTCCAACTCGTATTTATTCTTCCCAATAAATAGTCATACAGCACAGACAGGTTGAGACCCACATACCACTTCAGTCTTTGTGGGGAGTAGGCCAAGGCACAATTCTTTTGGATAGAGCTAACCACTGTGGTGTCACCAGTGGTGAATAGTCACTGCCACTGACTATATAGAACAAGAACATGAATTACCTTCGCTAACATAGCCCCTATAAGGGGAAGACAGTTACCAGAGGCCTCTCCGTCACCAGCAATGCTGCGCTGGACTCTCCGGAGAATTTCTGCTCACCGGCCTCCTCGTCTCAGACACGGGCACCCAAGGAGTTAGGGCCCCCTCGGATTCCTCCACCCTCGCGGAACTCAGTCGAAGGCACTGAGCTCCAGGCTTCCGCCATAGAACCTCACCCCAGGCTAAAGGTGCCTGAGATGGACTCCATCTCCCGCTCCAGCCAGGTCAAGGGCACCTCGGCCCGGAACTCCGGAACGCCAGCACCCAGGCTGAAGGTGCCGGGGCGCGACTGCATCCTCCGACTCCAAAAACTCTGAACCACCAACCAACAACACAAGGTCAGGGCGTCCGCCCCTTTTATCTCCTCTCCCTTTGCGTCACAGTGGGTTCCCCGCCCTGCTGTACCAGCGCCAGGAAAGGACAAAAAGGGAAGCAGTCTTGCGGTGAGTGTTCAGCTCCGGCCCAGGGCGACAGCGCCACCTGCAGGCCGCAGGGAACCTCACACTACCAGAGTCCTCCAAGAACCATAAAAGGGTCTCAGATTCCCTAACAATCAATGTATCTGTGTTACACTACCACCCAGATGCCTCTCCTAAATTCAAACACCCGCTACAGTAATAATTAAAAAAGTCAAATATAATACTATTATATATACAAATATATATATATTTTTTTAAACTGCCATTTTCGGTTTGGGTTTTCGGCCAAGGGCATCCTAAATTTTCGGTTTCAGCACCAAAATTTCCATTCGGTGCACTTCTAGTGAAAACATCACATCACCCTGCCTCTGTACTCCTCCCAACTGACGCAAGCATGTAGTGGGCGGTTCTTGGGAGGAGTTATGCAAATATCAAAATGCCTTAATGGGTGGATGTCAGTCTAGAAGAGTGGGCGTGCCTGAAGGCTGTATTTGCATGCAGACCGCCATGGCTAATGCCCACTTATGTTGCTGAGCTGCCATGATTGAAAGAACTGAAATCCAATGAATGAAAAGGGGCGGGCTAGGGGCAATCACCCAGCCTGATTGCCCCTAGCCCGCCCCTTATCATTCATTGGATTTCAGTTCTTTCAATCATGGTGGTGCAGCTTCTAATGAGCACTGGATAGAGTGGAGAGGGATGAGAACACTTTATCGCTGTCCACCCTGTCTATTTATCCTGGTGACCGTTATTACGGAAATGAAAGAAAATTGCACATTTTTGGGTTGTCGCTCAAACAGGAATAGAGGGGAAGTCTTCCAATGGGGACACGAGTTCTATCGATTTCTTCACTTCGGAGGGGTTACCTCTCACTTCCTGTTTTGACTGTGGGACAGGAAGTGAAGGGAAATCTCCCCAATGGGGACACAGATGGCAAAAAAAAAAGAAGCTTGACAGGGTTTATAACCCTCCCTTACACTATCCAAATGGAAGAAAAAAAAGTTTTTCCTTTTAGTTCTACTTTTACAACCTTTGTTTACAATGGAGGGGAATGAGGACCACCTACCATCCGTACTGTCTTTATTACAGTGAGATTCCAGCCAAAAACTTTTATTTTAGTAACAAATATAGGTGGCCTTTCTCACTCTGGAGAGATTTCCTCTCACTTCCTGTTGTGTCACTGGTACAGGAAGTGAGGGGAGAGCTCTCAGGTGGGGACAATTAATGCCTGGCAGTAGTTGTAAACCTTCTCTGCTCTATAAAAAACAAAAAACACTTTTTTTTTTTTTTTTACTGGTGTTTTGTCATAAAAGTATTTTTGAAATCCATGTGCATAAGTCCACCGATATTACAGAAGAGAGGTTTCTAGCTGGTAGTATCACTCACTTTTTTTCTCCAGGGATGTGATCTTTTTCCCCATCTTTATTCCATGCTCCTTGTTCATTCTGTGTTTGTTTTAGATCACAAAATGCAGATGTTACTGGCTCAGTGCAAAGCTTCGAGTTGGGGTACGTTTGCCAGGCATTGGCCTTCCATCAGATTTTCAGGGTCTTTTAGGGTTTTATAGACCCCGTAGGTGTCAGTATATTGGTTCCTGCTATCCTCGCTGTGTTTTTGTATCTCTTGGGGGAAGTGAGCATCTATCCCCGTTTTTATTCTATGCTTCTTGTTCATTCTGTTTTTACTTCGCTCCAGGTTCAGATCACAGAATATGGGCACTACTGGGTCAAGGCAAAGCATTCTTTTGATAGGGTTGTCTCTGTCTGGTTATGGCCTTCCATCAGACTTTCAAAGTCTTTTAAGTGTTAAAGGACAAATCAAGGTTCAGATCACAAAATACGGATTCTACTGACTCAAGGCAAAGCGGTCTTCAGGTAGGGTTGCCTTTCTCTTTGACTTTGGCCTTCCATCAGACTTTTAAGGGTCCTTTAAGTGTCTTGGATTCAGTAGCTGTCAATATATGGGTTCCTGCTACCCGAACCCTCACTGTTTCTTTGTATCTCTTAAGGGATGTGATCTTTTTTTCCCATCTACATTCCATGCTTCTTGTTCATTCTGTGTTTACTTCTCTCCGGGTTCAGATCACAAAATATAGGCACTACTGGGTCAAGGCAAAGCATTCTTTTGTAAGGGTTGTCTCTGTCTGGTTATGGCCGTCCATCAGACTTTCAAAGTCTTTTAAAGGGGTTGTAAAGGTTTGTTTTTTTATTTTCTAAATAGGTTCCTTTTAGCTAGTGCATTGTTGGTTCACTTACCTTTTCCTTTAATTTCCCTTCTAAATGTTTTTTTTCTTTGTCTGAATTTCTCACTTCCTGTTCCTCCTCAGTAAGCTTGCCCCCATCATCCGAGCCGTTCTGGTTGGGGGTTAGTCAGCATGCTCGCCCCCTCCCTTGGGACTACATCCCTGCGGGGAGACTCTGACTAACCTGCAACCAGAACGGTTGTTCTACTGGCTTAAGGAAAAGCAGACTTCATCAGACTTTGGTCTGGGTCTTGGTGTTCATCAGACTTTGTTCTTGGTCTTCATTAGACTTTGGTCTTGGTTTTCATCAGATTTTGGTCTTGGTCTTTATCAGATTTTGGTCTTGGTCTTGGTCTTCATCAGACTTTGGTCTTGGTCTTCATCAGACTTTGGTCTTGGTCTTCATCAGACTTTGGTCTTGGTCTTGGTCTTCATCAGACTTTGTTCTTGGTCTTCATCAGACTTTGGTCTTGGTTTTCATCAGATTTTGGTCTTGGTCTTCATCAGACTTTGGTCTTGGTCTTCATCAGACTTTGGTCTTGGTCTTCATCAGACTTTGGTCTTGGTCCTTATCAGACTTTGGTCTTGGTCTTCATCAGACTTTGGTCATCAGACTTTGTTCTTGGTCTTCATCAGACTTTGGTCTTGGTTTTCATCAGATTTTTGTCTTGGTCTTCAGTAGACTTTGGTCTTGGTCTTCATCAGACTTTGGTCTTGGTCTTCATCAGACTTTGGTCTTGGTCTTCATCAGACTTTGGTCTTGGTCTTGGTCTTCATCAGACTTTGTTCTTGGTCTTCATCAGACTTTGGTCTTGGTCTTGGTCTTGGTCTTCATCAGACTTTGGTCTTGGTCTTCATCAGACTTTGGTCTTGGTCTTGGTCTTTATCAGACTTTGTTCTTGGTCTTCATCAGACTTTGGTCTTGGTTTTCATCAGATTTTTGTCTTGGTCTTCAGTAGACTTTGGTCTTGGTCTTCATTAGACTTCTGTCCTTTGCATAAGCGTTTGAAGGTCATGGAGTAGGTGTCATGGACCCAGTAGGTGTCAAAATATGGGTGCATGCTCCTGAAACCCTTAAAAATTATTCAGTGTTTAAGATAAAGTGTAGCACCCCTCTTGTGTCCAGACACTCCGCTCTCTGGCGGCAGGAAGGCAGGTGATTATGGTCTCTGTTTAGTCATGGACAGTTTCCAATCAGAAGCCGGCATTGCACAGCATATTCTGCCAACACATCACGCTGCTCATCTTCAGTAGAGGAATTGTTCAGCTTCCATCTCATATTAAGACTTTATTCTCTAAGCTTTTGCAAAGGCTATTATTAGAAAGCAGAGAGAATGAGGAGAGGAATGTGCGCTGGGCAAAGTGTGCTTCACCAGCTATGTGCTGTGTATCTTTCTGTGTCCAGAGAAAAAAGGTGATACCCATATCTGTTAGTCTGAGATTTCCTCACCCCTGACTTCTCTAAAGGGCCTGAGCCAAATTGTAAAGACCATGGTTTATAATATCAGAATTAGGAATAGGGCTAGTACATGCTAGGGTTGAGGGTAAGGGTACGTGTTAGGGCTGAGGATTAAGGTTGAGGGTTATGGTTAGGGCTAGTACATGTTAGGGCTGAGGGTTAGGGCTAGTACATGTTAGGGTTAGGGCTGAGGGCTAGGATAAAGCTAGTATGTCTAAAGACTGAGGCTTAGGGCTAGTACATGTTAAAGTCAGGGGTGAAGGATAAGGCTAGAATGTGTTAGGGTAAGGCTAAGGGTTCAAGTTAGGTCTAAGGGTTAGGGTTAGAGCTAACACGTGCTAGGTTAGGGCTAGTACCTGTTAGGGTCATGGTTAAGGGTTATGGCTAGTACCTGTTAGGATTAGAACTAAGGGTTAGAGTTAAGACTGAGGATTATGGTTGGGGCTAGTACATGTTGGGGTCATGGTTAGGGGTTATGGCTACTACCTGTTAGGATTAGAACTAAGGGTTAGAGTTAAGACTGATGATTATGGTTGGGTCTAGAACATGTTAGGGTCATGGTTAAGGGTTATGGCTAGTACCTGTTAGGGTCATGGTTAAGGGTTATGGCTAGTACCTGTTAGGATTAGAACTAAGGGTTAGAGTTAAGACTGAGGATTATGGTTGGGGCTAGTAAATGTTAGGGTCATGGTTAAGGGTTATGGCTAGTACCTGTTAAGGCTAGAACTAAGGGTTAGAGTTAAGACTGAGGATCATGGTTAGGGCTAGTACGTGTTAGGGTTAGGAATGAGGGTTAGTGTTAGAACTGGTAAGTGTTATAGCTGACAGTTAGGGTTAATATATATAGTAAAGTGATTGGATACCTAGAATTGGCGTCCTATGAATGAAGAATATGCAATTGAAGCTGTCCCTTGAAGGTGAACAAGTCACAAAAAAGTTGGAAAATATATATATATAAAAGGTGGCGCTAAGCATATACAAGTGAATATACAGTATATATCATGAACATATATCACTGCAAAAAAAATCATATTGTTGAGCAAGCTAAAAAGTCCATTAGTGATAGTGTTCCCAACACCAAAAAATGCTTTTAAATGAAGCTTCCAGTTCTTCCACCACAGGTGCTCAATGGAAAGGTGGCAACTCACCACAGGTGTTTGACCACTTTTTGAGGTAGGTCAAATTGCACATTTGGAATAACAAATTGATTCCCACTGCCAACAGCACTCCGCTCCAATGGACCCTCCGGATGAAGCTAGGGCATAAAAATTTACTCCACGGGAGACAAGAGAGAAGGTCTCATAGTGTATTATATTTAATAAAATTTAAAAGCAATGACAAAGTAGTAAAAATTTATTTATACTGTTTTTTATATCTATACATGTTTTGGTTTTCTTTTCTATTTTAAACGGAATGGGTTGTTTTACAAGGTGAGGGTTTACAGTCACTTTAAAGTTATGGCTAAGGCTTAAGGCTAGTATGTACTAGGGTTCAGGTTAAGGCCTCATGCCCACGGAGCTAAAAAACGCGATTGCAGCGTTTTCGCGCGTTAGTGCGCGTTTTTGCGCGTTTTTTGACGCTTCGCGTTTTTTTATGCCTAACGCCGATGCTGAGGAAAGCACTGGTCCTAGGTTTTTTTTTACAGCTTAAAAACGTCTATGCTATTTGCAGCTCAAAAACATCTAAGTGGGCATGAAGCTATAGACTAACATGGACAGGCGTTTTTAAGCTGTAAAAAACGCTCAAAAACGCGGCTGTAAAAACGTCCGTGGGCATGAGGCCTAAAGGTTATGATTCAGGCTAGCATGTGTTAGGGATAGGGATATTAGCTCATGTTAGGGTTAAAGTTAGGGGTTAGGGTTATAGCTAGGATTAGGTCTAGCATGTGTTAGGGTCAGGTCTGAGGGTTAAGGCTAACATGTGTTAAGGATAGGCATGTTAGTACATGTTAGGGATATAGCTAGCTCATATTATGGTTAAGAATATTGTTTGGGTTAGGGTAAGGGGTTAGGGTTACAATTAGTGTTACAACGATATTGGTGCTGATATCAAGCATTTGCATGAGTATCGGTACTCGAGCAAATGCTCCAATGCTTGATCCGATACCGTTTGTATTGTGTCAGGCGTCCTCAGTGTAGCAGGGGGGGCCGGGCAGCTTCACAGGTGATCGGTGCGGCAGTGGGAGCAGTTACAAGCCCCAATCTGTATAGCTCTCCTCTCCCTCCAGCAGCTTTCAACTGCTTTATTGAAAATCTATACAGGGGAATTGGGGCTTGTAACTGCTCCCACCGCTGCACCGATCTCCCCCGACTGTCCCCTGTGTGCTCCTCTGGCTCCCCAGGTCCTCCTCTGGCTTCTGGTATCCTTCTCCCTCTCTCCTGTGTCCTCCTCCCTATCTCTGGGTCCTCCTCCCTCTCTCTGGTGTCCTCCTCCCTCTTTCCGGGTCCTCCTCCCTCTTTCCGGGTCCTCCTCCCTCTCTCCGGTGTCCTCCTCCCTCTCTCCAGTGTCCTCCTCCCTCTCTCTGGTGTCCTCCTCCCTCTCTCTGTGTCCTCTTCCCTCTCTCCGGGTCCTCCTCCCTCTCTCCAGTGTCCTCCTCCCTCTCTCCGGTGTCCTCCTCCCTCTCTCTGGTGTCCTTCTCCCTCTCTCTGGGTCCTCCTCCCTCTCTCTGAGTCCTCCTCCCGCTCTCTGGTGTCCTCCTCCCTCTCTCCTGTGTCCTCCTCCCTCTCTCTGGTGTCCTCCTCCCTCTCTCTGGTGTCCTCCTCCCTCTCTCGGGTGTCCTCCTTCCTCTCTCCAGTGTCCTCCTCCCTCTCTCTGGTGTCCTCCTCCCGCTCTCTGTGTCCTCTTCCCTCTCTCCGGGTCCCCCTCCCTCTCTACGGTGTCCTCCTCCCTCTCTCCGGTGTCCTCCTCCCTCTCTCTGGTGTCCTCCTCCCTCTCTCCGGTGTCCTCCTCCCTCTCTCCGGTGTCCTCCTCCCTCTCTCTGGTGTTCTCCTCCCTCTCTCGGGTGTCCTCCTTCCTCTCTCCAGTGTCCTCCTCCCTCTCTCTGGTGTCCTCCTCCCGCTCTCTGTGTCCTCTTCCCTCTCTCCGGGTCCTCCTCCCTCTCTACGGTGTCCTCCTCCCTCTCTCCGGTGTCCTCCTCCCTCTCTCTGGTGTCCTCCTCCCTCTCTCCGGTGTCCTCCTCCCTCTCTCTGGTGTCCTCCTCCCTCTCTCCGGTGTCCTCCTCCCTCTCTCTGGTGTCCTCCTCCCTCTCTCTGGTGTCCTCCTCCCTCTCTCTGGGTCCTCCTCCCTCTCTACGGTGTCCTCCTCCCTCTCTCCGGTGTCCTCCTCCCTCTCTCTGGTGTCCTCCTCCCTCTCTACGGTGTCCTCCTCCCTCTCTACGGTGTCCTCCTCCCTCTCTCCGGTGTCCTCCTCCCTCTCACCGGGTCCTCCTCCCTCTCTACGGTGTCCTCCTCCCTCTCTCCGGTGTCCTCCTCCCTCTCTCTGGTGTCCTCCTCCCTCTCTCCGGTGTCCTCCTCCCTCTCTCCGGTGTCCTCCTCCCTCTCTCCGGTGTCCTCCTCCCTCTCTCTGGGTCCTCCTCCCTCTCTCCGGGTCCTCCTCCCGCTCTCTGGTGTCCTCCTCCCTCTCTCCGGTGTCCTTCTCCCTCTCTCCGGTGTCCTCCTCCCTCTCTCTGGTGTCCTTCTCCCTCCGGTAAATCTGCCATTTACCCGCTCCTTCCATTTCTGAATAAAAAGAAAACCCCAAGATCTACAGAAAAAGGTTTTAGGTCACCACATTCCTGAATTGTATGAAAAAACAGAAACCCCCTTGAAGGATGGGACTTTATAAGTGACCAAAAACTATATAAGTATTGTAAAAAATTGTTTATTTATTACAAAGGAAATAATTTAATTTAATTTAATTGTAAAAACTATGTCATAGAAGACAGTTTTATACAATTTCATAAAATATCCCTCTCTCCAGCTCCTCCTATGGCCCCCCTGTCCCAGATCTCTCAGGATGGAGAGCGGTGGAAGGAGCCGGTAAATCTTCCATTTCTGAATGCACAGGGATCACTGACTCTGTCCACTCATAACTGAGCATCGTAAACTGTGTTTACTATGCTTTAGTTTATGAATAGAGAGGGGCCGCTGTCTCCTGTCCATTCATCTTCAGTGCAGCTGAGGCTGCTGAGAAAGAGACTGGGGAATCTCTGTCTTCAGTCCCTTTCCCTGTCTCAAAGGGGAGATGTCAGGGGTCTGTTTAGACCCCTGATATCCTACCAATCCCCCCAACAGGGTTGATAGAAAAAAAAAGAAAAAAAGAAAGAATAATAAATTTAAAGGTTAAATTGTAAAAATAATAAAAAAAACACTGACATCATCCATCATCCCCCCAAAAAGAAAGAATTGTAAAAAAAAAAAACTGGAAATAAAAATAAAAAAACTACTGACACGCCTCATCAGTGCCCATCAGTGCCACCTATCAGTGCCCATCAGTGAGGCATATTAGTGCCATTTCACCAGGGCCGCCATCAGGGGGGTACAGGCAGTACACCTGTAAGGGGCCCCGAAGGTCCCCAGGGGCCCCGATGGCAACCCCTCCCTTTTTTTTTTTTTTTATAATTTTTTTTTTTTTGTAAGGGTCCCAGAGGTCCCCAGAGGCCTGGAGGTCCCCAGGGCCCCGGATGGCAACCCCCCCACCCGACCTCAACAATTTGTGGCGACAGCACCCCCCCCCCCGGTTCTCCTCTGCTCCAGGGGGGCCATGTCTGAAGCTGTGTAAGGGGCCCCAAAATTCCTGATGGCGGCCCTGACTGTCACACAACATAACAAAAAAGTATCAGTAATCAGTATCGGCGAGTACTTGAAAAAAAGTATCGGTAATTGTACTCGGTCTGAATAAAGTGGTGTCGGTGCAACCCGTTCAGCTGTAGGCACAGAGCTCTGATGTGTGTAATTGAATTAATGCCTCTTGTTTTGTGTATTCCTCGGTGGGGACAGTAGCAGCAGATGTACTCCCAGCACACAGAGTCCCCTCTGTATATTATATCATGGAGAGGGCTGCATGGTGAGCCGTCTGTGGGGACTCCGTCTATTCCCTGCGGGGGGAAAAGCTGAGTGTGAAATGCTGCAGCTGATAGAAGCTCCTGAGACCCCGCCGTCTCCAGCCCAGTAAGAGATGGAACTGGGAGCGGAAGGTGTCTGGGGAGGTGTGACGTGTGACTGACAATCACTCTCCACGTACTGCTGCATATAAACAGCAGAGGATCTGTATAATGGGACTTTATAGCATTTTGGCCTTTCATTTATCAAACTGCACGGCATGCTAAAGTGACATACAGCAGCAGTGGCTGAGCTGCCTTGATTTATCAAACTGCAATATCACTTTTGGGTGTGTTAAATGAATGTGACTGAAGGCATGCCTGAGTGACATACAGCAGCAGTGGTTGAGTGGCCACTTTAGCATGCCTTAAAAGTGAACCTGTGTCCAGGCTGTGAACATACAAGTATTTCCAGATTCTTAACAGAAATTTTCAGGTGGATGGAAGACATAAACAGCTCACCGATTGTTCCCTGTCTGGAGCTGGTATTTAAAATCGCTGACTCTTAAGCCTCGTACACACGATCGGTTTTACCGATGTAAACAGTCCGATGGACTTTTTTCATCGGACAAACCGATCGTGTATGGGCCCCATCGGTCTTTTTTCCATCGGTTTAAAAAAATAGAACATGTTTTAAATTTTTCCGATGGATCAAAAACCGATAGCAAATTCCGATCGTCTATGGGCAAGTCCATCGGATAAAAAACCCACGCATGCTCAGAATCAAGTCGACGCATGCTCAGAAGCATTGAACTTCTTTTTTCTCGGCTCATCGGAGTGTTTTACGTCACGGCGTTTGGAACGGTCGGTTTTTTGACTGATGGTGTGTAGGCAAGACTGATGGAAGTCAGCTTCATCGAAATTCCAATGGACAAAACCATCGGATCAGAATCCATAGGAAATCCGATCGTGTGTACAGGGCTTTAGATAATAGATTTCTCTCGTTCTATCTGCCTTTTCTTCAGCTGTAAAGATTTCTGCTGTAAGAATACATGGAGGCTGCCATTGCTTTTCTCTGATTGGATGTTCTCAGGGTATGCTTGTGTCTGATGGCATGTTCTCAGGATATTTTCTCTTCTGGTCAAAAGTTTTCCAGGTATTTTCCCTTCTGATCGAATATTCTTAGGCAATTTTCATTTCTGATTAAAAGTTTGCATGGTATTTTCTTTGCTGATCAAATGTTTTTAGGATATTTTAATTTCTGATCTAAAGTTCTCAGGGCATTTTCTCTTCTGATTGAATGTTCTCAGGATATTTTCATTTCTGTTTGAAAGTTCTGAGGGTATTTTCTCTTCTGATCAAATGATTTACGTTACGGTATGTTCTCTCCTGATCGAATGTTCTCAGGGTATGTTCTCTCCTGATCGAAAGTTCTCAGGGTATGTTCTCTTCTGATCGAATGTTCTTAGGGTATGCTCTCTTTTGATCGAATGTTCTCAGGGTATGTTCTCTTCTGATCGAATGTTCTTAGGGTATGCTCTCTTCTGATCGAATGTTCTCAGGGTATGTTCTCTCCTGATCGAATGTTCTCAGGGTATGTTCTCTTCTGATCGAATGTTCTTAGGGTATGTTCTCTTCTGATCGAATGTTCTCAGGGTATGTTCTCTTCTGATCGAATGTTCTTAGGGTATGTTCTCTTCTGATCGAATGTTCTCAGGGTATGTTCTCTTCTGATCGAATGTTCCTAGGGTATGTTCTCTTCTGATCGAATGTTCCTAGGGTATGTTCTCTTCTGATCGAATGTTCCTAGGGTATGTTCTCTTCTGATTGAATGTTCCTAGGGCATGTTCTCTTCTGATCGAATGTTCCTAGGGTATGTACTCTTCTGATCGAATGTTCCTAGGGTATGTTCTCTTCTGATTGAATGTTCCTAGGGTATGTTCTCTTCTGATCGAATGTTCCTAGGGTATGTTCTCTTCTGATCGAATGTTCCTAGGGTATGTTCTCTTCTGATCGAATGTTCCTAGGGTATGTTCTCTTCTGATCGAATGTTCCTAGGGTATGTTCTCTTCTGATTGAATGTTCCTAGGGTATGTTCTCTTCTGATTGAATGTTCCTAGGGTATGTTCTCTTCTGATTGAATGTTCCTAGGGTATGTTCTCTTCTGATCGAATGTTCCTAGGGTATGTTCTCTTCTGATCGAATGTTCCTAGGGTATGTTCTCTTCTGATCGAATGTTCCTAGGGTATGTTCTCTTCTGATTGAATGTTCCTAGGGTATGTTCTCTTCTGATTGAATGTTCCTAGGGTATGTTCTCTTCTGATCGAATGTTCCTAGGGTATGTTCTCTTCTGATCGAATGTTCCTAGGGTATGTTCTCTTCTGATCGAATGTTCCTAGGGTATGTACTCTTCTGATCGAATGTTCTTAGGATATTTCTTCATTTCAACGTTGCGGTAATGAGCTCGTTATTGTAATTCAGTCGTGTAAAGGGGCCTCAAAGTATTGGAGACTGCCAGGCAAATAGCATTTTGAGAAGGAGCTCAGCAATGTTTCTCTGGGTGTAGGATCCTCTCCTCCTCCTCCTCGGCTCTCTTGGTTCATACTTGTCCTGGAGAACTCCGGGAAGAAAGGTGTGCAAAGTGAGAAGAAGACCACCTCTTTATTTCTCGGTGTTGAGATGTGATTGGCTGGACGGGGGGGGGGGGGGGGGGGGAGGGAGGGGAGACGGTGACGTCTGAACGCCGAGCAAATAAAATGATTCCTGATACAATGTATATAGGAGACGTTCCAGGAACGAATGCATCGGACGGATCACCTTCTGGCCTTCCACTCTTCTATTGATTCTTCAAGATTCTTCTTCTTTTTTCCCCTTTTGTTCAGCTAGTTCCTGTGCTGGAAATCTGAATATATATATTTTTATCTATTACTTATATTATTATAATATGAATGTTTCATATTCTATGATGTATATTTTGCATACAGTGGAACCTTGTTTTACGAGCATAATCCGTTCCAGGAGAATGCTTGTAATCCAAAGTACTCACATATCAAAGCGAGTTTCCCCATAGAAGTCAATGGAAACTAAAATAATTTGTTCTGCATTGACTTCAATGGCATGCAATGCCGCATGTGGCCAAATGTGGGGGGGGGGGCGCCGGAGAGCCTCGGAAATGATCGGGGACAGCTCAGCGGAGCTCGGAAACCCTCGGAAACACCCGGGAACGGAGTATTTCTGAGTATTCTGAGGCTACGAACGGCTCTGCTCGGCTCTGGCGCCCCCGCACCTCAGACCAAATGCGGTACTGCACACCCCATTAGCTTAAATTCTGCTCGTTTTGTGAGACAACAATCGTAAACTGAGTCAGAATTAAAAAAAAAAAGTTGCTCGTCTTTCAAAATGCTCGTTAACCGCGTTACTCGTAAACCGAGGTTCCACTGTATTATATTATTTATATATTATGAGCGAGTTTGGGGTGGAGAAAATTGACTTGCCTACACAGAGACCTGAACCCGACAGAACACCTTTGGGATGAATTAGAGTGGAGACTGTGAGCCAGGCCTTCTCATCCAACATCAGTGCCTGACCTCACAAATGCGCTTCTGGAAGAATGGTCAAACATTCCCATAGACACACTCCTAAACCTTGTGGACGGCCTTCCCAGAGGAGGTGAAGCTGTTATATCTGCAAAGGGCGGGGCCAACTCAATATTGAACCCTACGGACTAATGCCGCGTACACACGATCTGAACATCGTACGACAGATCGTCTGACTTTTTCCGCTTAATAGTAGAAATTGAATAAGTTACTTAAGTCACAAAAATTCTCGTACAACAGAAAAAATAATCGTAAGTGATGTTCGTGCATGTCCGATAAAATAATATCGGATGAATTGTCGGGACCAGCTCTCGAAAGCTCTGTACTAACGATCCGATTATCGTACGATTGCATCGAAAGCAGTATTTTTCGTCCGATTTTCGGATCGTGTGTATGGGCCATAAGACTGGGATGCTATTAAAATGGAGCTCCGCCGAAGAAAAAAATATTAAAAGCCAGGGGCTACAGCTACAGCAACTGCTGACTTTTAATATTAGGACACTTACCTGCCCTGGAGTCCAGCGACGTCCGCAGCAGAGGAAGAGCAATCGCTCGTCACTCTGCTGCTCCCTCCGCCATCCTCGGTGAGGGAACCAGGAAGTGAAGACTTGCGGCTTCACTGCCCGGTTCCCTACGGCGCATGCGCGAGTCGCGCTGCGCCGTTCTGAATAGTCCCCTGTGTTCTGGGAGCCGAGTGTCTCCCAGAACACAACAGGGAATCTGCGGGAAGTGACGTGCTACCCGCAGAGAGGACTCCCGGAAGTGGGTGCAAATACCTGTCTTAGACAGGTATCTGCACCCCCCTCCCCCCTGAAAGGTGTCAATTGTGACACCGGAGGGGGGGAGGGTTTCCGATGAGTGGAAGTTCCACTTTAGGGTGGAGCTCCGCTTTAACCACTTCAGCCCCAGAAGATTTGGCTGCTCAATGCCCGGACCATTTTTTGCGATTTGGCACTGCGTCGCTTTAATTGACAATTGCGTGGTCGTTTGCTGTAATTGTTAGGGTCAGAGTTAGGGTTAGAATGCTAACAATTACCAGTAACCCTAACGATTTCCGCCAACCCTAACGATTTCCGCTAACGATTTCCGCTAACCCTAACGATTTCCGCCAACGCTAACGATTTCCGCTAACGATTTCCGCTAACCCTAACGATTTCCGCTAACCCTAACGATTTCCGCCAACCCTAACGATTTCCGCTAACGATTTCCGGTAACCCTAACAATTTCCGCTAACCCTAACGATTTCCGCTAACGATTTCCGGTAACCCTAACAATTTCCGCTAACCCTAACGATTTCCGCCAACCCTAACGATTTCCGCTAACCCTAACGATTTCCGCTAACCCTAACGATTTCCGCTAACGATTTCCGCTAACCCTAATGATTACCGCTAACCCTAACGATTTCCACCAACCCTAACGATTTCCACTAACGATTTCCGGTAACCCTAACGATTTCCGCCAACCCTAACGATTTCCACTAACGATTTCCGGTAACCCTAACGATTTCCGCTAACCCTAACGATTTCCGCTAACCCTAACGATTTCTGCTAACGATTTCCGCTAACCCTAACGATTTCTGCTAACCCTAACGATTTCCACTAACGATTTCCGCTAACCCTAATGATTACCGCTAACCCTAACGATTTCCGCTAACGATTTCCGCTAACCCTAACGATTTCCGCTAACCCTAACGATTTCCGCTAACGATTTCCGCTAACCCTAACGATTTCCGCTAACCCTAACGATTTCTGCTAACCCTAATGATTTCCGCTAACCCTAACGATTTCTGCTAACCCTAACGATTTCCGCTAACGATTTCCGCTAACCCTAACAATTACCACTAACCCTAACGATTACCGCTAACCCTAACGATTTCCGCTAACGATTTCCGCTAACCCTAATGATTTCCGCCAACCCCAACGATTTCCACCAACCCTAACGATTTTCGCCAACCCTAACGATTTCCGCTAATGATTCCCGCTAACCCTAACGATTTCCGCTAACGATTTCTGCTAACCCTAATGATTTCCGCTAACCCTAATGATTTCCACTAACAATTTCCGCTAACCCTAATGATTTCCGCTAACCCTAATGATTTCCGCTAACCCTAACGATTTCCGCTAACCCTAATGATTTCCGCTAACGATTTCCGCTAACCCTAACGATTTCCGCTAACCCTAACGATTTCTGCTAACCCTAACGATTTCCGCTAACGATTTCCGCTAATCCTAACGATTTCCGCTAACCCTAACAATTACCACTAACCCTAACGATTACCGCTAACCCTAACGATTTCTGCTAACGATTTCCGCTAACCCTAACGATTTCCGCCAACCCTAACGATTTCCGCCAACCCTAACGATTTCCACTAACGATTTCTGCTAACCCTAATGATTTCCGCTAACCCTAACGATTTCTGCTAACCCTAATGATTTCCGCTAACCCTAACGATTTCTGCTAACCCTAATGATTTCCACTAACGATTTCCGCTAACCCTAATGATTTCCGCTAACCCTAATGATTTCCGCTAACGATTTCCGCTAACCCTAACGATTTCTGCTAACCCTAACGATTTCCGCTAACGATTTCCGCTAACCCTAACGATTTCCGCTAACGATTTCCGCTAACCCTAACGATTTCCGCTAACCCTAACGATTACCGCTAACCCTAACGATTTCCGCTAACGATTTCCGCAAACCCTAACGATTTCCGCCAACCCTAACGATTTTCGCCAACCCTAACGATTTTCGCCAACCCTAACGATTTCCGCTAACCCTAATGATTTCCGCTAACGATTTCTGCTAACCCTAATGATTTCCGCTAACCCTAATGATTTCCGCTAACCCTAACGATTTCTGCTAACCCTAATGATTTCCACTAACGATTTCCACTAACCCTAATGATTTCCGCTAACCCTAACGATTTCCGCTAACCCTAACGATTTCCGCTAACCCTAACGATTTCCGCTAACCCTAATGATTTCCGCTAACGATTTCTGCTAACCCTAATGATTTCCGCTAACCCTAATGATTTCCGCTAACCCTAACGATTTCTGCTAACCCTAATGATTTCCACTAACGATTTCCACTAACCCTAATGATTTCCGCTAACCCTAACGATTTCCGCTAACCCTAACGATTTCCGCTAACCTTAACGATTTCCGCCAACCCTAGCGATTTCCGCTAACCCTAACGATTTCCGCCAACCCTAACGATTTCCACTAACCCTAATGATTTCCACTAACGATTTCCACTAACTCTAACGTTTCCGCTAACCCTAACGATTTCCGCTAACCCTAACGATTTCCGCCAACCCTAGCGATTTCCGCCAACCCTAGCGATTTCCGCTAACCCTAACGATTTCCACTAACCCTAATGATTTCCACTAACGATTTCCGCTAACCCTAACGATTTCCGCTAACCCTAACGATTTCCACTAACCCTAATGATTTCCGCTAACGATTTCCGCTAACCCTAACGATTTCCGCTAACCCTAACGATTTCCACTAACCCTAATGATTTCCACTAACGATTTCCGCTAACCCTAACGATTTCCGCTAACCCTAACGATTTCTGCTAACCCTAACGATTTCCGCTAACGATTTCCGCCAACCCTAACGATTTCCGCCAACCCTAACGATTTCCGCCAACCCTAACGATTTCCGCTAACCCTAACGATTTCCGCTAACGATTTCCGCTAACCCTAACGATTTCCGCCAACCCTAGCGATTTCCGCTAACCCTAACGATTTCCGCCAACCCTAGCGATTTCCGCTAACCCTAACGATTTCCACTAACCCTAATGATTTCCACTAACGATTTCCACTAACTCTAACGTTTCCGCTAACCCTAACGATTTCCGCTAACCCTAACGATTTCCGCCAACCCTAGCGATTTCCGCCAACCCTAGCGATTTCCGCTAACCCTAACGATTTCCACTAACCCTAATGATTTCCACTAACGATTTCCGCTAACCCTAACGATTTCCGCTAACCCTAACGATTTCCACTAACCCTAATGATTTCCGCTAACGATTTCCGCTAACCCTAACGATTTCCGCTAACCCTAACGATTTCCACTAACCCTAACGATTTCCACTAACCCTAATGATTTCCACTAACCCTAATGATTTCCACTAACGATTTCCGCTAACCCTAACGATTTCCGCTAACCCTAACGATTTCCACTAACCCTAATGATTTCCACTAACGATTTCCGCTAACCCTAACGATTTCCGCTAACCCTAACGATTTCTGCTAACCCTAACGATTTCCGCTAACGATTTCCGCCAACCCTAACGATTTCCGCCAACCCTAACGATTTCCGCCAACCCTAACGATTTCCGCTAACCCTAACGATTTCCGCTAACGATTTCCGCTAACCCTAACGATTTCCGCTAACCCTAACGATTTCCGCTAACCCTAACGATTTCCGCTAACGATTTCCGCTAACCCTAACGATTTCCGCTAACCCTAATGATTTTCGCTAACCCTAACAATTTCCGCTAACATTTTCCGCTAACCCTAATGATTTCCGCTATCTCTAACTCTAACATTTAACCCTAACCCTAATCCTAACATGCAAATTTGGACACATAAAGGCTCCTGCACGACTGTGATGCGACTTTGATGCCAGAGAGTGTAAAGTCACATAAAAGTTGCTGCAAAGTCTCACTCCAGGAACAGAACTGTCATACTGTCCTATTAGCCCCCCCCCCCCCCCCAAAAAAAAATGCAAAACGCATCAAAAACGCAAGTTCAAAAACGCAAAACGCGCCAGTGAAAGCTCCAACCGCAACCTGCATAGATGTGAACCTAGCCTTTTTTTGTCAAAGCTTAATTGAACAAGCTGAAGTTAGAAGCTGATTGGCTCCTATGCACAGCTGCACCAGAATCTGAGTGCTCCAGTTTTAGTACA
The DNA here is from genome assembly GCA_029206835.1 of Rana muscosa. Classification (NCBI taxonomy): domain Eukaryota; kingdom Metazoa; phylum Chordata; class Amphibia; order Anura; family Ranidae; genus Rana; species Rana muscosa. The sequence goes on along the minus strand of CM055117.1, from coordinate 51,064,989 downwards.
TCTCCCCCGGTGTGGTTAGTATTGCTGCAATCGCTTCTATTGCTATATAACATTATGAGATTTTTCCTGAATGTGAGTTCCATGAATCTCAGCAGGGCTCTACTGACTCTATTCATTGGGTTGCATGCGGTCCTGGCAGCGGACAGGTTAATAGGTTAACGAGCTGCAGTGTTGGCATGTCAGGAGGGGGAAAGCAGCTGTGCACACTGCAGAACACAGAGCCGGATAGAAGAGCCCTTGTCTAGCTGCGTTCCAGGTCTTGGATAAAGAGCCCCAGTAACCTTACGGCAGACGTTGGCTGGGAGGACGGCATTGCGTCCCTGTAGCTGGTGCTCCTGGCACGCTCACCAACCGCAAAGCCCCGTGCTAATCTTGGCCTGAGTGGTTACGTCTTGCCACCAGCACCCCCCTCTTCTGCTTTGGCTCTGAGTGGTGCCAGGAGCCCCGGGCGTTTGTGCCAGTTCTGGTTCCTAATCGGAGTGCACAATGTGGTCACCGGTCTTTGTGAGCGTCCGGCTGTCTCGGCGAATTTATGCCAAGGCTAATTATATTCTTTAGCCGTAATCCGTCGAAATCACATTATGGACATGTCACCGGCCAAGATGTGTATGGGAATGTCTAATGAGATATTACGTTGACCCCGGCGCTGGCAGGCGCATCTACTCCAAATGAGTCCAGAGACTTTTATGAAGCTATGCGAAAGGGATCAGCTTAGAGGGCAGCTCCACCTGAAACTCGCATTTCAGTTTTGCCAGGATTTGGGCTAATTCAGTGGCCTGCTGGCTTCTGTTGGGAGCTCCATTGGTTCACACTGGGGATGAGCTAAGGTTCCAGCCATGTGGCCATATTAGGTCAATGATGTCACCAGCATCCCCGTTCTGCAGCCACACACCATTGGCCTCACCGCAGTAGATTGGGCCGGTGGCTGGCTGTCATGTGACAGTTTCCTGCGGGTTCGGGACAAATTACGAACCTTGATCATCCCTAGATGGAGAGAGACTGTGGAAACTCTGCTGAAGGTGATCAGAGACTGGGGAAACTCTGCTGGAGGTGATCAGAGACTGGGGAAACTCTGCTGGAGGTGATCAGAGACTGGGGAAACTCTGCTGGAGGTGATCAGAGACTGGGGAAACTCTGCTGGAGGTGATCAGAGACTGGGGAAAGTTTGCTGGAGGTGATCAGAGACTAGGGAAACTTTTCTGGAGGTGATCAGAGACTGGGGACACACTGCTGGAGGTGATCAGAGACTGGGGACACACTGCTGGAGGTGATCAGAGACTGTGGGGACACACTGCTGGAGATGGTCTTAGACAGAGAATATGCTGCTGGGGATTATCAGAGACTGAAGACACTCTGCTGGAGGTGATCAGAGACTGGAGACACTCTGCTGGAGGTGATCAGAGACTGGGGACACTCTGCTGGAGGTGATCAGAGACTGGAGACACTCTGCTGGAGGTGATCAGAGACTAGGGACACTCTGCTGGAGATTATCAGAGACTGGGGACACAATGGTGGAGATTATCAGAGACTGGGGACACGATGGTGGAGATTATCAGAGACTTGGGACATCACCCTGAACACACGATCCCCACCGTGAAACATGGTGGTGTCAGCATCATGTGGTGGGGATGCTTTTCTTCAGCAGGGACAGGAAAGCTGGTCAGAGTTGATGGGAAGATGGGTGGAGCCAAATACAGGGCAATCTTAGAAGAAAACCTGTTAGAGTCTGCAAAAGACTTGAGCATATTCATGTGTTAGAATGGCCCAGTCCAGACCTAAATTCAGTTGAGAATCTGTGACAAGACTTGAAAATTGCGGTTCACAGACGCTCTCCATCCAATCTGACAGAGCTTGAGATATTTTACAAAGAAGAATGGGCAAAAATGTCGCTCTCTAGATGTGCAAAGCTGGTAGAGACATCCCCAAAAAGACCTGGAGCTGTAATTGGAGCGAAAGGAGGTTCTACAAAGTATTGACTCCGGGGGGCGCCATACAAATGTACACCACACTTTTCACATCTTTTTATTTGTAAAAAAATGTTGAAAACCATTTATCATTTTCCTTCCACTTTACAATTATGTGTCACTTTGTGTTGATCTATCACATAAAATCCCAATAAAATACATTTACATTTTTGTTTGTAACATGAAAAAATGTGAAAAATGTCAAGGGGTATGAATACTTTTTCAAGGCACTGTACAGTACAGTAGTGAGCGTTGTCACCATAGGACAAGAAGTTAGGACTACAGAACTACTCCCTCTTCTCGTCTCCATAACAAAGAGGGGGGGGAGTAATCTGTAGTCCTGTCCTGGGGTGACAACTCTGCTCCTCTGTAGTGATGAGTGTTGTCGCCATTGATCATCTGATCATCATTCACAATCCACTGAGCAGGCTGTAGTTGGGGGGGTGACACAGTGTCACGCTCTGCCTATATAGACCGGCCAGACAGAATTTTTAATTTTTTTGGTTACGGCAGGTTAAACTGTTGACCTGTATGTCTTCCATGGTTGTTTTTTATATATATATATATATATATGTGGGATCTCTAAGTGATTCCGTCGCTGCCCTCCCGGTCTGAGTTTTCCTCGCCCTCTGCGTTTCAGCGGCTCGTTAGCAGCCTTATTGTCCCAGAGAAATCATAGCAGTATTTATTATATCAGGTGATAGATGTGTGCCGTGCCGGCAATCACTTCCTGACCCGCAGGCCAGGTTTAAGCAAGATATACGGAGATTGTGCGAGCGCGCCCTGCGTTCCCCCTGACCTCCTTAGCACGCCCTGCTCTCTCTCTCTCTCTCTCTCTCTCTCTCTCTCTCTCTCTCGCTTTTCCCCCAAGGCGAAGCTTTCCAATTCACTTCGAATTACTCCTCGCCGTCTGATTTCATGGTGTCGCCTCTGGAACTGCGCAGCCTTTGCCGGCCTTATTTACTAACAAGCGAAAGGGAAATGCTGCCGTGTGTGACGCGGGCCCCTGTCCAACGCCCACAGCCCCGGCTTGCGCAGGCCAGGAGACTCAGGGCTAATAAATTATATATAAAAGTTATAAAAAATAATAAAATAAATAACAAAATAAAATAATAATTTTTATTATTATTATTAATATTATTTTTTTATTATTAAATGATATTTATATATCAATAATTGTATATTAATTTTATATGAAATATATATATATATATATATAAAGTATCTCACAAAAGTGAGTACACCCCTCACATTTTTGTAAATATTTTATTCTATCTTTTCATGTGTGAAGAAATTACACTTTACTACAATGTAAAGTAGTGAGTGTACAGCTTGTATAACAGTGTAAATTTGCTGTCCCCTCAAAATAACTCAACACACATCCATTAATGTCTAAACCGCTGGCAACAAAAGTGAGTACACCCCTAAGTAAAAATGTCCAGATTGGGCCCAATTAGCCATTTTCCCTCCCCGGTGTCATGTGACTGGTTAGTGTTACAAGGTCTCAGGTGTGAATGGGGAGCAGGTGTGTTAAATTTGGTGTTATCGCTCTCACTCTCTTATACTGGTCACTGGAAGTTCAACATGACACCTCATGGCAAAGAACTCTCTGAGGATCTGAAAAAAAGATTTGTTGCTCTACATAAAGATGGCCTAGGCTATAAGAAGATTGCCAAGACCCTGAGACTGAGCTGAAGCACGGTAGCCAAGACCATACAGCGGTATAACAGGACAGGTTCCATTCAGAACAGGCCTCGCTATGGTCGACCAAAGAAGTTTAGTGCACGTGCTCAGCGTCATATCCAGAGGTTGTCTTTGGGAAATAGAAGTGCTGCCAGCATTGCTGTAGAGGTTGAAAGGGGTGGGGGGTCAGCCTGTCAGTGCTCAGACCATACGCCGCACACTGCATCAAATTGGTCTGCATGTCTGTCGTCCCAGAAGGAAGCCTCTTCTAACGATGATGCACAAGAAAGCCTGCAAACAGTTTGCTGAAGACAAGTAGACTAAGGACATGGATTACTGGAACCATGTCCTGTGGTCTGATGAGACCAAGATAAACTTATTTGGTTCAGATGGTGACAAGCGTGTGTGGCGGCAACCAGGTGAGGAGTACAAAGACAAGTGTGTCTTGCCTACAGTCAAGCATGGTGGTGGGAGTGTCATGGTCTGGGGCTGCATGAGTGCTGCCGGCACTGGGAAGATACAGTTCATTGAGGGAACCATGAATGCCAACATGTACTGTGACATACTGAAGCAGAGCATGATCCCCTCCCTTCGGAGACTGGGCCGCAGGGCAGTACTCCAACATGATAACGACCCCAAACACACCTCCAAGATGACCACTGCCATGCTAAAGAAGCTGAGGGTAAAGGTGATGGACTGGCCAAGCATGTCTCCAGACCTAAACCCTATTGAGCATCTGTGGGGCATCTTCAAACGGAAGGTGGAGGAGGGCAAGGTCTCTAACATCCACCAGCTCTGTGATGTCGTCATGGAGGAGGGGAAGAGGACTCCAGTGGCAACCTGTGAAGCTCTGGTGGCCTCCATGCCCAAGAGGGTTAAGACAGTGCTGGAAAATAATGGTGGCCACACAAAATATTGACACTTTGGACCCAATTTGGACATTTTCACTTAGGGGTGTACTCACTTTTGTTGCCAGCAGTTTAGACATTAATAGCTGTGTGTTGAGTTATTGAGGGGACAGCAAATTTACACTGTTATACAAGCTGTACACTTACTACTTTACATTGTAGCAAAGTGTTATTTCTTCAGTGTTGTCACATGAAAAGATAGAATAAAATACTTACAAAAATGTGAGGGGTGTACTTACTTTTGTGAGATACTGTATGTGTATATATATATGTAGCGGGTGTTTGAATTTAGGGGAGGCATCTGGGTGGTAGTGTAACACAGCTGCATTGATTGTCAGGGAATCTGAGACCCTGTTGTTGTTCTTGGAGGACTCTGGTGGTGCAAGGTTCCCTGCGGCCTGCAGGTGGCGCTGTCGCCCTGGCCGGAGTTGAACACTCACCGCAAGACTGCATCCCTTTTTGTCCTTTCCTGGCGCTGGTACAGCGGGGTGGGGAACCCGCTGTGACGCAAAGGGAGAGGAGATAAAAGGGGCGGACGCCCTTACCACGGGGTTCAGAGTCGGAGGATGCAGCCGCGCCCAGGCACCTTCAGCTTGGGTGCTGGCGTTCCGGAGTTCCAGGCCCAGGTGCCCTTGACCTGGCTGGAGCGAGAGATGGAGTCCATCTCAGGCACCTTTAGCCTGGGGTGAGGTACTATGGCGGAGGCCTGGAGCTCAGTACCTTCGACTGAGTTCCGCGAGGGTGGAGGAATCCGAGGGGGCCCTAACTCCTTGGGTGCCCGTGTCTGAGACGAGGAAGCCAGTGAGCGGAACTTCTCCGGAGAGTCCAGCGCAGCATTGCTGGTGACGGAGAGGCCTCCGGTAACTGTCTTGGACGGATGTCCTTCCCCTGATAGGGGCTACGTTAGCGAAGGTAATCCATGTTCTTGTTCTATATAGTCAGTGGCAGTGACTATTCGCCACTGGTGACACCACAGTGGTTAGCTCTATCTAGAAGAATTGTGCCTTGACCTACTCCCCACAAAGACTGAAGTGGTATTTGGGTCTCAACCTGTCTGTGCTGTATGACTATTTATTGAGAGGAATAAATACGAGTTGGACCTTTTCAGTGTGTGGAACTCTGGTTACTAGGAGCAAAGGGGAGTCATTCCGAGGAGAGGATTTGACTCTGTGACATACACACAAAGCCCGATAGTTCTGGCCTTCACCTCTACACTAGGGATGGGCCCGGTGCTCGATTCGAACCCATGTTCGAATCGAGCATCGGGCGTTCGCTCGCTCGTCGAGCCCAGAACTATTTGGGCCGTTCGCATCACATTCGTGTGATGCGAGCGGCCCCGCAATGCATTGCGGCCGGCGCGGCCGGCGCAGTGCATTGCTGGCTGATGATTGGCCAAGCATGCACTGTGACCCCGCATGCTTGGCCAATCACAGCGCCCGAAACTCGGAGAGCAATAATTGGCTACAGGCAGGACGGCTGTAGCCAATTACAGCTCAGGGGCTTTAGTACACGCCCCACCATTTAAAAGGCCGCCACGCCATCGGCCCCGGTCACATGAGTTCCGGCTTTAGGAGAGATTAGTCTGCTGATTCTGTCTTTGCTTGATACTGAAAGATTTGCTCTTCTTTGCTAAACCATTGGCTATTTCTTTGCTAAACCATTGCTACCTAAGTCATTGATCGTTCATTGCTGCTGATTGCACAGTTAGTGTGTTATTAGCTGCTGCTGGGGATTAGTCTGGTGCGTGCTTACTGTTAGTACAGTATTGCAGTAGTACCAACCGCAGTGCTGTTAGCACAGCATTGCACCCCAACAGCACCCATAGGACTTCTAGTGTGTTAGTGGCAGCAAACAGAGCTCCTATATTTTCTTCTCAGCAGCACCCATAGGACTTCTAGTGTGTTAGTGGCAGCAAACAGAGCTCCTATATTTTCTTCTCAGCAGCACCCATAGGACTTCTAGTGTGTTAGTGGCAGCAAACAGAGCTCCTATATTTTCTTCTCAGCAGCACCCATAGGACTTCTAGTGTGTTAGTGGCAGCAAACAGAGCTCCTATATTTTCTTCTCAGCAGCACCCATAGGACTTCTAGTGTGTTAGTGGCAGCAAACAGAGCTCCTATATTTTCTTCTCAGCAGCACCCATAGGACTTCTAGTGTGTTAGTGGCATCACACAGAGCTCCTATATTTTCTTCTCAGCAGCACCCATAGGACTTCTAGTGTGTTAGTGGCAGCAAACAGAGCTCCTATATTTTCTTCTCAGCAGCACCCATAGGACTTCTAGTGTGTTAGTGGCAGCAAACAGAGCTCCTATATTTTCTTCTCAGCAGCACCCATAGGACTTCTAGTGTGTTAGTGGCAGCAAACAGAGCTCCTATATTTTCTTCTCAGCAGCACCCATAGGACTTCTAGTGTGTTAGTGGCAGCAAACAGAGCTCCTATATTTTCTTCTCAGCAGCACCCATAGGACTTCTAGTGTGTTAGTGGCAGCAAACAGAGCTCCTATATTTTCTTGTCAGCAGCACACATAGTACCTATAGTGTGTTAGTGTCAGCACCCATAGGACCTACAGTGTGTTGTGAGCACACATAGGAGTTCTATTTTTTATACTATATACACTACCGACTACAATGGCTGGAAGACCGCCAAGGAGAGGCAGAGCGTGCCGAGGCAAGAACACAGGGCAGGCAGGCTCTGTTTCTAGAGACAACAGTGCTGGCCGTGGACGTGGTCGTGCATCGTCATCAGCACGTGGCCATGGGACACGCTTGTCTTTGTTTTCGGCAGCTGGACATGTGGAGCCGCATCATGCCGAAGGCTTGGTAGAATGGATGACCAAGCCCTCCTCATCCTCCTCATCCTCTCTCACCCAGGCTCAGGGTACTGGCAGAGCAGCTGCCAACGCGTACTCAATGGCATCATCAGCCACCCCTTCCCTAGACCCACCATGTCCTCCTGAGGAGTCCCCCGAACTGTTTGAGCACAGTGTTGGGTACATGCTCCAGGAGGATGCCCAACGATTCGAAGGCTCGGATGATGATACCCAGCTTGAGGAAGTCAGTAGTGTGCGCGCAGAGAGAGGGGATGCTGAAGGACAGCAATCTGCCAGTAGTGTTCCACCAGCTGCAGCTTACTGCCAGGTTTGCTCTAGTGGTGAAGAGGGAGGGGATGATGAGGTCACTGACTCCACGTGGGTGCCTGAAGGGAGAGAGGAGGAGGAGGAGGAGGATGCAGCGTCACATGTCCAACGAGGCAGGATGCCCCCTGGAGGCCAGCTAGAGGCCAGCACAGCAACTGTACCACACCGCAGAGCTCCGCCTGTGCAGGGCGCTGCCTCTGCACGTTATCACAAAAGTTCTTTGGTGTGGGCCTTTTTTGAGACGAGTGCATCAGATCGCACCACTGCTATTTGCAATATTTGTCTCAAGCGTATCTCGCGTGGCCAAAACATCAGCCGCTTGGGCACCACAAGCATGAGCAGACATATGTCGACCTGCCATGCAGCTCGTTGGCAAGCACACATAAAAGACCCACACCAAAGAACAAAGCGGACCTCTCCTTGCTCCTCATCAGCTGGGATCTCCATCCCCACTATATCTTCAGTCCTCTCTGAAAGCTGCTCTGAGAGGACTGAAGGTGTAGAATTAGGTGTGTCACAACCAAGTACTTGCAGTACACCGACGTCCGATTGTAGCAGGCAAATTTCCCTGCCCCAGCTGCTGGACCGTCGAAAGAAGTATACTCCCAGCCATCCACATGCCCAGCGGTTGAATGCTAGCTTGGCTAAATTGCTAGCACTTCAACTGCTGCCTTTTCAGTTGATAGACTCGGCCCCCTTCCGTGAGTTTGTTCAATGTGCGGTTCCTCAGTGGCAGGTTCCCAAACGCCACTTTTTCTCACGGAAGGCGATTCCGTCTCTCTACTGGCATGTGGAAGGCAATGTCCATGCCTCGCTGGACAGGGCGGTCAGCGGTAAGGTGCATATTACCGCTGACTCATGGTCCAGCAGGCATGGACAGGGACGTTATCTTTCTTTCACGGCCCATTGGGTCACTCTATTGGTAGCTGGGAGGGATGCAGGACAAGGTGCAGTAGTGTTGGAGGTTGTTCCGCCACCACGCCTCCAAAATGCTACTACTGGTTGTGACACACCTCTCTCCTCCACCCCCTCCTCTTCTTCTTCCTCCATGTCCTCTTCGAGTGCTCTGTCCTCGGAACCAGCGGTGCTCCGTAGGCGTACAAGGGGCTACGCTAGTACGCAGGCAAAAAGATGCCATGCCGTGCTTGCGCTGGTGTGTTTGGGGGACAGGAGCCACACTGGGCCAGAGGTTCTGGCAGCTCTGCAGGGGCAGGCCGAGAGGTGGTTGACGCCACGCCAGCTTAAGCCAGGAATGGTCGTTTCTGATAATGGCACCAACCTCCTCTCCGCCCTGCGACAGGGGCAGCTCACCCATGTGCCCTGTATGGCTCACGTCCTCAACCTGGTGGTGCAGCGGTTCTTGGGCAGGTTCCCAGGCTTACAGGATGTCCTGAGGCAGGCCAGGAAAGTCTGTGTGCATTTCCGCCGATCTTATAATGCCAGTGCTCGGCTGACTGAGCTGCAAAAGGAGCTGAACCTGCCCAAGAACCGCCTAATATGTGACATGCCCACCAGGTGGAACTCAACGTTGGCCATGCTGCAGCGACTGCACACGCAGCAGAGGGCCATCAATGAGTACCTTTGCGACTACGGCACCAGGACAGGGTCAGGGGAGCTTGGCTTTTTTTCCCCACGCCAGTGGAGCATGATCAGGGATGCATGCACTGTCCTCTCACCATTTGAGGAGGCCACGAGGATGGTGAGCAGTGACAGTGCATGCATCAGTGACACTGTACCTCTTGTCCACCTGTTGGAGCATACGCTGCGTGGGATAATGGACAGGGCACTTGAGGCAGAACAGAGGCAGGAAGAGGAGGACTTCCTTGTCTCTCAAGGCCCCCTTTATCCAGACAATGTTCCTTCTGTCCCACCCATCACACAGGAAGAGGAGGAGGAGGAGGAGGAGGATTGTGTGAGCATGGAGGTGGAGCCTGGCACTCAGCATCAGCAGCAGCAGTCTTTTAGGGATGATGTACAGTCCCAACAAACCAGTGGACTTGTACGTGGCTGGGAGGAGGTGGCTGGCGATCATGTCATCCTCAGTGACCCAGAAGACTCCGGACCGAATGCCTCAGCTAACCTACGCTGCATGGCCTCCCTGATCCTGCAAAGCCTGCGGAAGGATCCTCGTGTTCTTCGGATCAAGGAGAGTGACCATTACTGGCTGGCCACTCTCCTTGATCCACGGTACAAGGGTAAGGTTGCGGACCTTATCTTGCCATCGCAGAGGGAGCAGAGGATGAGACATCTCAGGGAGGCCTTGCAGAAAGGTCTGTGCAACGCGTTCCCAGAAACTGGGAGGTTACAAACTCCTGGTCCTGGACGACAAGTTGCTGAGGCTTCGGTCAGTAGCAGAAGGAGCGGTGGGGAAGGTGGACGTCTGACCGATGCGTTCAGACAATTTTTTAGTCCGCAGCCCCAAGGTATGATCGGTTCCAGCAACCATCGCCAGCGTCTGATATACATGGTGCAGGAATACCTAGGGGCAAGGTCAGACTTGGACACCTTTCCCACCGAAAATCCTCTGGCTTACTGGGTCCTGAGGATGGATCACTGGCCAGAGCTTGCACAGTATGCAATTGAGCTACTGGCCTGTCCTGCATCCAGCGTTCTTTCCGAACGCACATTCAGTGCTGCTGGAGGATTTGTCACCGATCATAGGGTGCGCCTGTCCACCGACTCGGTTGATCGACTGACCTTCATAAAAATGAATCAGTCTTGGATCACCACCAGCTACCAGACACCTGAAGCGGATATAACGGAATAATTTATAATGTCACATCCCTTCAAGACTGCCTATGCTGATGCTGAGTGACTGTCCTGTTATGTTCACTGACTATCCTCTTCCTCCTCCTCAATGATCCATGCCACCACACCAGTGCCTAAGGCACAATTTTTCAGCCCCTGTATAACAGGGGCGTGTAATTACAATTTTTTAAAAAGATGCTTCGCAACAGGTGTGACTGCTGTGCTCAGAGTACAGTATCTGTGAGGGGTTGCAGTGTTGTGGCACCAGCACCAGTGCCTAAGGCACAATTTTTCAGCCCCTGTTGGGGCGTGTAATTACAATTTTTAGGCAATGCTTTGCAACAGGTCTCATTGCTGTGCTCAGAGTACAGTATCTGTGAGGGGTTGCAGTGTTGTGGCACCAGCACCAGTGCCTAAGGCACAATTTTTCAGCCCCTGTATAACAGGGGCGTGTAATTAAATTTTTTTAAAAAGATGCTTCGCAACAGGTGTGACTGCTGTGCTCAGAGTACAGTATCTGTGAGGGGTTGCAGTGTTGTGGCACCAGCACCAGTGCCTAAGGCACAATTTTTCAGCCCCTGTTGGGGCGTGTAATTACAATTTTTAGGCAATGCTTTGCAACAGGTCTCATTGCTGTGCTCAGAGTACAGTATCTGTGAGGGGTTGCAGTGTTGTGGCACCAGCACCAGTGCCTAAGGCACAATTTTTCAGCCCCTGTATAACAGGGGCGTGTAATTACAATTTTTTAAAAAGATGCTTCGCAACAGGTGTGACTGCTGTGCTCCAAGTACAGTATCTGTGAGGGGTTGCAGTGTTGTGGCACCAGCACCAATGCCTAAGGCACAATTTTTCAGCCCCTGTTTAACAGGGGCGTGTAATTACAAATCTTGATCTAATAGTTCACAGCAGGGCCCATTCCTGCGCCCACCAAGAGTAACTATGAGGGCCTACAGTCTTGTGGCAACACCGTCCACCACCACCACCACCACCACCACCAAAGGCCCAATTTTTCTGCCCTGTTCAACAGGTGCATGCAATTACAAATCTTGATCTAATAACTCACAGCAGGGCCCATTCCTGCACCCACCAAGAGTAACTGTGAGGGCTTACAGTCTTGTGGCAACACCGTCCACCACCACCACCACCACCACCAAAGGCCCAATTTTTCTGCCCGGTTCAACAGGTGCATGCAAGTACAAATCTTGATCTATTAACTCACAGCAGGGCCCATTCCTGTGCCCACCAGTCTTGTGGCTACACCAACATCTAATAGGGCAAATTTCTGCAGAGTATATACGGCAGGCCCCTACTTTCAAACATCCAACTTACAAACGACTCCTACTTGCAAACGGCAAGAGAAAACAGGAAGTGAGAGGAAATCTACCCCTAGGAAGGAAAATTCTATCCTGTTAGATTTAATTTGGGAAAAAGGTATCTCCTCTCTACTGATGCTTTATCACCAATCCTTGTTTCAATTAAAACCCCACTTTTCCAAAAACATTTGTCATTGGGACGGAAAGTGAGGTGACATGTTCTGAACAGATGTGCAAAGACAGCAAATGTTACAGGGGTGATAACCCCTCCCTATGTTCTCCAAAAAGCTTAAAAATTGTTTTTTTTGGGATGTAGCTACACTTCATAATGTACCTGTTCAGATTCTACTTAAGAACAAACCTACAGTCCATGTCTTGTTTGCACCACCTATATACTGCTGTTCAGAGTATATAGGGTTGTAGGTATAGGGTTTTATTTTGGGTGCGGGGTCCCCCTTAGTATCCATACAAGACCCAAAGGGGCTGGGGTGGGGGGGGGGGTGTGATGGGGTAGCCATGCCATTTTTCTCAAGGATTTTCAGCCATATGGCGGCCAGGACAAGACATGACATTAAAGCCGCAAGTGGTTTTAAATGGCTTCTTTTTTTCCTTTACAAATGTCATTTTGTGCAAGGACAGTTCTAAACACGGGAAACACATGCCACTTCACAGGCATACTTTAGACACCCCCCAGGTACCATATTTAAAGGAAAATTTCACTTTTTTTTTTTTCACTTTATGCATCATTAAAATGACTGCTCCCGAAAAAACTTTAGTTTTTAAAATTTCTTTTTGCATTGATATATGTCCCCTGGGGCAGGACCCGGGTCCCCAAACCTGTTTTATGACATTAACATGCATATTGGCCGTTGTAATTAGCAATTTTGATTTCGAACGTTCGCGTCCATTATAACGAATAGGGTTCGAAAATTTGCGCGAACTTTCGGTCCGTTCGAAGGTTCTGGTGCGAACCGAACCCGGGGGTGTTCGGCTCATCCCTACTCTACACATTGGAGGACACGGGCCATGGTGTATCTCATCCCTCCCCCCAGTGTTAACCCCTAGACGAGACAGACAAGCCGTGAATGAGAAGGGGTGAGAGGGGTGAGGTCGCTACAGATATATATAATGTTTATATCTCCAGCCATTCCATATCCGCGTCCCACGTTGGTTCTGCGTCTGCGGACAGTACCGTGGTGACGTACGTTTTTTTTTGTTCCCTTAGCTCCCCAGCTCCAGCCCCCAAGTCTTGCGTGGTTACGCGGTAGTCACGGCTAATTATGCGGTAAGGATGGCGGCCCAGAGTGAGGCTTGGTTGGGTGAGGGCTCTAGCGCGCATGCGCATGGGAACCGGGAGTGAGGCTTGGTTCTGTTTGTTTTTGTATTTAGGGGGGTGTAGCAGTGCACCGCCCGTGCCCCTGGAAGAAGTGATTTGTCACAAAACTAGTAGGGCGGAACAAGCGACGCGCTGACGTCACCTCCCTCTCTTGCTCGTATCTCCTAGACGGACGGGTTTGCCTGCTTGCGTCCGGCCGGCGCAGCAGGCTACAGGCTTATCTGTCACTGCAACTTTGTAAGTGTATTTTGTTTTTTATAATTGGAATTAAACCTGAAGATTTTACACTATCAGAGGCCTTTTTGTTTCATATATCCATACACCAATTGGTATCCCTCATCTTGGAGTGTAAGGCGAAGTAGGTGCGGAGGAATCTTAGAGCCATCCAGCCCAGCAGCATCTATACCCTAAAGCCGCGTACACACGGCCGGTTTTAATGACGAGAAAATTTAAATTTTTTAAAATGGTCATTAAAAATGATGGTGTGTGGGCCTCAGAGCATTTTTCACGATGTGAAAAACGGCCATGAAAAAATTGGAACATGCTCTAATTTTTCACGTCGTTTTTTTAAATCGTCGTTTTTCTCGTCATGAAAAACGGCCGTGTGTATGCTTTAACGACGTGAAAAAAAATGCGCATGCTCAGAATCAAGTTATGAGACGGGAGCGCTCGTTCTGGTAAAACTAGCGTCCGTAATGGAGATAGCACATTCGTCACGCTGTAACGGACTGAAGAGCACGAGGCTGAGAAGCGTGAATCGTCTCCCAACAAACTTTACTAACATGAAGGGTGGCGCCATCCGAATGGAACTTCCCCTTTATAGTGCCGTTGTACGTGTTGTACGTCACCGCGCTTTGCTCGAGCATTTTTTTCCACGATAGTGTGTAGGCAAGGCAGGCTTGAGAGGAAACACGAAAAATCACGTCGAGAAAAATGACGTTTTTTTCGATGACATTAAAAACGGTCGTGTGTACGCGGCATTAGGCTTCCCTGGATTCTCCGTAACTGGGGACCATGGGGCTCTGGTAAGCAGATCCCTTTACTGGTGGTGGATATCACATATTGGCTTTTTGTCCCATCGCCACAGAGCGTGGTTCTCATCACTTTGAGATTATTTGCACGGGTGGATTTATATCAACTACAATTTACTTTTGTTGATGGTTCAAGGACCAATCATCAATGTTTGGACTTTTTGGGAAACATTTTTTTATTTTTCTCTATGAACTATTTTTTGTGATTTTTTGTGATTTTTCATGAATTGTGTTTGTCAACATACTGTTTTCATTTACTGGGAATCCCCATTCACTGGGAATCTTTTTTCACGTTCATTAATTAGCGCGGCTTTATATATATTTTTTAATATATATATATAAATAATTGTATATTGTTTATGAGTGTTTTATTTTATTATTATTTTTATTATTATTAATAATAAAACAAATAATAATAATAATTTTTATTATTAATAATATTATTGTTATTATTATTAAATATTAATGTATATATATTTGTATTTTATATTATTATAATTATTTATTATTTAATATTAATTATTTATATATATATATATATATATATATATATATATATATATATATATATATATATATAATTTGATATTAATTTATTATAATTATTATGTAATAGTAATAAATTCATATACAACTATTAATACATTATTAATTAAATTAAATATAGAAATAATTATAATAAAATATATAATAATTGTAATAATATAAAATAATAGTACAAAATAGTGTGATTTACCTAGTTATTACAAAGTGATGTAATTTACATAATAATACAATAAAATACTATAATAATAATAATAATAATATTATTATAAATAACAATAGAAAATAATAACATAAATATATATGTAATAATTATATATAAATATTAATATAAAATAATAATAATAATAATAATAATAATAAGATAATATATAACACACATATATAAAAAAAATCATTATAATAATATTAATAATAAATGTGCAATTGTTCATATATAAATAATTCATAATATAGATATAAATAATTCTAATAATCCAGTGGTTGCCACTGCACACATATCAGAAAGAAAATGGGCCCAGGTGTGCAGCTAAGCCTGAATTACATATAGTCCAAAAGAGAGAGCGGCACTTATGGGTCTTGAGAGGTGAAGCACAATGAAGATTTATTTTGGCGTTTTGAGGCAAGTACAGAGCAAGGTAATTTACTGTGATTTACTTAGTAATTACAAATTAATGTAATTTACAAAATAATACAATATAATGCAATAACAATAATATAATTAACAATATAAAAATATATATAGTAATAATTATACATAAATAATTAATATAAAATGAATAAAAAATAAATTATAATAAAATAATAACAAAAATAAACATAATAATTATAATAAGTTGATATACAATTATTTATATATAAATAATTAATATTAAATAAGTAAATAATTATAATATAATAATTATATATAAATAACTAATGTAAAATTATTTATTAAAAAAATAATAATAATAAAATACATAAAAATAATAATAACGATAATCATAAAATAATAAATCAATATACAATTTTTATACGATTATTTATTTAGAAATGCCACCTCTAGCAGCCCTATTTATTTGGGAAAAAGCAGAAATCAGGGATCGGCTATGAGAAGAGCCCTTTGTCTGTGTTTTCCGTACTTTAGGATGAAAAGATAATAATCCGTCTTGGGTTCTGGCCAACTAGAGTGACCAGGGCTGCCGATAGGGGGGGGGGGGGGTTACAGACAGAACTCCCATACCAGGCCTGGGCCCCATTGGGACATCAGAGGGACCCGAGCTAGCAGGGCTTGCCTGTGGGTGGCCCCCAGTGCTGCAACATCCGTGTGTCTTTTTACTTTTCCTGCTGTGTATCTAAGGCCGGGTTCACACCTTTGTGTGTCGGGAACTCACAAAATCGCACACTTTCCGGATGCTATTTAGGCCTCATGCACACTGCGACTCTTCTAAATGCTTTTCTCCTGGCGATATAAAGCAGTGTCAATGGTTTTGCCAAATTAATTTTATTCTGGCCAGCAATGAGTATTCCGAGAACGTGTGCAAAGCTCATCACGCCTGTGGTACCATTCATTTATTCTTAATAAGAACCCAAACGTGGCAAGCAAAACGCGTGACAAACATGCCAAAATGAGTAAGCAAACCCATAGAAATGGATTGGCTGCTCTGCACACGCTCTGTCACACCTGTAGGTGTCCACATAACCCAACTGTCAATGCAGTTACAGTAACCTCTATATCAGGGATATGCAATTAGCGGACCTCCAGCTGTTGCCAAACTACAAGTCCCATCATGCCTCTGCCTCTGGGTGTCATTCTTGTGGCTGTCAGAGTCTCGCTATGCCTCATGGGAATTGTAGTTCTGCAACAGCTGGAGGTCCACTAATTGCATATCCCTGCTCTATATAAACAGTTACCGTATATACTCGAGTATAAGCCAAATTTTTCAGCACATTTTTTTTGTGCTGAAAATGCCCCCCTCGGCTTATACTCGAGTCCCCTTTTTGTGCCTGATCTCCTGGATTTTGGGGACCCAGTACCAAACTTGGCACACATGTAGCCCCCCTCTTCCTATACAAGTGTGCAAAGCTTGTTGTCCGGGGGACCTACGGCCGGGGAGAGCACCAATTTTTCAAACCCGGGCACCCCTTCCATAGACTCCAATGTTAAATGGTAATTTCTCCGGTGAATTTGGGGACCCGGTACCGGCCGGTCGTAGGTCCCCTGGACCCGAAACTTGCCACACATGTAGCCCCATTTCTTCTCTATAAGTGTGCAAAGCTTGTTGTCTGGGAGACCTATGGCCGGGGATCACCGATTTTTCAAACCCGGGCACCCCTTCCATAGACTCCCATGTTAAACGTCAGTCTAGTCATGGGACACAGTGAGGCATGCGCACAGTGAGGCATGGGCACAGTGAGGCATGGACACAGTGAGGCATGGGCACAGTGAGGCATGGACACAGTGAGGCATGGACACAGTGAGGCATGGGCACAGTGAGGCATGGGCACAGTGAGGCATGGGCACAGTGAGGCATGGACACAGAGAGGCAAAGTGAGGCATGCAGATGGACACCCTAGGCTTATACTCGAGTCAATATGTTTT
This sequence comes from Rana muscosa, assembly GCA_029206835.1. Lineage (NCBI taxonomy): Eukaryota > Metazoa > Chordata > Amphibia > Anura > Ranidae > Rana > Rana muscosa. Next base: position 51,047,745 of record CM055117.1, on the reverse strand, counting down.
CCCAGTTTTTTGTAGTAAAATTAGATGCCTCGGCTTATATTAGGGTCGGCTTATACTCGAGTATATACAGTACTAACTATCTATAGTGCCTAATCCAGTACTAACAATTAAATGCAGAGAGGTGTCTGAACATATCTACATATCTCGTTCAGACCCTGCGAATCTAAAGGGGTGTCTTCATAAAAAAAAAAACATTTAAATCTCATATCTGTCCTTCTAAATGTATTCTGTGTGGATGGGGGTGAAATCGAATGTTCTCAGGCTATATTCTCTGCAGATCAAATTGAAAAAAAAAAGTGTAAATGGGGAAAATACCGCATTGTGGCCATAAGATGGAGGTGTGGAGCATATTTGTTTCTTATGATTCTCAGTACCACCTAGAGGCCATACTGCGGTATTTTCCCCATTCACACTATTCTTTTATTCAAAATAGAATACATTGATTCTGTGTGAATGGACCAAAGTCAAATGTTCTTAGGCTACATTATCTTTAGATTGGTTTCTTTTTTATTTGATGAATATCATTCAATCTAAAGATAATATAGCCTAAGAACATTTGACTTTGGTCCATTCACACAAAATAAATGTATTCTATTTTGAATAAAAGAACAGTGTGAATGGGGAAAATACCACATTGTGACCACTAGATGGTGTTGAGTATCATAAGAAAAAAGCATGCTACACAGCTTCATCTAGTGGCCATAATGCGATATTTTCTCTATTCTCATTGGTTTCTTTTTTATTTGATGAATATCATTCAATGAGAATAGAGAAAATACCGCATTATGGCCACTAGATGGAGGTGTGGAGCATGCTTTTTTCTTATGATACTCAACACCATCTAGTGGTCACAATGTGGTATTTTCCCCATTCACACTGTTCTTTTATTCAAAATAGAATACATTTGTTTGGTGTGAATGGGGCAAAATCAGAAATTCAGAAGGCTTTATTCTCTTCAGATTGAATTTTATTTATTGGAAAAAGAAACAGTGTGTATGGGGAAAATATTCCAATGGGACCACTATATGGAAGTGAGGAGCGTTTCTTCTTATAATACTTAGCACCATCTAGCAGCCAAATGTGGTATTTTCCCCCCAATCACACTGTCCTTTTTTTTCTCCAAAACAGAATAATGTTCTATGGCTATATCCTCTTCAGAACGAATGTTTTTGATTTAAAAAAAGATACAGAGTACATGGAGAAAATACTGCATATAGCAACTAGATTGAGCTGAGGAGCATACTTTATTATTATGCTATGATTAATTTTACCAATGAATAACATTCGATCTGCAGAAAATATAGCCTAAGAACAATCATTTTTGCCCCATTCGCACCAAACAAATGCATTTTTTTTTTATAAATTCTCTTATACCAAAATTTGCTAGAAGAAAAACGGGTTAGCCCATCCCTTCTTGCCTCCTTTTTGGTCTGTAAGGACCCCATTACATTTCTGGACCAATAGGGAGGAGGGGTAGAAGAGCCATCTTCCTACCTGATATAGGCAGAGCTCCCGAGGATGTCTGTGGGTATGTCATTGATATTGCTGGTTTAGTGACAACTTTGAGCGCACTTACGTCTGATCCCACACATTAGTACACCTACACATCCAGCTGCTTATCTTTATACTATAATCAGCCAGATTACACTCCTTTCTGTTTGGAAGATTTTTATTTTTACACATAAAATAGGTGATAGGAAGGTTTTCACAGACTTCACTGCAAAACCGAACACCCGGGAAAATAATTTCACAACAGGCTGTGAATGGAGCTCAGCATGCGAATATGCGATTGTGGAAGACCAGGGAAATCCGGGGGGCTTGCGTGCCTATCAGTAGGAATTCACCCGATGGGGGCGCCTTCAATCCTACTGATAGGACATGCCCCAGTCACATACCATCTTTAAAAGGAACATGCAGGGTTTTTGTGTATACATAGTGAAAAAAAAAAAATATATATATTAGGGGTGCAACGGATCAAAAAACTCATGAATCGGATCGATCCTCGGATCAGAGCCACGGATCGGATCATTTTCGGATCGGCAAAAAATTACTAATATCCACGTCATCCACCCCCCACTGTAATATCCACAATCTCCCCACCACAATCTCCCCCCCCCCAGTAATATCCACAATCTTCCCCAGTAATATCCACAATCTTCCCACAGTAATATCCACAATCTTCCCCCAGTAATATCCACAATCTTCCCCCAGTAATATCCACAATCTTCCCCCAGTAATATCCACAATCTTCCCCAGTAATATCCACAATCTTCCCCAGTAATATCCACAATCTTCCCCCAGTAATATCCACAATCTTCCCCAGTAATATCCACAATCTCCCCCCAGTAATATCCACAATCTTCCCAGTAATATCCACAATCTTCCCCATTAATATCCACAATCTTCCCCATTAATATCCACAATCTCCCCCAGTAATATCCACAATCTCCCCCAGTAATATCCACAATCTTCCCCCAGTAATATCCACAATCTCCCCCAGTAATATCCACAATCTTCCCCAGTAATATCCACAATCTTCCCCAGTAATATCCACAATCTTCCCCAGTAATATCCACAATCTTCCCCCAGTAATATCCACAATCTTCCCCCAGTAATATCCACAATCTTCCCCAGTAATATCCACAATCTTCCCCAGTAATATCCACAATCTTCCCCCAGTAATATCCACAATCTTCCCCAGTAATATCCACAATCTTCCCCAGTAATATCCACAATCTTCCCCCAGTATATCCACAATCTTCCCCAGTAATATCCACAATCTTCCCCCAGTAATATCCACAATCTTCCCCAGTAATATCCACAATCTTCCCCATTAATATCCACAATCTCCCCAGTAATATCCACAATCTCCCCCCAGTAATATCCACAATCTTCCCCCAGTAATATCCACAATCTCCCCCAGCAATATCCACAATCTTCCCCAGTAATATCCACAATCTTCCCCAGTAATATCCACAATCTTCCCAGTAATATCCACAATCTCCCCCAGTAATATCCACAATCTCCCCAGTAATATCCACAATCTCCCCCAGTAATATCCACAATCTTCCCCAGTAATATCCACAATCTTCCCCAGTAATATCCACAATCTTCCCCCAGTAATATCCACAATCTTCCCCAGTAATATCCACAATCTTCCCCCAGTAATATCCACAATCTTCCCCAGTAATATCCACAATCTTCCCCAGTAATATCCACAATCTTCCCCCAGTAATATCCACAATCTTCCCCAGTAATATCCACAATCTCCCCCCAGTAATATCCACAATCTTCCCCCAGTAATATCCACAATCTTCCCCCAGTAATATCCACAATCTTCCCCCAGTAATATCCACAATCTTCCCCAGTAATATCCACAATCTTCCCCCAGTAATATCCACAATCTCCCCCAGTAATATCCACAATCTCCCCCCAGTAATATCCACAATCTTCCCCCAGTAATATCCACAATCTTCCCCCAGTAATATCCACAATCTTCCCCCAGTAATATCCACAATCTTCCCCAGTAATATCCACAATCTTCCCCAGTAATATCCACAATCTTCCCCCAGTAATATCCACAATTTTCCCCAGTAATATCCACAATCTCCCCCAGTAATATCCACAATCTTCCCCAGTAATATCCACAATCTTCCCCAGTAATATCCACAATCTTCCCCAGTAATATCCACAATCTTCCCCAGTAATATCCACAATCTTCCCCCAGTAATATCCACAATCTCCCCCCAGTAATATCCACAATCTTCCCCCAGTAATATCCACAATCTTCCCCCAGTAATATCCACAATCTCCCCCAGTAATATCCACAATCTCCCCCAGTAATATCCACAATCTCTACCAGTAATATCCACAATCTCCCCCAGTAATATCCACAATCTCCCCAGTAATATCCACAATCTCCCCCCAGTAATATCCACAATCTTCCCCAGTAATATCCACAATCTTCCCCCAGTAATATCCACAATCTTCCCCCAGTAATATCCACAATCTTCCCCAGTAATATCCACAATCTTCCCCCAGTAATATCCACAATCTTCCCCAGTAATATCCACAATCTTCCCCAGTAATATCCACAATCTTCCCCCAGTAATATCCACAATCTTCCCCAGTAATATCCACAATCTTCCCCCAGTAATATCCACAATCTTCCCCCAGTAATATCCACAATCTTCCCCAGTAATATCCACAATCTTCCCCCAGTAATATCCACAATCTTCCCCCAGTAATATCCACAATCTTCCCCCAGTAATATCCACAATCTTCCCCAGTAATATCCACAATCTTCCCCAGTAATATCCACAATCTTCCCCAGTAATATCCACAATCTCCCCCAGTAATATCCACAATCTACCCCAGTAATATCCACAATCTTCCCCCAGTAATATCCACAATCTCCCCCTGTATGTAATATCCACAATCTTCCCCCATTAATATCCACAATCTTCCCCAGTAATATCCACAATCTCCCCCTGTATGTAATATCCACAATCTTCCCCCATTAATATCCACAATCTTCCCCCAGTAATATCCACAATCTTCCCCAGTAATATCCACAATCTTCCCCAGTAATATCCACAATCTCCCCCAGTAATATCCACAATCTTCCCCCAGTAATATCCACAATCTCCCCGAAGTAATACCCACAATCTTCCCCAGTAATATCCACAATCTCCCCCAGTAATATCCACAATCTTCCCCCAGTAATATCCACAATCTTCCCCCAGTAATATCCACAATCTTCCCCCAGTAATATCCACAATCTTCCCCCAGTAATATCCACAATCTTCCCCAGTAATATCCACAATCTTCCCCAGTAATATCCACAATCTCCCCCAGTAATATCCACAATCTTCCCCCAGTAATATCCACAATCTTCCCCAGTAATATCCACAATCTCCCCAGTAATATCCACAATCTCCCCAGTAATATCCTACAATCTCCCCCAGTAATATCCACAATCTTCCCCAGTAATATCCACAATCTTCCCCAGTAATATCCACAATCTTCCCCCAGTAATATCCACAATCTCCCCCAGTAATATCCACAATCTTCCCCAGTAATATCCACAATCTCCCCCAGTAATATCCACAATCTTCCCCAGTAATATCCACAATCTTCCCCAGTAATATCCACAATCTTCCCCAGTAATATCCACAATCTTCCCCCAGTAATATCCACAATCTTCCCCAGTAATATCCACAATCTTCCCCAGTAATATCCACAATCTTCCCCCAGTAATATCCACAATCTTCCCCCAGTAATATCCACAATCTTCCCCAGTAATATCCACAATCTTCCCCAGTAATATCCACAATCTTCCCCAGTAATATCCACAATCTTCCCCCAGTAATATCCACAATCTTCCCCCAGTAATATCCACAATCTTCCCCAGTAATATCCACAATCTTCCCCAGTAATATCCACAATCTTCCCCAGTAATATCCACAATCTTCCCCAGTAATATCCACAATCTCCCCCAGTAATATCCACAATCTTCCCCCAGTAATATCCACAATCTTCCCCCAGTAATATCCACAATCTTCCCCCAGTAATATCCACAATCTTCCCCAGTAATATCCACAATCTTCCCCCAGTAATATCCACAATCTTCCCCCAGTAATATCCACAATCTTCCCCAGTAATATCCACAATCTTCCCCCAGTAATATCCACAATCTCCCCCAGTAATATCCACAATCTTCCCCCAGTAATATCCACAATCTCCCCCAGTAATATCCACAATCTTCCCCCAGTAATATCCACAATCTTCCCCAGTAATATCCACAATCTCCCCAGTAATATCCACAATCTTCCCCAGTAATATCCACAATCTCCCCCAGTAATATCCCACAATCTTCCCCCAGTAATATCCACAATCTTCCCCCAGTAATATCCACAATCTTCCCCCAGTAATATCCACAATCTTCCCCCAGTAATATCCACAATCTTCCCCCAGTAATATCCACAATCTCCCCCAGTAATATCCACAATCTTCCCCCAGTAATATCCACAATCTCCCCCAGTAATATCCACAATCTCCCCCAGTAATATCCACAATCTCCCCCAGTAATATCCACAATCTCCCCCAGTAATATCCACAATCTTCCCCCAGTAATATCCACAATCTTCCCCCAGTAATATCCACAATCTTCCCCAGTAATATCCACAATCTTCCCCCAGTAATATCCACAATCTTCCCCCAGTAATATCCACAATCTTCCCCCAGTAATATCCACAATCCCCCCCAGTAATATCCACAATCTCCCCCAGTAATATCCACAATCTTCCCCCAGTAATATCCACAATCTTCCCCCAGTAATATCCACAATCTTCCCCCAGTAATATCCACAATCTCCCCAGTAATATCCACAATCTTCCCCCAGTAATATCCACAATCTCCCCCCAGTAATATCCACAATCTTCCCCCAGTAATATCCACAATCTTCCCCCAGTAATATCCACAATCTCCCCCCAGTAATATCCACAATCTCCCCCAGTAATATCCACAATCTCCCCCAGTAATATCCCACAATCTTCCCCCAGTAATATCCACAATCTCCCCCCAGTAATATCCACAATCTCCCCCAGTAATATCCACAATCTTCCCCAGTAATATCCACAATCTCCCCCAGTAATATCCACAATCTCCCCCCAGTAATATCCACAATCTCCCCCAGTAATACCCACAATCTTCCCCCAGTAATATCCACAATCTTCCCCCAGTAATATCCACAATCTCTCCCCCAGTAATATCCACAATCTTCCCCAGTAATATCCACAATCTTCCCCCGTAATATCCACAATCTTCCCCCGTATGTAATATCCACAATCTCCCCCCAGTAATATCCACAATCTTCCCCCAGTAATATCCACAAT
>CM055117.1:47668227-47910098 GCA_029206835.1 Rana muscosa | reverse complement strand
CTATTATAAGGGAACTCTTGTTGGCTCCAGGCGGCCTAGGGCACACAACTGCCAGGGTGTCAAACACTTCAGCCTTCCCAGCCACGGATGGGTCAAAGGTCATCTTGATGGGCAGGTAGCCAACATAAGGGAAACTCTGGGTGCCGATTCCCCATATTTCCAGCTCTTCTATCTTCTGGATGGGTAGATGACTTAATCGTTTATCATAGAAATCCCTATATAGCAGGGTCACTTGTGCCCCAGTATCCAAGATGGCTCTTGTGTAGACTCCCTCCACTTGAATGGGTACTATAGGAGACAGGCCTACCAGCTTCTCTGGATATGGCCTGGCAGAGGTCACCTTCTTCAGGTCCTTGCCCTTCGGACTCTCTTTCGTCCAACTCCCTTTGGACTTTAGTCTTTCTTGGGCCTGATATGCATTGATTTCCCTCCTTTTAATGGGGGTACAGACCCGCTGAGGGATGTTATTGTCTTTCTTAGGTGTGCATCCCCTTTGGGGAATGCTGTGCCTCTTCTGAGGGGTCTTGCCCTCCTTCTTTGGGGTGTATCCCTGCTGAGGGATACTGTGTTTCCTCTGAGGAGTTTTGTCCTTTCTCTTCCTTAGCTTCTCATTCAGTTTGGAGCTCACTGAAGATGATGGGCACCCGGTTGACTCCTTCACCGGGGCCCTCTGAAGTTTCCCGCCGGCTTGCGGTTGTCTATTTTCTTCTTTTTGGGGCTGGAACACACAGCTGCAATATGGCCAATTCCTCCACAGTAAAAACAGACTATATCTCCCCATTCTTGTAGAGATGCGGGTGCTGAGGCAATTGGGAATAGTTCCTTCCTTGGTACTTCTCTCTCGGGACCCTCTGAATCTTTTGCTATCAGAGAGGTCAGCATCTCTAACACCTTAGACATTTGTGATTTTAAAGTGTCTACTTCTGATTCTCTTTCAGGGGTCATCACTGAGTTGACTATCACTGGTGCAGGGGTGGCATTTGTCTTAATCATTTGCTGGTCCTGCTGTAGTGCCTCCTCATCTCTGATGATTTTTATCAAGTCAGAGTAGGTCAGTGACGTTCCTCCTCCCGAGGTTTTCAGGTGAAGCCAGACTGGATCCGAGCGCAATGCTCCCTTCAAGACTTGCTTCATTCTTGCCGTATCTGTATCTCTGGGCATCATTTCCTTCTTTAATACAATTTTGCACAGCAACCTGTTCAGTCTTCTGACATACTCCGAAAGCTTCTCATTGGGCTGCTGGAAAGTATGTTTAAATTGGTAGATCATCTCTGTCACCTTTTCTAACTGACCGAACTCCTCCTGTAACATGGCTAGGCAGTCTTGAGCCGTGCAGTCTGTATTCCCAAACCGGAAGCTTTTTACTGCTTCTGCAGCTGCGCCTTTCAGGCTCTCTATCACTCGTTGCCTCTTCTGAGCTTCAGGCACCTCCCATGCCTCCACTGCTTGTAATGCCTGCTCCACCCAAGTATCAAAATCTTCCTCCCCTGCAGGGACAGGGAGCTTCCCCGAGAATGTCTTTAACCTCCGGTAGCTAGTCTCTACATGTACCGTGCTTGTCTTCTGACATTTTGTTAGCAGATCCCCTATAGCATTTATCAGTTCTGGTGATATGGCAGTGACAGATGCAGTTGCTGCCGGAGGCGTCGCCCTGCCTCTTTCAGGTGAGGCACGGGTTGCCCCCTGCGGTGATCCCGTTGGCGATGGCTCTTTCTTTATAGTCATTGCGTGCGCCAACCTATAGGTTTTGTTGTCTGGCGTCCGCACACAGTTGTGCTTGAAAGTCTCTGGCATTCCGCCTCAGTACTCCACTAGTGCATACTGATACGAGATCTCTGGGTCTGACTTCATCTCCATCACCCACGGTGTATGATCTGGGGACACGGACATCATTAGCTGTTCTACAGTCTCTGTTGACCACTCCTCCCCCGGGAGGCTGATGACTACCGACTTGTTTGGATTCGCTCTAGATGCTTCGCACCACGCTTTTACTGTTAGCGGGTCCATGCCGGTACCTCTGGTGTATCAGGATCCTGGACGAGAACCCCCACGTGTAGCGCACCCCCAACTAAGAGAGCCACTGAATTTGATCTCAAGCCCTGCACACAGCACCGCCAACCCCCGGCAATTCACTCGACCCACTCTGGCACAGTTAGTCTAGGGTAATATCTCTTATACTCTATGGTAAAATTCAGACACCAATGCAAAGCTATTAAAGAATAACGAGTTTACTCTCTCTTGGTATAATAGATCAACAGTTATAACAGATCACACGTGCTTCTTGCAGAGCCCTGCAGCGAATAACATACTACACATTAATGAAATACAGTAATGGCATACCACGTGTAACGGCCGTTAACTAAGTGCCCTGTAAAGCAGCAACTAAACTCTAACGCTTGATCAGGCCTGACCCAGACTCTAAAAACTCAGTCTCTAGGAGATGATTTCTTCGCATGCAAGTCTTTAATGGTGGTGCACATTCAGGAACACATTTGTAATCCACAGGTCAAAGTAACAACACGGAATACTTCACTGGAGACCCTTTGGCTCAGTTCTGCTATAGATCTCCAGTGGGGTCTTAAATATAAGCTGGTGGGCCACGGCAGTCTGTAGACCTAACAACAGTATAAAGTATATGGATTGAGCATGTGCTCGCTCACCCCTCCGGACACAATCCCAGTCCGGGACTTCCACCTGCTGTGTCTCCACACACAGCGTCTGCAGCGGTCAGGTCTCCGATCCAACAAAGATTGAGGATAACAAAGTCAGATGCCACCCAGGCTTGCAGTAGGGTGGAAGGCTCTTTGGTAGCTGTGCAAGGCCCCAGGCTTCAGGCCTTGCACATCAGCAGATCCGCACAGGGGGACTTGTTCATCGAAGTCTCGTGTCCCAAAGAGGCCGAGCTTAGCCTCACCCCTTCCTTATATCACTCCACCCATGAGTCTCTGCGGTGGCAACATTGCACCCTGGGTGCCGAATGGGGTTCTGGGTAAGGTAGTCCTGAGAGTCTTAAAGGAGACCCCGCTACACTTTATTAAAAAAAAAAAAAAAAGTATACATCCACTGTCAATCACACCGCCCGATGGACCAGAAAATTTGAAAAAACTGAAAAAGCCCCAGTGGAGCAATGCTTAGATCAGCAGGACTGCGGGACATATGTCAGAACCCGGGGCTGTCATGCAGAATCCGGGACTGTTGGGAGGTATGGCATACCTCCCAACTTTTTGAGAAGGGAACAAAGGACACTGTCATAAACCTTTTGAATACTAAAGTATTTCTCCTTTGAATCTATTACACAGTGGGGGGGTCTTCTGCCCTGTCTTAAGGCTAACCCCCCCTCCAGACGGCTCCATGGTCTAGAAGAAAAGCATTGTTCTGTGTTTGACTGTTTGTTTATGTACTTTAATTACCCCCTGGGGCTTCTGTGTCAATACACGTCTCAGTTCTCCTATTCAAGCGTTCAGACCAATAGGAAAGTGGTTGTTGGGGGCAGGGTGTTCAAACTGCTGTATAAGAGTGTGTGTGTGTGCTTCCAATAAAAGAAGTCTGCTGTTGAACTTACATACAGCCTGCCTGGTGTTTGTTCTGAACTCCCACAAATGGATTAGAATGTCACATAGCTGTAGTTTGAATCCTGGAGCATCGTATGACCAAACCATCAGACGTTGCGATCTGTAGTATGATCCGATAGAAGCAGAGGAGTGTCGGGAGAGTGGAACCGAGCGAGCAAAGGGGCTCGTTACATTGGTTGTCAGCGGTGGGATTTGCTCTCCAGTTACTGGGACACTCCAAACCACCACAGTGAATGACCAGCTATGCAGCCTGCAGGAAAGCCACGCTGAAAGACTTACTTGAGAGCCGTGGAGGGACCAGTGGGACAAAGAACAAGGCCACCTTGATCAGGGAGCTAGCCGAGATGGACCAGAGGGATGATGATGCAGGACCCCGGTCAGTTGAAGACCTGTTTCAGCAACGAGTCCGAGAGCGGTTGGCATTATATGGTGCTAACCCATCAGAGACCGCCATACAGAATGCCATTAGAAACATCAAGCTGCAGGATGAGCGACAAGAGAGAGAACTAGAGCGACAAGAGAGAGCACTAGAGTGGCAACATGAGCAGAGAATGGCGGAAATACGGCAATCGGAGACAACACCTAAAGATGCAGCGCCTTTCCGTAAGTTGCCCTTTCGGGCGTTCAAACTATTTAAGGAAGGAGAGGAGGAAATTGAAGCGTTCCTGCAGGACTCTGAGAGACTATGCCAGATACATGAAGTACTGCCCCAAGATTGGGTCGCCTTACTGGCGAGTAATTTAACTGGCAGAGCGGCGGATGCGTATCGGGCCCTGGAGGACGAGGACGCTAAAGACTATGACCGGGTAAAAGAAGCTCTGCTAGCCCGATTTGCCATTACACCCGAAGCCAGCCGGATTAAGTTTCGAGAATCCCGGAAACAAACCAACATAACATACGTGGAGTGGGCACATCGTCTGCAGCGAAACCTTAAGGGCTGGATCCAGGGAAGCCACGCTCATACCATAGAGGACATCACCCAGCTAGTACTCTTAGAACAGTTCTTTAACGACACCCCTCTGGTTGTACGGGATTGGGTGCGAGATAAGCAACCACGGACTGTACAGCAAGCGGCTACTTTGGCCGATGAATATCTGGACTCTCGAAGGTCAGGCGAAAGCGAGCGCTATCCACTATCTTGGCCCAGTTTACCAGCCTCTAACCCAACTTCAGTACCTCAGTGGTCTGCCTCTAGACCCCTAGCCCGACCCAACCCTCCTACCGGGCCTAAGTGCTATACCTGTAACCAAACCGGTCATCTGCAGCGATATTGCCCTACCCGATCCACGAGGTACCAGCGGCTCATATCCAGACCAGCGGCTCATTGCTTCCAGAACGAGCCCAACCATCGAGATGTTCAGGAAGAGTGGGGCGAACTTTTCGAGGCTGATCCCGTCCAAGCTGCTGCCGGAGATAATCGGCAGCACCATCGCCAGGCAGTATGGGTTAATAGGCAGCCGGCCCAGGGACTCCGCGATTCCGGGGCTACGATTACCCTCATCCAGCCTCACATGATTCCCCAGTCGGCCCGGACCGGCCAGACTGTTGCAGTCAGGGTAGCAGGGGGCAAGGTACTACGTTTATCCACCGCCCAAGTCCTCTTGGATTGAGGCTCAGGGGAGCGACCAGTGCGAGTGGGACTACTACACGAGTTACCCGCAGAAGTACTTTTGGGAAACGATTTGGGACATTTAACTTCCTCATATGCCCCAGAGGACGCTATGGCCGTGACCACCAGACGTCAGAGCCAACTTCAAGGCAACTCCACTCCTATGGGGACCCAGGTAAGACCAAATCCTCCTACGTTACCCTGACTTGACAACCCCTGGTCCTGGGATTCTCCCTCCGACGTTAGGCAAGAGACTCAGCGTGACCCAACTTTAGCTGGTTATCGGGACAGGGCGGGCAAGGATCCAGGGGGGTTGGGGGAAGACAGAATAGAGTGGGAGGGGGGGTTTCTTTATCATTACACTGAGGGAATGGGCACTGGGAAGCGACAGGGTCCCCACAAACAGCTAGTTGTCCCCCAGAAATACAGACGGAAGCTATTGCGCCTGGCGCACGACATCCCCTTGGCCGGACATTTAGGGATAGCCAAGACCCGGAGTCGGTTGTCTCATGCTTTCTTCTGGCCCAGGTTACATGCCGAGGTGCGAGAATACTGCCGGACCTGTGAGACTTGTCAGAAAGTAGGGAAGACAGGGGATCACCCAAAAGCCTCGCTGCAACCCCTGCCGATTATTAGAGAACCCTTTAGCCGCATAGCGGTAGATATTATAGGCCCACTGGCCCGCCCCAGTGCCACCGGGAAGAAGTATATTCTTACAGTGGTGGATTACGCCACCCGCTACCCGGAGGCCATTCCCTTATCCAATATCCAGGCTGATACAGTAGCAGATGCCTTGCTGCGGGTATTTACTAGGGTAGGGTTTCCCCAGGAGATATTGTCCGATCAGGGTGCCCAGTTCACAGCTAAAATGACGCAGCAGCTCTGGCGTCTCTGTGGGATTAAACCCCTCCAGAGCGCCCCCTACCATCCTCAGACTAATGGGCTGTGTGAGAGATTTAACGGGACCCTGAAGCAGCTGCTTCGGACCTTTGTGGAGAGTAGGAAGGATTGGGAGAAATATCTTCCCCATCTACTGTTTGCCTATAGAGAGGTACCCCAGGAGTCCACTTGGTTTTCCCCATTTGAGCTGTTATATGGGTTAGGGGACCCTTAGACTTAGTGAGGGCCCAGTGGGAGGGGGTAGAGGATCCGGAAGGCCTCCCCATCCTTAGTTATGTCTTGGAACTCAGGGAGCGACTGCGGGAACTTACCGATCTAGTCCATGAGAATATGCAATCGGCCCAGAGTCAGCAGAAGGTTTGGTATGATCGGTCTGCGAGGAATCGCACCTTTTATATCGGACAGAAAGTCCTGGTACTAAAACCCCTGAAGCAAAATAAATTACAGGCCACCTGGCAGGGCCCCTATCAGGTGGTAAAACAGCTGTGCGATACAACCTACGTGGTTGCCAGCTGTGCAGACACAAAAATTAAGAGGACGTTCCACATTAATATGATGGCCTATCATGAGAGGGCTGAGGCAGTAGCCGCCATATGCGCTCCTGCCACCGGGGACTCTGAATATCTACCGATGCTGGAGCTCCCCGAAATCAGTAACTGTTCCGGGGGTGTGGAGGATATACGGCTAGGAGATAGATTAGGATCCCAAGAATGAGAACAGGCCAGAGAATTACTCCAAGACCGTCAGGAGATGTTCTCGGCACTCCCTGGGTACACTCACATAGCTGTGCACAAGGTAGAGACCCCCGGGCAGAAGCCCCTGAGACAACCAGCCTATAGGATTCCTGGAGCAGTGCAAGAAGGGATGAGAGCGGAGATTAGGGAGATGCTCGAGTTAGGGGTGATCGAGCCATCAGCAAGCCCCTGGGCTTCCCCTGTAGTATTAGTCCCAAAACGGGATGGCACGGCCAGATTTTGCGTGGACTATAGGCGACCGAATGACTGTACTGGGACAGATGCCTACCCTATGCCCCGAGTGGACGAATTGCAGGACAAAATAGCTCAGGGACATTATCTGACGACTATTGACTTGTGTAAGGGCTACTGGCAGATTCCCTTGGAAGCGGAAGCAATTCCGAAGTCGGCCTTCATCACCCCGTTCGGCCTTTACCAGTTTCGGGTAATGCCATTCGGGATGAAGAATGCGCCGGCTACCTTCCAGCGGATGATAGATGAACTCCTTGATGGTCTGCAAGATTTTGCATGCGCATATCTTGACGACATCGCAATCTATAGCCAGACCTGGGAGGAACATCTTAGACACCTGGGAATAGTGCTAGATAGGATCCGAGCCACAGACCTGACCCTGAAGCCAGACAAATGTAATATCAGGATGTCTGAGGTACAATATCTGGGACATAGAGTAGGATGTGGGAAGCAGAGGCCAGAACCTGCAAAAATAGAGGCCGTCCTAAACTGGCCGGTTCCCAGAACCAAGACCCAGGTACTTGCATTTTTAGGGACAGCAGGGTACTACAGGAAGTTTGTACCCCACTATAGTGACATAGCCAAACCCCTGACGGACCTGACCAAAAAGACTCTCCCTAGACAGGTCCTGTGGTCCCCGGAGTGCGAGATAGCATTTCATCAGTTAAAAACCGCCCTAACGCAAGCTCCCATACTGGCGGCCCCTGATCCTAACAAACGCTTTGTCATTCATACAGATGCCTCCATGTTCGGACTGGGAGCCGTACTAAGCCAAGTTGGCGATGACGGGAAAGAGCACCCCGTGGCATATCTCAGCCGCAAATTGTTACCCCGTGAAGTTGGATATGCTGCCGTGGAAAAAGAGTGTTTGGCCTGTTATGCTTTTAAGGGACAGTTTTGCCCGCACAATATATTAATTTTAAGTTCTTTTTAACGAAAGATATTTTTGAATACAAGTCAATCTATATGATACAGTCTATAATATGAAACGTATTCACGGAGACGTGTGATCATACAAAATAGCTACATTTATTGGTTGACAAAAAGCAAATATTTACATGAAATTAAAATACCAATTTTGTTACATGAACGACTTCAAAATCAATAAAATTACCCGCAAAATGGGCATACAGTCCCTTAGACATAATGCTGTCATGATGAATTCTCAATAGGCTCAACAACCTTGTATAATTGACAATGAAACAGAACGTCTGTATTTCACACATCCAACCGTTACTATACTGCAGGTAAGTAAGTGGTTAACAATATGAAATAAATTGGACGTTTGTTTTGTCACTAAGATTGGAACTATGCAAAAATAAAAATATAATGAAAAATGTAATCTTTACAAAAAAACATCTACCAGTTGTTGGTTAATGAGAATAAATCAGGATTGCAGAATATTCAATACTTCAACAATTTTGAGAACAACAATGAATTCAAGATAAAATCAAAAATGGCATATCTACCCATTCCATAATGGCAATCTCCTGACCAGAGTTAAGATGTCTGCCGTGGTTTTCAGGATTCGGGTGTCTAGGAATCTTCATGAGTGTAAGAATATGTCTTCATGCATGGTGCACAGGTGTCAGTCTCTCTGAGAGTGTGGATCTCCCAGTTTGCCCTCAGGGTGGGTCCCTGAGTGTCTCTCCCCGGCCGGTGGGAGTGACTGGCTGTCTGGGAGTCCTCGGTGAGTGATCTCAGTGTGTGGTGATCTCTCCCTCCCTTTCATCTAATTTTTCTTCCCTTAAATATTGTCTCTGGACAATAAGGTTATAAAAATTATCCTAGGTTCTTCCCAAAGGAGGTGGTTCTTCCACTCATTGGTGGCTGCAGTTAGGGGCGTTACTGTCCAAAGATCTCTGGTTTCTATAGGTTGGTAATTTAATAATTAACTGTTCTCTGTATTTTTGGGAACCTCAAGTAATACCACTTTCAGCCACTAGGGCATCAATCCTTTAAATTGATATATTCTATTCTCAGAATGTGTGTAATTTGTATATTGTGGGAAGAATATATGGATTTTAATCTTCTGGTAATCCGGTATATATAACATACTTCTAATATACTTCTTGATTCATTCACATAACATAATTTGTTTTATATTCCTGTCTAAAAATATATCTATAAGCTGGTTTTTCTAAACAGGGTACAGATTATATGTCAATCAATATAACATTCAATATTTATCTATATCTTTTGAATATGTGGTCATTTCTAAACGTAGACTCCTTTTGTATTCTATAATCATAATTCAACGTATTTCGTAAGGCTAATTAACTCTTTAAAACATTTCTATCTATAAAATTACACTGATATCTATCTTCATTTTTCTAACGAAGTCCCTAGGTCAACAGATACTAAAATCATATTTTTCCCTATGACCTAAAATGTCATTGATAATCTAAACATCATTCTTATTTATTACATATCAATATATGTTCTTACTTTGAATATCATGTATATTTATAATGTATCCAGGTGTTTTCTTAAAATGTCTGAGAAGTGGCATATGCATCACTTATGATTAGGATATTTATGTCCACATATATATGAGGTAAAGGGAAAGAAATGAAAAATATATATGTATGAAAGTTCCTCTTGGGGGTCAGCCCTGGACTTTAAACTGAGAATTGGGTGAATGGTTCAGCTGTCCAAACAGATCCTTCTTATCAATACTTCTTAGTCAATATAGCTCTGGCCATGTCCATACATTTGATTGTCCAGTTTTTTGGTTGCCATATACCTTACAACACATTCCTTTGTCTCTACACGGCTAGTATTAGCATCTCTGTTTACTAAAGTCTTTCTCTTACAAAGGATTTGTTTGCTCTAGTTGGAAGGTTTGTAATTTGGTTAACTATCTGTAGAGTATTTTCAATGGCAGTGTTGACTTCTTAAACATCTCTAATTTGTCCTGAGGAAAGTTGTCATTGTTTTAACTTTCAAACCAGGTTTGTAAATGTTAGAGATGGCTAGCCCAATTGTTATGGGAAAAACGTGTTCATCAGCTTTTGAGGCCTAAGTGAACTTTCAAGTCTCTGCCCGTAAATATTAAAATTATTATTATTATTAATATTATTATTAAGGAAACCCATAACAGGCCTTAGTCTGGGCTTTAAAGAAATTGCAGCCCTACGTGTATGGACGCTCTTTTACCGTCATGACGGACCACAAACCCTTGATATGGCTTAACCGGGTGGCGGGAGAGAACGGGCGATTACTAAGGTGGAGCCTGGCTTTGCAACCGTACAATTTTACCATACAATATCGGCCAGGGCCTCAAAACGGGAATGTGGATGGGTTATCCCAGCAGACAGACCTGGAACCTTAAGACTACTTTTCCAACATCCTCGAGTTGACCCGTTTGGGGTCCCACTGTGGCTGTTGGACTGTTTCCCAGGGGGGAGTATTGTCATGAACCAAAAATACTGAAGTATTTCTCCTTTGAATCTATTACACAGTGGGGGGGGGGTCTTCTGCCCTGTCTTAAGGCTAACCCCCCCTCCAGACGGCTCCATGGTCTAGAAGAAAAGCATTGTTCTGTGTTTGACTGTTTGTTTATGTACTTTAATTACCCCCTGGGGCTTCTGTGTCAATACACGTCTCAGTTCTCCTATTCAAGCGTTCAGACCAATAGGAAAGTGGTTGTTGGGGGCAGGGTGTTCAAACTGCTGTATAAGAGTGTGTGTGTGTGCTTCCAATAAAAGAAGTCTCCTGTTGAACTTACATACAGCCTGCTTGGTGTTTGTTCTGAACTCCCACAAATGGATTAGAATGTCACATAGCTGTAGTTTGAATCCTGGAGCATCGTATGACCAAACCATCAGACGTTGCGATCTGTAGTATGATCCGATAGAAGCAGAGGAGTGTCGGGAGAGTGGAACCGAGCGAGCAAAGGGGCTCATTACAGACACCTATTAGCAAAAGTATGTAGGCATAGGACACCTCTGCCATGCCTCCTTAAGGAGAATTATACAAAAAAAGTTTAGTTAAACCGACAAGTGCTTTTTTTTTTACCACTACTATTCCTCTATACTGACTTTTTAAATTTACAAAAGCAGCAATTTAGAAATTGGATGAAAGGTTTAGCACTGGAAAACACTTTTTGAAAGTTAAAAAGTGCATTTTATATACAACTATATAGATCAGACCAAAATGAGGGACAAATGAGAATGAAAGAGGGACAGAGGGACTTTGTTCTAAATCAGGGACAGTCCCCTAAAATTAGGGACAGTTAAGAGCTACAAACGTGTCACCGGCCCTCCTAATAGTTCTGCGTAAGTTTTGCTAAACGTAGCTTTGAAGGGGAGGTAGGGAAAGTGTCACATGTTCCTTATACCCAAAAGTATACTGAGTATTTCTCAGACTAGGGGTCTTGGCAGGAAAATTAGTTAAAGGGAAGTACTGGCTCTTTCTGAGCCTGCCATTAAGGCAAATCTGTTTTTTGCCAAGTATGGGAAAACAACAGTTTCACAAACTTTTGAGCACTACCACCTACCTTACCTCTGGTAGGCCTAAAACTAACCTAAAACATTACACTTGACCCTAACACCCTGTAAAGTCCACATCAAGTGATGGTGGATCTGGGAACTGGTTGCAGAGATCTCATCAACATTGACACAGACCAGTGGCGGCTGGTGTTTTTTTTGGGGGGGGCCGGATTACGTGGATCACGAGCGGCGGGCGGTGTCGGCTGCTCTCCTTCTTGCTCTTTCCAACTGCTTCCTCGCTTCCCCTGTGTCTCCTCACTCCTCCTTCTGGTGGCCAATATGATTGGATCTCCTTTCGGCCAGTCGGGTGATGGGTCTCATGACCTGCTTCCTGATTGGCTGGGAGGAAAATCATTGTTACAATAGTTGTGGGGAGAAGCACAAAGGCGCCATTCTAAGTGCAGTATTATCAATAAAATTTAATATTAAAAATGGGGGGGGGGGTAGCATGCATGTACTCACAAACATGAGATAAAAAATGAGCATGTAGACAGAAAAGTCTTATCTGTAGGGAAGCGGTGGCACAGACCAGATGGCGCTGCTGAAAGCCGGTGTGTAGCAGTACCGCACTTCTGCTATTGCAGGAAAGGCAGGATAAGGGGGATCCACAGCGGGCGATGAACCATGCTGTAAGCCGTGTCTCGTAATCGACTTCCGGGTATTAGCAGGCCGTGACTTGCAGTGGTGTTCCGGGTGGTGGGAGGACCAATAAGATCCGAGTAGCTGGAAACCAATGGGTAAGCGCTTTCAGAGCATGCGCTCCTTCATCAGACCTAGTAGTGGCCATATTAAGTAAGGGCTCTATATACCCTGCAGCCAAGCTGCCGGGTCCTAAAACCCAGGACAAAGACAAAACTAAATGTTTTACACTAACTAAGCATTGTAGTGTAAGGTAAACCACAGGGGCATCAGATATATGTGGAAGCAATCAAAAAATCACATCAGGATGGTCATGAAAAGATGATGAAATAAAAAATTTATGAAAAAATTATAAAAAAAATATATATATAATTTATAAGGGAACATTATGCTAAAATTGCAAAGAAATGCAAAAATGCAAAGGTATAAATGGATGAAGGTCAATTAATTAGTCAATGAATGACAAAAATAACAAAATTGAAATAAAATAAAATATATATTTTTTTATATAATATAATGTAATAAAAATAAAAATAATAATAATAAAAATACAAATAAAAATAAAAATAATTAAATACTGAAAAATTTATGGATTATGGAAAAATTAATCTAAAATCATTATGCCATTTTAAGTGGAAATGTCTCATATAACAATCCACTAAATCAATATCAGTCTCAATATGCATCACATAAACATGAATAAAAATGGGGGGGGGGAGGGAAGGGAAAGGGGAAGAAGGAGGAAAAAATGAGGAAAGAAATACACACACACACACACACACACACACACACACACACACACACACACACACACATATATATATATATATATATATATATATATATATATATATATATTGTGGGGGGGTTAGCTCGGCAGCGGGTGTGTGTGATCCCCTGGATGGGCTCCCCACACAAAAACAGGCCCAGCAGACGGAGGTTGTGGTTTTCAAGATCAAAAAGGTGCGGTTTATTTCTCTATTTACAGTGACAAAAAAACACAGCAAAGCAAAAAGAAACATAAACAAAATAAACCCTGGTCAGCTTGACCTCTGACTAAACATGCAGGTTTCCTAACTAACAACTGGGATCAGCCTGGTGCTGTCCTAGTCCCTAAGTCCCTGGTTTAGTAAATGTCCAAACAAATAGCCACACAGGCTTTGTCTCACCGCACAGGGGTTCACTCTCCCTAGACAGTCCACACAGGTCTGGTTCCAGGCATGAGCAAACACCTAATGAAGCTGGGAGTTTTTATAGAGGCCTTAAACGAGCTGACAAGCTTCAGCTGGTCTCATCAACTCCCTGCCTGCACGACGCCCAGCACTCTCCCTAGAGGTATGAATCATCCATGAGCCCACTAGCCTCAGCTGGGCTTCATCAACTCCCTCCCTAGTTGTATAAGTCGGCATAAAGCCTGAATCTGGGAGAAATATATCTACCCCCCTGGATGCAACCAGGTGACTTTACCTTCCTGCTGTCACATACCCCCCCCTCTTGTTTTAACCTTGGGGTTGGAACACCAGCAATCAGGCATTCATGTACTCGAGACAAAGCATCCACATTCCCCATTTGAACGCCAGGGCGATGCTTTACTGTGAAGTTGAATTCCTGTAGGGCCAGGAACCACCTATTCACTCTTCTATTTGTCTCCTTGTTTTGAGCCATCCACTTTAACGGAGCGTGATCCGTAACCATGTCAAAGTGCCTACCTAGCAGATAGTACCGAAGGGAATCTAGAGCCCACTTCACCGCTAAACACTCCTTTTCAACCGTGGCGTAATTTACCTCATGGGACTTCAACTTCCTGCTGAGGTAAATGACTGGGTGCTCTTCCCCGTTCCAGACCTGGGACAATACTGCTCCTAACCCCACATCTGACGCATCACTTTGTACGACAAAGTCTTTAGAGAAGTCGGGTGAGTACAACACTGGCTGGCTACATAAGGCTTGTTTCAAGAATTGGAATGCTGCCTCCGCCTCGGGGGTCCATTTAATCATGACCGACCCTTTCCCTTTCGTCAGGTTGGTTAGGGGCACAGCCTTAGAAGCAAAGTGGGGAATGAAGCGCCGATAATAACCCGCGATTCCCAGAAAGGCTCGTACCTGCTTCTTGCTGTTGGGACGTGGCCAACTCTGGATGGCCTCGACTTTGTTGAGTTGGGGTTTTATTACTCCCCTGCCAATGGTGTACCCAAGATATTTGGCCTCCTCCTGCCCAATGGTACACTTCTTGGGGTTAGCCGTAAACCCCGCTTCCCGGATAGAGTCTAGGACTGCTTGCACTTTTGGCAGATGTGAGGCCCAATCTGTGCTATGGACAATTACGTCATCCAGGTAAGCCGCAGCATACTTCCGATGGGGCCTCAGTATCTGGTCCATTTTCCGCTGGAATGTGGCCGGCGCATTCTGTAACCCGAACGGCATTCTCTTATATTGGAACGCCCCGTCTGGGGTTACAAATGCGGTTTTCTCTTTGGCCGACTTGGCCAGGGGAATTTGCCAATACCCTTTTGTGAGGTCAAGAGTCGTCATGTATCGGGCTGTTCCCAGCCGGTCGATCAACTCATCTATACGTGGCATGGGGTAGGTGTCAAATTTTGTAACTTTGTTCAACTGACGAAAATCGTTACAAAATCGCCAGCTCCCATCCGGTTTAGGCACCAACACAATGGGACTAGACCAATCACTTTGGGACTCCTCTATCACCCCTAAGTTCAGCATTTTCTGTACTTCCTCCCGTATTGCCTCCCGTCGGGCCTCTGGGATCCGATAGGGTTTTAACTTCACCCTTTCACCGGGCGGGGTAATAATATCATGCTCTACCCCAGATGTTTGTCCCGGCAGCTCAGAGAACACCTCCTTGTTGCGAAGCACAAACTCCTTAACCTCCTGTTGTTGGGGTTGTGACAAGGTGGCTGCTATTCCAACCTCCGGAATCACGCAACCAGTTTGAGCTGGTGACCAAGTTTCTGCGACTAGGGACTCTCTATCCCTCCAGGCTTTCAACAGATTAACGTGATAGATCTGTTCGGGCTTTCGCCTTCCTGGTTGTCTGACCTTGTAATTCACTTCGCTCACTTTTTCCATTATCTCGTAGGGGCCTTGCCATTTGGCAAGGAATTTACTTTCAACCGTAGGGACAAGTACCAATATCCTATCCCCCGGGGAAAAGGTACGGGTCTTGGCTCCACGGTTGTACACTCTCTGCTGTGCCAACTGCGCTTGGGCCAAATGTTCCTTCACGATGGGCATTACCTGTGCAATTCGATCTTGCATCAGGGCGACATGCTCAATCACACTCCTGTGGGGAGAACTCTCACTTTCCCAAGTTTCCTTGGCAATATCCAACAGTCCTCTTGGGTGTCTCCCATACAGTAACTCAAAGGGGGAGAATCCCGTAGAGGATTGGGGCACCTCCCTAATAGCAAACATCAAATAAGGAAGTAGACAGTCCCAATCCTTTCCATCTCTATCCACCACTTTCTTCAACATTTGTTTTAGGGTTTTGTTGAATCTTTCAACCAGCCCATCGGTTTGGGGGTGATACACAGACGTACGCAATTGCGTCACTTTGAACAATTTACACAGCTCTTTCATAACCCGGGACATAAAGGGTGTACCTTGGTCCGTAAGCAGTTCTTTACAAATCCCCACCCGGCTAAAAACAAGAGATAGCTCTTTGGCTATGGTTTTGGCCGAGGTATTTCGGAGAGGGATCGCTTCTGGATAACGGGTGGCATAGTCCATTATAACTAATATGTACTGGTGCCCCCTAGCGGACTTGATTATAGGACCTACCAAATCCATGGCGATTCTCTCAAACGGGACCTCAATGATGGGTAGAGGGACCAGCGGGCTACGGAAATGTGGCATCGGGGCCGACCTCTGACACACAGGGCAGGAGGAACAATAATTTTCTATGTCCTTCATCACCCCAGGCCAATAGAATCTCTGTAATACCCTCTCTCGGGTTTTCTCTGTCCCCAGATGACCTCCAAGAATGTGCCCATGGGCCAACTCCAACACCAACTTCCTGTAAGGTTTGGGCACCACCAGCTGCTCAACGGTTTCTTCTGCCCTTTTTGCCACCCGATACAGTAGGTCCTTCTCTACGCTGAAGTATGGGTAAGTGCAGGTATTATCTGGGTTCACTAACTCGCCATCTATTTCCACTACGTTTTCCCGTGCCTTTATTAGGGCGGGGTCTTTTAACTGTTCTGTGGCAAAATTTTCCCTGTGAACCTCCAGATCAGAAAACTCCACAGACGGTAGGTTTTCGTCTGAGGAGGTGGGCTCCTCTCCAGTTTCTTGAGTCTCCCCTGCAAATACTGACAAGGGAAATTCTGGAGAGTCCTCACCACTCTCAGAGGAGTTCTGGCTATCACATTCCTGGTACATAGGGGCACCAGTGGGGGGCTCAGGATCATCCCACAGTTCCCAGAACTTCGGAAAATCCCTTCCCACAATGGCGTCATGCGGTAACTGAGATACTAAGCCCACTGGATGAGAGAGGGTACCTTTGGGGGTCTCGAAACACACTGTAGTCACTGGATACTCTCGGGTGTCCCCATGCACACAAATAACAGCTACCTTGCTATTCCCAGAGACCTTTGTTTTAACTAATTCAGCCTTTATCAGGGTCACAAGGCTACCTGAATCCAGTAATACCACAACATTTCTACCATTAATACACATTTTGCATAAATGTTTCTCAGTTCCTCGAATGGCAGTGCATGCGACTGTCGCACACAGCGACTGACGTCTGCCCGTCAGAAAGTCACACTGCATGGGTTCCTCCACAACCGGGCAATTGGCTGCAATATGTCCCGCTTGCCGGCAGCGGTAGCAAACGATCCT
Organism: Rana muscosa; assembly: GCA_029206835.1. Lineage (NCBI taxonomy): Eukaryota > Metazoa > Chordata > Amphibia > Anura > Ranidae > Rana > Rana muscosa. The sequence continues at coordinate 47,893,042 of CM055117.1, read as the reverse complement.
TCTTGCGGCCTCTTGAGCCGCTGATTTCCCAGGCTGTTCTCGCCAAACTTGGGGTAGAGCTCCCACCCTCTCACTCTCTCCACCCTCACCCCTTGGAATCCTCTTATCCGCCCCTGGGGATGGTCTGGTCTTAGGGTGGAAAGTCCGAGTGTCTCTGGAAGAGGCCGTCAGGTTCTCTGTAGCCAAGTATTTCTCTACACGATCCACAAGACCACCGGCCGTCTCTGGGTCTCCATGGCTTACCCACTTTTGGATGGCAGTAGGAAGAGCTCTCAAAAACCGATCCATTACAACACGTTCCACAATCTCTGGTGCGGACAAAGTCTCTGGCTGTAGCCACTTCCTGCTCAGGTGAATGAGATCATACATTTGAGACCTGGGGGGTTTTCCAAGCTGGAAAGTCCAGTTATGCACACGCTGAGCCCGGACAGCCAGGGTGACACCCAGCCTTGCCAATATTTCAGCTTTTAGCATCACATAGTCTTTTGCTTGGTCAGGCTCTAGGTCATAGTAAGCCTTCTGCGATTCACCAGTTAACAGAGGAGCCACCAGTCCAGCCCACTGCTCCTCAGGCCACTTTTCTCTTTCAGCAGTCCTTTCAAATGTGGTCAAAAATACCTCTGGATCATCCTCTCCAGTCATTTTTGTCAATAAACGACTCACCCCAAAGGACGCGGTATTAGTGGGACGGCTTTCCTCACTGGTCTGCGGACGTTGCTGCATTACTGCTTCCACTTGTTGTAGTCTCTGCTCTTGCTTCTGTAACAGGTCTATGAAGCGGGCCTCAGATTGCTGCTGGGCTTGTTGATGAGCTTGCTGCTGGGCTGCAAGGCTCCTTTGCAAACCTGCATTTGTCTGCTGTTGATTGGCATTTGCTAGAGCCAGCTGTTTCAGTATCTCCTCCATGCTGGCTTAAAAAAAACTGCCACTGGTTCTCCACCAACTGTGAGGGGGTTAACTCGGTAGCGGGTGTGTGTGACCCCCTGGTTGGGCTCCCCACACAAAAACAGGGCCAGCAGACGGAGGTTGTGGTTTTCAAAATCAAAAGGTGCGGTTTATTTCTCTATGTACAGTGACAAAAACACAGCAAAGCCAAAAAGAAACAAACAAAATAAATCCTGGTCAGTTTGACCTCTGACTAAACATGCAGGTTTCCTAAACTAACAACTGGGATCAGCCTGGTGCTGTCCTAGTCCCTAAGTCCCTGGTTTAGTAAAAGTCCAAACAAATAGCCACACAGGCTTTGCCTCACCGCACAGGGGTTCACTCTCCCTAGACAGTCCACACAGGTCTGGTTCCAGGCATGAGCTAACATCTAATGAAGCTGGGAGTTCTTATAGAGGCCTAAATGAGCTGACAAGCTTCAGCTGGTCTCATCAACTCCCTGTCTCACGACGCCCAGCACTCTCCCTAGAGGTATGAGTCATTCATGAGCCCACTAGCCTCAGCTGGGCTTCATCAACTCCCTAGTTGTATAAGTCGGCATAAAGCCTGAATCTGGGCGAAATATATCTACCCCCCCTGGATGCAACCAGGTGACTTTACCTTCCTGCTGTCACAATATATATATATATATATATATATATATATATACATACATACATACATACATACATACATACATACATATATACATATACCGTATATACTCAAGTATAAGCCGAGTTTTTCAGCACATTTTTTTGTGCTGAAAATGCCCCCCTCGGCTTATACTCGAGTCACCTTTTTGCGCCTGATCTCCCAGACTTTGGGGCCCTGTTACCTTGGCACACATGTAGCCCCACAAGTCCTCTACAAGTGTGCAAAGTTTGTTGTCCGGGGGACCTACGGCCGGGGAGCACCGATTTTTCAAACCCGGGCACCCCTTCCATAGACTCCCATGTTAAACATCAGTCTAGTCATGGGCACAGTGAAGCATGGGCACAGTGAGGCAAAGTGAGGACAGTGAGGAATGCAGATGGACACCCTAGGCTTATACTCGAGTCAATACGTTTTCCCAGTTTTTTGTGGTAAAATTAGGTGCCTCGGCTTATATTCGGGTCGGCTTATACTCGAGTATATACGGTGTGTGTGTACTGTGAGGGGGTTAGCTCGGCAGCGGGTGTGTGTGACCCCCGGGATGGGCTCCCCACACAAAACAGGCCCAGCAAACGGAGGTTGTGGTTTTCAAATCAAAAAAAGGTGCGGTTTATTTTCTATTTACAGTGACAAAACACAGCAAAGCAAAAGAAACATAACCAAAATAAATCCTGGTCAAGTTGACCTCTGACTAAACATACAGGTTTCCTAACTAACAACTGGGATCAGCCTAGTGCTGTCCTAGTCCCTAAGTCCCTGGTTTTAAATGTCCAAGCAAATAGCCACACAGGCTTTGCCTCACCGCACAGGGGTTCACTCTCCCTAGACAGTCCACACAGGTCTGGTTCCAGGCATGAGCTAACATCTAATGAAGCTGGGAGTTCTTATAGAGGCCTAAATGAGCTGACAAGCTTCAGCTGGTCTCATCAACTCCCTGTCTGCACGACGCCCAGCACTCTCCCTAGAGGTATGAGTCATCCATGAGCCTACTAGCCTCAGCTGGGCTTATACAACTCTCCACCTAGTTGTATAAGTCGGCGTAAAGCCTGAATCTGGGCGAAATATATCTACCCCCCTGGATGCAACCAGGTGACTTTACCTTCCTGCTGTCACATACCCCCCCCTCTTGTTTTAACCTTGGGGTTGGAACACCAGCAATCAGGCATTCATGTACTCGAGACAAAGCATCCACATTCCCCATTTGAACGCCAGGGCGATGCTTTACTGTGAAGTTGAATTCCTGGAGGGCCAGGAACCACCTATTCACTCTTCTATTTGTTTCCTTGTTTTGAGCCATCCACTTTAACGGAGCGTGATCCGTAACCATGTCAAAGTGCCTACCTAGCAGGTAGTACCGAAGGGAATCTAGAGCCCACCTCACCGCTAAACACTCCTTTTCAACGGTGGCGTAATTTACCTCATGGGACTTCAACTTCCTGCTGAGGTAAATGACTGGGTGCTCTTCCCCGTTCCAGACCTGGGACAATACTGCTCCTAACCCCACATCTGACGCATCACTTTGTACGACAAAGTCTTTAGAGAAGTCGGGTGAGTACAACACTGGCTGGCTACATAAGGCTTGTTTCAAGAATTGGAATGCTGCCTCAGCCTCGGGGGTCCATTTAATCATGACCGACCCTTTCCCCTTCGTCAGGTTGGTTAGGGGCACAGCCTTAGAAGCAAAGTGGGGAATGAATCGCCGATAATACCCAGCGATTCCCAGAAAGGCTCGTACCTGCTTCTTGCTGTTGGGACGTGGCCAACTCTGGATGGCCTCGACTTTGTTGAGTTGGGGTTTTATTACTCCCCTCCCAATGGTGTACCCAAGATATTTGGCCTCCTCCTGCCCAATGGTACACTTCTTGGGGTTAGCCGTAAACCCCGCTTCCCGAACAGAGTCCAGGACTGCTTGCACTTTTGGCAGATGTGAGGCCCAATCTGTGCTATGGACAATTACGTCATCCAGGTAAGCCGCAGCATACTTCCGATGGGGCCTCAGCATCTGGTCCATTTTCCGCTGGAATGTGGCCGGCGCATTCTGTAACCCGAACGGCATTCTTTTATATTGGAACGCCCCGTCTGGGGTTACAAATGCGGTTTTCTCTTTGGCCGACTTGGCCAGGGGAATTTGCCAATACCCTTTTGTGAGGTCAAGAGTCGTCATGTATCGGGCTGTTCCCAGCCGGTCGATCAACTCATCTATACGTGGCATGGGGTAGGTGTCAAATTTTGTAACTTTGTTCAACTGACGAAAATCGTTACAAAATCGCCAGCTCCCATCCGGTTTAGGCACCAACACGATGGGACTAGACCAATCACTTTGGGACTCCTCTATCACCCCTAAGTTCAGCATTTTCTGTACTTCCTCCCGTATTGCCTCCCGTCGAGCCTCTGGGATCCGATAGGGTTTTAACTTCACCCTTTCACCGGGCGGGGTAATGATGTCATGCTCTACCCCAGATGTTTGTCCCGGCAGCTCAGAGAATACCTCCTTGTTGCGAAGCACAAACTCCTTAACCTCCTGTTGTTGGGGTTGTGACAAGGTGGCTGCTATTCCAACCTCAGGAATCACGCAACCAGTTTGAGCTGGTGACCAAGTGTCTGCGACTAGGGACTCTCTATCCCTCCAGGCTTTCAACAGATTAACGTGATAGATCTGTTCGGGCTTTCGCCTTCCTGGTTGTCTGACCTTGTAATTCACTTCGCTCACTTTTTCCATTATCTCGTAGGGGCCTTGCCATTTGGCAAGGAATTTACTTTCAACCGTAGGGACAAGTACCAATATCCTATCCCCCGGGGAAAAGGTACGGGTCTTGGCTCCACGGTTGTACACTCTCTGCTGTGCCAACTGCGCTTGGGCCAAATGTTCCTTCACGATGGGCATTACCTGTGCAATTCGATCTTGCATCAGGGCGACATGCTCAATCACACTCCTGTGGGGAGAACTCTCACTTTCCCAAGTTTCCTTGGCAATATCCAACAGCCCTCTTGGGTGTCTCCCATACAGTAACTCAAAGGGGGAGAATCCCGTAGAGGATTGGGGCACCTCCCTAATAGCAAACATCAAATAAGGAAGTAAACAGTCCCAATCCTTTCCATCTCTATCCACCACTTTCTTCAACATTTGTTTTAGGGTTTTGTTGAATCTTTCAACCAGCCCATCGGTTTGGGGGTGATACACAGACGTACGCAATTGCGTCACTTTGAACAATTTACACAGCTCTTTCATAACCCGGGACATAAAGGGTGTACCTTGGTCCGTAAGCAGTTCTTTACAAATACCCACCCGGCTAAAAACAAGAGATAGCTCTTTGGCTATGGTTTTGGCCGAGGTATTTCGGAGAGGGATCGCTTCTGGATAACGGGTGGCATAGTCCATTATAACTAATATGTACTGGTGCCCCCTAGCGGACTTGATTATAGGACCTACCAAATCCATGGCGATCCTCTCAAACGGGACCTCAATGATGGGTAGAGGGACCAGCGGGCTACGGAAATGTGGCATCGGGGCCAACCTCTGACACACAGGGCAGGAGGAACAATAATTTTCTACGTCCTTCATCACCCCCGGCCAATAGAATCTCTGTAATACCCTCTCTCGGGTTTTCTCTGTCCCCAGATGACCTCCAAGAATGTGCCCATGGGCCAACTCCAACACCAACTTCCTGTAAGGTTTGGGCACCACAAGCTGCTCAACGGTTTCTTCTGCCCTTTTTGCCACCCGATACAGTAGTTCCTTCTCTACGCTGAAGTATGGGTAAGTGCAGGTATTATCTGGGTTCACTAACTCGCCATCTATTTTCACTACGTTTTCCCGTGCCTTTATTAGGGCGGGGTCTTTCAACTGTTCTGTGGCAAAGTTTTCCCTGTGAACCTCAAGATCAGAAAACTCCACAGACGGTAGGTTTTCGTCTGAGGAGGTGGGCTCCTCTCCAGTTTCTTGAGTCTCCCCTGCCAATACTGATAAGGGAAATTCCGGAGAGTCCTCACCACTCTCAGGGGAGTTCTGGCTATCACATTCCTGGTACATAGGGGCACCAGTGAGGGGCTCAGGATCATCCCACAGTTCCCAGAACTTCGGAAAATCCCTTCCCACAATGGCGTCATGCGGTAACTGAGATACTAAGCCCACTGGATGAGAGAGGGTACTTTTGGGGGTCTCGAAACACACTGTAGTCACTGGATACTCTCGGGTGTCCCCATGCACACAAATAACAGCTACCTTGCTATTCCCAGAGACCTCTGTTTTAACTAACTCAGCCTTTATCAGGGTCACAAGGCTACCTGAATCCAGCAATACCACAACATTTCTACCATTAACACACATTTTGCATAAATGTTTCTCAGTTCCTCGAATGGCAGTGCATGCGACTGTCGCACACAGCGACTGACGTCTGCCCGTCAGAAAGTCACACTGCATGGGTTCCTCCACAACCGGGCAATTGGCTGCAATATGTCCCGCTTGCCGGCAGCGGTAGCAAACGATCCTTCTTGCCGCCTCTTGAGCCGCTGATTTCCCAGGCTGTTCTCGCCAAACTTGGGGTAGAGCTCCCACCCTCTCACTCTCTCCACCCTCACCCCTTGGAATCCTCTTATCCGCCCCTGGGGATGGTCTGGTCTTAGGGTGGAAAGTCCGAGTGTCTCTGGAAGAGGCCGTCAGGTTCTCTGTAGCCAAGTATTTCTCCACACGATCCACAAGACCATCGGCCGTCTCTGGGTCTCCATGGCTTACCCACTTTTGGATGGCAGTAGGAAGAGCTCTCAAAAACCGATCCATTACAACACGTTCCACAATCTTTGGTGCGGACAAAGTCTCTGGCTGTAGCCACTTTCTGCTCAGGTGAATGAGATCATACATTTGAGACCTGGGGGGTTTTCCAAGCTGGAAAGTCCAGTTATGCACACGCTGAGCCCGGACAGCCTGGGTGACACCCAGCCTTGCCAATATTTCAGCTTTTAGCATCACATAGTCTTTTGCTTGGTTAGGCTCTAGGTCATAGTAAGCTTTCTGCGATTCACCAGTTAACAGAGGAGCCACCAGTCCAGCCCACTGCTCCTCAGGCCACTTTTCTCTTTCAGCGGTCCTTTCAAATGTGGTCAAAAATACCTCTGGATCATCCTCTCCAGTCATTTTTGTCAATAAACGACTCACCCCAAAGGACGCGGTATTAGTGGGACGGCTTTCCTCACTGGTCTGCGGACGTTGCTGCATTACTGCTTCCATCTGTTGTTGTAGTCTCTGCTCTTGCTTCTGCAACAGGTCTATGAAGCGGGCCTCAGATTGCTGCTGGGCTCGTTGCTGAGCCTCCAGACTCTGTTGCAAAGTTGCGTTTGTCTGCTGCTGGGCTGCAAGGCTCCTTTGCAAACCTGCATTTGTCTGCTGTTGATTGGCATTTGCTAGAGCCAGCTGCTTCAGTATCTCCTCCATGCTGGCTTAAAAAAAAACTGCCACTGGTTCTCCACCAACTGTGAGGGGGTTAGCTCGGCAGCGGGTGTGTGTGACCCCCGGGATGGGCTCCCCACACAAAACAGGCCCAGCAAACGGAGGTTGTGGTTTTCAAAATCAAAAAAAGGTGCGGTTTATTTTCTATTTACAGTGACAAAACACAGCAAAGCAAAAGAAACATAACCAAAATAAATCCTGGTCAAGTTGACCTCTGACTAAACATACAGGTTTCCTAACTAACAACTGGGATCAGCCTAGTGCTGTCCTAGTCCCTAAGTCCCTGGTTTTAAATGTCCAAGCAAATAGCCACACAGGCTTTGCCTCACCGCACAGGGGTTCACTCTCCCTAGACAGTCCACACAGGTCTGGTTCCAGGCATGAGCTAACATCTAATGAAGCTGGGAGTTCTTATAGAGGCCTAAATGAGCTGACAAGCTTCAGCTGGTCTCATCAACTCCCTGTCTGCACGACGCCCAGCACTCTCCCTAAAGGTATGAGTCATCCATGAGCCTACTAGCCTCAGCTGGGCTTATACAACTCTCCACCTAGTTGTATAAGTCGGCGTAAAGCCTGAATCTGGGCGAAATATATCTACCCCCCTGGATGCAACCAGGTGACTTTACCTTCCTGCTGTCACAGTATATATATATTGTGAGGGGGTTTGCTCGGTAGCGGGTGTGTGTGACCCCCTGGATGGGCTCCCCACTCAAAAACAGGCCCAGCAGACGGAGGTTGTGGTTTTCAAGATCAAAAGGTGCGGTTTATTTCTCTATTTACAGTGACAAAAACACAGCAAAGCAAAAAGAAACATAAACAAAATAAATCCTGGTCAGCTTGACCTCTGACTAAACATGCAGGTTTCCCTAACTAACAACTGGGATCAGCCTGGTGCTGTCCTAGTCCCAAAGTCCCTGGTTTAGTAAATGTCCAAACAAATAGCCACACAGGCTTTGTCTCACCGCACAGGGGTTCACTCTCCCTAGACAGTCCACACAGGTCTGGGTCCAGGCATGAGCAAACACCTAATGAAGCTGGGAGTTTTTATAGAGGCCTTAAACGAGCTGACAAGCTTCAGCTGGTCTCATCAACTCCCTGCCTGCACGACGCCCAGCACTCTCCCTAGAGGTATGAATCATCCATGAGCCCACTAGCCTCAGCTGGGCTTCATCAACTCTCTCCCTAGTTGTATAAGTCGGCATAAAGCCTGAATCTGGGAGAAATATACCTACCCCCCTGGATGCAACCAGGTGACTTTACCTTCCTGCTGTCACAATATATATATATATATATATATATATATATATATATATATATATATATATATATATATACCCACATACATATACATAAACATACACATACATATATAAAGGAAAGGGGGGGGGATAAAGGAAGGACAAATGGGGGGAGGAAGGGCAAGGGAAACTAAATTAAACCATGGTATCTAAAGGGAAGGACAAAAAGGAAGAGAAAAGGGGAATGTGCAGGAAGGAAAGGGGGCTGTTTAATTATTGACCTCTATCTATTCATTTAGGCCCCCAGGCGAGAGAGTATCCAAGTTGTATATCCAGAAAGTTTCCCTCCGGCACAGACGTTTGAAACGCTCCGCCAAAGGAAACCTTCCAGGAATGGATTCAATGACCCAAACCCTGAGACCTGCAGAGGATTGTGCATGATGCTTAAGAAAATGGAGGGGGACACTATGTTTGTCATTGCCACCCTCTACAAAGCGACGATGTTCGCCAAATCTTTTCCTGAGTGTGCGGATGGTTCTTCCAACATAGTGGAGACCGCATGGATAGACCAGACAGTACACTACAAATTCAGTCGAACAATTGAAAAAACTAGAGATTGTATATGTTTTCCCTTTAACTATAAACTCCTTCTGACCATGATTGACATGTTTACACGTTAGACAAGCTCGCTTACGACATTGAAACATGCCAACCAGAGGAATCAAACAGGGTTCTCGTGTGGGTGCAACAGGGAATGATTTATATTTGTTAGGAGCTATAAGATTTTTAATATTCCTAGCTTTCCTATACTAGAATTTGGGTTTGGATGGAAGCATGAACTTCAACTGGGGGTCTTCTAACAGAATAGACCAATGTTTGTTTAAAATCTGTTCCATTTTTTTATGTTTGGTATGAAATTGAGTAACAAATCTAATTGGTTGAGTAGGGGACTGGTTGTTGGCTCTATGTGACATAACCTAATCTGACAAATAGAAATTTAAGGCCTCATCTACCAGTATAGGTGTAAAGTCTTTTTCTATGAATTTTTGTCTAAGAAGAGACCCTTGTTCGATATAATCTGCATCAACAGTGCAGTTTCTACGGAGGCGGCAAAACTGGCTTTTCGGGATGTTTTTAATCCATCTAGGATGGTGACAACTGTGATGGTTCAAAAATGAGTTTCCAGCTGTGGGTTTGGTAAAGTTTTTTTGACACTATTCTGCCGTCTTTATGGCATAAGGTTAGATCTAGAAATGATAATTGTTGAGAGTGATGTTCTGAAGTGAAGGATAGACTAAACGTGTTGTTGTTGCAGTATTGTACAAATTGTGTGAACAGGGACTCTGGGCCACCCCAGATGACAATGATGTCATCTATATACCTCCCATAAAAAACAATATGGGAGGTATATGGGTTGTTATTAGGGATGAGCTTCGTGTTCGAGTCGAACATACGTTCGACTCGAACATCGGCTGTTCGATCGTTCGACGAAGATCGAACGATTTGGGCCGTTCGCGCCAAATTCGAGTGACGCGAACGGCCCACAATGCACTACGCCATCGCAGTGTCATCCAGGCGCTGTGATTGGCCAAGCATGCACTGTGACCCCGCATGCTTGGCCAATCACAGCGCCGGCAGCGAGGAGAGCAATGATTGGCCACAGGCAGGATGCCTGTGGCCAATTATTGCTGAGGGTGTTTAGTACACGCCCCACACTATAAAAGGCCGCCAGCACGGCGGCCTAGTGTAGTGTGTTCCGGAGCAGGGATAGAGCAGCATAGGCAGGGACAGTGACTGTTATTTCTTTCTTGCTTAACCTGGATTCCTTTAGTTTAGGGAAAGAGAAGGATAGGTAGGGAGAGTGTCAGTGTGTTTTGTGCTTGTGCTATAGTGTGCTTAAAAAAAACATTTATTCTAGGGACAGAAAACTGTAGGTAGGGACAGTGTCAGTTTCTTTCACTCTGCAAGTCCTTGTTTCCAGGGACCTGGAAGGACAGTGAGTGAATTGTCCTTGTGCTATATTGTGCTTAAAAAAACATTTATTCTAGGGACAGAAAACTGTAGGTAGGGAGAGTGTCAGTTTCTTTCACTCTGCAAGTCCTTGTTTCCAGGGACCTGGAAGGACAGTGAGTGAATTGTCCTTGTGCTATATTGTGCTTAAAAAAACATTTTTTCTAGGGACAGAAAACTGTAGGTAGGGAGAGTGTTTTTTTCCTTTCACTCTGCAAGTCCTTGTTTCCAGGGACCTGTAAGGACAGTGAGTGAATTTTTCTTGTGCTATATTGTGATTAAAAAAAACATTTTTTCTAGGGACAGAAAACTGTAGGTAGGGAGAGTGTTTTTTTTCTTTCACTCTGCAAGTCCTTGTTTCCAGGGACCTGTAAGGACAGTGAGTGAATTTTTCTTGTGCTATATTGTGATTAAAAAAAACATTTTTTCTAGGGACAGAAAACTGTAGGTAGGGAGAGTGTTTTTTTTCTTTCACTCTGCAAGTCCTTGTTTCCAGGGACCTGTAAGGACAGTGAGTGAATTGTTCTTGTGCTATATTGTGATTAAAAAAAACTTTTTTTCTAGGGACAGAAAACTGTAGGTAGGGAGAGTGTTTTTTTTCTTTCACTCTGCAAGTCCTTGTTTCCAGGGACCTGGAAGGACAGTGAGTGAATTGTCCTTGTGCTATATTGTGATTAAAAAAAACATTTTTTCTAGGGACAGAAAACTGTAGGTAGGGAGAGTGTTTTTTTCCTTTCACTCTGCAAGTCCTTGTTTCCAGGGACCTGTAAGGACAGTGAGTGAATTTTTCTTGTGCTATATTGTGATTAAAAAAAACATTTTTTCTAGGGACAGAAAACTGTAGGTAGGGAGAGTGTTTTTTTCCTTTCACTCTGCAAGTCCTTGTTTCCAGGGACCTGTAAGGACAGTGAGTGAATTTTTCTTGTGCTATATTGTGATTAAAAAAAACATTTTTTCTAGGGACAGAAAACTGTAGGTAGGGAGAGTGTTTTTTTCCTTTCACTCTGCAAGTCCTTGTTTCCAGGGACCTGTAAGGACAGTGAGTGAATTTTTCTTGTGCTATATTGTGATTAAAAAAAACATTTTTTCTAGGGACAGAAAACTGTAGGTAGGGAGAGTGTTTTTTTTCTTTCACTCTGCAAGTCCTTGTTTCCAGGGACCTGTAAGGACAGTGAGTGAATTGTTCTTGTGCTATATTGTGATTAAAAAAAACATTTTTTCTAGGGACAGAAAACTGTAGGTAGGGAGAGTGTTTTTTTTCTTTCACTCTGCAAGTCCTTGTTTCCAGGGACCTGTAAGGACAGTGAGTGAATTTTTCTTGTGCTATATTGTGATTAAAAAAAACATTTTTTCTAGGGACAGAAAACTGTAGGTAGGGAGAGTGTTTTTTTCCTTTCACTCTGCAAGTCCTTGTTTCCAGGGACCTGTAAGGACAGTGAGTGAATTTTTCTTGTGCTATATTGTGATTAAAAAAAACATTTTTTCTAGGGACAGAAAACTGTAGGTAGGGAGAGTGTTTTTTTCCTTTCACTCTGCAAGTCCTTGTTTCCAGGGACCTGTAAGGACAGTGAGTGAATTTTTCTTGTGCTATATTGTGATTAAAAAAAACATTTTTTCTAGGGACAGAAAACTGTAGGTAGGGAGAGTGTTTTTTTTCTTTCACTCTGCAAGTCCTTGTTTCCAGGGACCTGTAAGGACAGTGAGTGAATTGTTCTTGTGCTATATTGTGATTAAAAAAAACATTTTTTCTAGGGACAGAAAACTGTAGGTAGGGAGAGTGTTTTTTTTCTTTCACTCTGCAAGTCCTTGTTTCCAGGGACCTGTAAGGACAGTGAGTGAATTTTTCTTGTGCTATATTGTGATTAAAAAAAACATTTTTTCTAGGGACAGAAAACTGTAGGTAGGGAGAGTGTTTTTTTTCTTTCACTCTGCAAGTCCTTGTTTCCAGGGACCTGTAAGGACAGTGAGTGAATTTTTCTTGTGCTATATTGTGATTAAAAAAACATTTTTTCTAGGGACAGAAAACTGTAGGTAGGGAGAGTGTTTTTTTTCTTTCACTCTGCAAGTCCTTGTTTCCAGGGACCTGTAAGGACAGTGAGTGAATTTTTCTTGTGCTATATTGTGATTAAAAAAAACATTTTTTCTAGGGACAGAAAACTGTAGGTAGGGAGAGTGTTTTTTTTCTTTCACTCTGCAAGTCCTTGTTTCCAGGGACCTGTAAGGACAGTGAGTGAATTGTTCTTGTGCTATATTGTGCTTAAAAAAACATTTATTCTAGGGACAGAAAACTGTAGGTAGGGAGAGTGTCAGTTTCTTTCACTCTGCAAGTCCTTGTTTCCAGGGACCTGGAAGGACAGTGAGTGAATTGTCCTTGTGCTATATTGTGATTAAAAAAAACATTTTTTCTAGGGACAGAAAACTGTAGGTAGGGAGAGTGTTTTTTTCCTTTCACTCTGCAAGTCCTTGTTTCCAGGGACCTGTAAGGACAGTGAGTGAATTTTTCTTGTGCTATATTGTGATTAAAAAAAACATTTTTTCTAGGGACAGAAAACTGTAGGTAGGGAGAGTGTTTTTTTCCTTTCACTCTGCAAGTCCTTGTTTCCAGGGACCTGTAAGGACAGTGAGTGAATTTTTCTTGTGCTATATTGTGATTAAAAAAAACATTTTTTCTAGGGACAGAAAACTGTAGGTAGGGAGAGTGTTTTTTTTCTTTCACTCTGCAAGTCCTTGTTTCCAGGGACCTGTAAGGACAGTGAGTGAATTTTTCTTGTGCTATATTGTGATTAAAAAAAACATTTTTTCTAGGGACAGAAAACTGTAGGTAGGGAGAGTGTTTTTTTTCTTTCACTCTGCAAGTCCTTGTTTCCAGGGACCTGTAAGGACAGTGAGTGAATTTTTCTTGTGCTATATTGTGATTAAAAAAAACATTTTTTCTAGGGACAGAAAACTGTAGGTAGGGAGAGTGTTTTTTTTCTTTCACTCTGCAAGTCCTTGTTTCCAGGGACCTGTAAGGACAGTGAGTGAATTGTTCTTGTGCTATATTGTGCTTAAAAAAACATTTATTCTAGGGACAGAAAACTGTAGGTAGGGAGAGTGTCAGTTTCTTTCACTCTGCAAGTCATTGTTTCCAGGGACCTGGAAGGACAGTGAGTGAATTGTCCTTGTGCTATATTGTGATTAAAAAAAACATTTTTTCTAGGGACAGAAAACTGTAGGTAGGGAGAGTGTTTTTTTCCTTTCACTCTGCAAGTCCTTGTTTCCAGGGACCTGTAAGGACAGTGAGTGAATTTTTCTTGTGCTATATTGTGATTAAAAAAAACATTTTTTCTAGGGACAGAAAACTGTAGGTAGGGAGAGTGTTTTTTTCCTTTCACTCTGCAAGTCCTTGTTTCCAGGGACCTGTAAGGACAGTGAGTGAATTTTTCTTGTGCTATATTGTGATTAAAAAAAACATTTTTTCTAGGGACAGAAAACTGTAGGTAGGGAGAGTGTCAGTTTCTTTCACTGTGAAAGTCCTTGTTTCAAGGGACAGAGAAGGACACCTGAAGGTAGCCCTTATTGCTTTTTTCCCATCTCCCTGCAGGCCATCTATTAGAATGTCTGGAAGGCAAACAAGGAGAGGCAGACAGTCAGGAGGCAATAAAAGAGGGCAAGCAGGCTCTGTGTCTGGGGGCAACAGTGCTGGTCGTGGACGCGGTGCATTGTCATCAGCACATGGCCATGGGACACGCTTGTCCTTCTTTTCGGCAGCTGGACATGTTGAGCCACATCATGCCGAAGACTTGGTAGAGTGGATGACCAAGCCCTCCTCCTCCTCCTCATCCTCTCTCACCCAGGCTCAGGGTACTGGAAAAGCAGCTGCCAAAGCGTCGTCTTCCCTGGTATCAATGTCAGACAAATCATCAGTCACTCCTTCCCTAGACCCACCATGTCCTCCTCCTGAGGAGTCCCCCGAACTGTTTCAGCACAGTGTTGGGTACATGCTCCAGGAGGATGCCCAGCGTTTCGAAGGGTCTGATGATGAAACCCAGCTAGAGGAAGGCAGTAGCGTGAGAGCAGACAGAGGGGATGCTCAAGAAGGACACCAATCTGGCAGTCATGTTCCAGCAGCTGCAGCATACTGCCAGATTGGCTCCAGTGATGAGGAGGGAGGGGATGATGAGGTCACTGACTCCACGTGGGTGCCTAATAGGAGAGAGGAGGAGGAGGAGGATGAGGAGGAGGCACATCTCCAACGAGGCAGGATGCCCTTTGGTGGCCAGCGTAAGGGCAGTACACCGACGGAATCACACCGCAGAGCTCCGCCTGTGCAGGGCGCTGCCTCTGCCCGTCATTCAAAAAGTTCTTTGGTGTGGGCCTTTTTTGAGGCTAGTGCATCAGATCGCACAGCTGCTGTTTGCAACATATGTCTCAAGCGTATATCGCGTGGCCAAAACATCAGCCGCTTGGGTACCACATGCCTGACCAGACATATGTTGACCTGCCATGCAGCTCGTTGGCAAGCCTACCTCAAAGACCCACACCAAAGAACAAAGCGGACCTCTCCTTGCACCGCATCAGCTGGGATCTCCAACCCCACTATAACTTCAGTCCTCTCTGAAACATGCACTGAGAGGAATGAAGGTGTAGAATTAGGTGTGTCACAGCCAAGTACTTGCGCCCACTCTGCTAGCAGTACACCGACGTCCGATTCTAGCAGGCAAATTTCCCTGCCCCAGCTGCTGGACCGTCGAAAGAAATTCACTCCCAGCCATCCACATGCCCAGCGGTTGAATGCTAGCTTGGCTAAATTGCTAGCGCTTCAACTGCTGCCTTTTCAGTTGGTAGACTCGGCCCCCTTCCGTGAGTTTGTGCAATGTGCGGTTCCTCAGTGGCAGGTTCCCAAACGCCACTTTTTCGCACGGAAGGCTATTCCGGCTCTCTACCGGCATGTGGAAGGCAATGTCTTGGCCTCGCTGGACAGGGCGGTCAGCGGTAAGGTGCATATTACCGCTGACTCATGGTCCAGCAGGCATGGACAGGGACGTTACCTTTCTTTCACGGCCCATTGGGTCACTCTTTTGGCAGCTGGGAAGGATTCAGGACAAGGTGCAGTAGTGTTGGAGGTTGTCCCACCGCCACGCCTCCAAAATGCTACTACTGGTTGTGACACACCTCTCTCCTCCACCCCCTCCTCTTCTTCTTCCTCCATGGCCTCTTCCTGTGGTTTGTCCTATGAACCAGCGGTGCTCCGTAGCCGTTCACGGGGCTACGCAAGTACGCAGGCAAAAAGATGCCATGCCGTGCTTGCGCTGGTGTGTTTGGGGGACAGAAGCCACACTGGGGCAGAGGTCCTGTCTGCTCTGCAGGGCCAGGCCGAGAGGTGGTTGACGCCACGCCAGCTTAAGCCAGGAATGGTGGTTTGCGACAATGGCACCAACCTCCTCTCCGCCCTCCGACAGGGACAACTGACCCATGTGCCCTGTGTGGCTCACGTCCTTAACCTGGTGGTGCAGCGCTTCTTGGGCAGGTACCCGGGCTTACAGGATGTCCTGAGGCAGGCCAGGAAAGTCTGTGTGCATTTCCGCAGATCTTATAATGCCAGTGCTCGCCTGGCTGAGCTGCAAAAGGAGTTGAACCTGCCCAAGAACCGCCTTATATGTGACATGCCCACCAGGTGGAACTCAACGTTGGCCATGCTGCAGCGGCTGCACACGCAGCAGAGGGCCATCAATGAGTACCTGTGCGACTACGGCACCAGGACAGGGTCAGGGGAGCTTGGTTTTTTTTCTCCACGCCAGTGGGGCATGATCAGGGATGCATGCACTGTCCTGGCACCATTTGAGGAGGCCACGAGGATGGTGAGCAGTGACAGTGCATGCATCAGTGACACTGTACCTCTTGTCCACCTGTTGGAGCACACGCTGCGTGGAATAATGGACAGGGCACTTGAGGCAGAACAGAGGCAGGAAGAGGAGGACTTCCTTGCCTCTCAAGGCCCCCTTTACCCAGACAGTGTTACTTCTGTCCCACCCATCGCACAGGAAGAGGAGGAGGAGGAGGAGGAGGAGGAGGAGGATTGTGTCAGCATGGAGGTGGAGGCTGGCACTCAGCATCATCAGCAGCAGTCTTTTAGGGATGATTTACAGTCCCAAGAAACCAGTGGACTTGTACGTGGCTGGGAGGAGGTGGCTGCGGATCATGTCGTCCTTAGTGACCCAGAGGACTCCGGAGCGAATGCCTCAGCAAACCTACGCTGCATGGCCTCCCTGATCCTGCAAAGTCTGCGGAAGGATCCTCGTATTCTTCGGATCAAGGAGAGGGACCATTACTGGCTGGCCACTCTCCTTGATCCACGGTACAAGGGTAAGGTTGCGGACCTTATGTTACCGTCGCAGAGGGAGCAGAGGATGAGACAACTCCGGGAGGCCTTGCAGAAAGGTCTGTGCAATGCGTTCCCAGAGACTGGGAGGTTGCAAACTCCTGGTCCTGGACAACGAGTTGCTGAGGCTTCGGCCAGTCAAAGAAGGAGCGGTGGGGAAGGTGGCCGTCTGACCGATGCGTTCAGACAATTCTTTAGTCCGCAGCCCCAAAGTATGATCGGTTCCAGCAACCATCGCCAGCGTCTGATAAACATGGTGCAGGAATATCTAGGGGCAAGGTCAGACTTGGACACCTTCCCCACCGAAAATCCTCTGGCTTACTGGGTCTTGAGGATGGATCACTGGCCAGAGCTTGCACAGTATGCAATTGAGCTACTGGCCTGTCCTGCATCCAGCGTTCTTTCGGAACGCACATTCAGTGCTGCTGGAGGATTTGTCACGGATCACAGGGTGCGCCTGTCCACCGACTCGGTTGATCGACTGACTTTCATCAAGATGAACCAGTCTTGGATCACCACCAGCTACCACACACCTGATGCTGATATAACAGACTAATTGATTTTAACATGTCACATCCCTTCAAGACTGATGCTGATGCTGAGTGCCTGTGCTGTTATGTTGACTGGCTATCCTCCTCCTCCGAGTCCTCAATGATACGATTGATGATGATAGCTTGGAAGATCATTTTTGTTTATGGGTGCCGCCACCAGTGCCTAACGCCCAATTTTTCAGCCCCTGTTTAACAGGGGCGTGTAATTACAATTTTTGAAGCAATACTTTGCAACAGGGCTCATTGCTGTGCTCCAAGTACAGTATCTGTGAGGAGTTGCAGTGTTGTGCCACCAGTGCCTAAGGCCCAATTTTTCAGCCCCTGTTTAACAGGGGCGTGTCATTACAATTTTTGAAGCAATACTTTGCAACAGGGCTCATTGCTGTGCTCCAAGTACAGTATCTGTGAGGGGTTGCAGTGTTGTGCCACCAGTGCCTAAGGCCCAATTTTTCAGCCCCTGTTCAACAGGGGCATGTAATTACAATTCTTGATCTAATAATTCACAGCAGGGCCCATTGCTGCACCCACCAAGAGTAACTGTCAGGGCTTACAGTGTTGTGGCACCAGCACCACCATCAAAGGCCCAATTTTTACTACCACTGTTCAACAATTATATGTAATTAAAATTCCTGATATAATAGTTGACAGCAGGGCGTTCCAGCACCAACCAAGAGTAACTGTGAGTGCTTACAGTGTTGTGCCAACACCAACAACTAAGGGGCCTATTTCTGCAGAGTATATACGGCAGGTCCCTACTTTCAAACATCCAACTTACAAACGACTCCTACTTGCAAACGCAAGAAGACAACAGGAAGTGAGAGGAAATCTACCACTAGGAAGGAAAATTCTCTCCTGTAAGAATAAATATGGGAGAAAGGTGTCTCCTCTGTACTGATGCTTTATCAGCAATCCTTGTTTCAAGAAAAACACCACATTTCAAAAACAGTTGTCATTGGGACGGAAAGTGAGGTGAAATGTTCTGAACAGGGGCACAGACAGCAAAACAAATGTTACAGGGGTGATAACCCTTACCTATGTTTTCCAAAAAGTTTAAAAATAGATTTTTGGTCTGGAGCTACACTTCAACAATGTACCTGTTCAAAATTACAAACAGATTCTACATAAGAACAAACCTACAGTCCCTGTCTTGTATGCACCGCCTGTATAGGGCTGTTCAGAGTATATAGGGCCTTTTTTATTTTATGTGCGGGGTTCCCCTTAATATCCATACAAGACCCAAAGGGGCTGGTAATGGGCTGGGGTAGGGGGGGGGGGTCATGGGGTAGCTATGCCATTTTTCTTAAAGAATTTCATCCATATTACCGGGACCAGACATTACATTAAAGCCGCAAGCAGTTTTAAATGGCTTTTTTTTCCTTTAGAAGTGTCATTTTGTGCAGGGACAGTTCTAAACACGGGAAACACGTGGCACTTCACAGGCATACTTTAGACACCCCCCAGGTACGATATTTAACTTTTTTTTTTCACTTTATGCATCATTAAAATGACTGCTCCCGAAAAACGACCGTTTTTAAAACTTCTTTTTGCATTGATACATGTCCCCTGGTGCAGAACCCGGGTTCCCAAACCCTTTTTAGGACAATAACATGCATAATAGTTGTTATAATTAGCACTTTAGAATTCGAACGTTCGCATCCATTCTATTTAATAGGGTTCTAATGTTCGTTCGAACTTTCGGTCCGTTCGCGGGTTCTGGTGCGAACCGAACAGGGGGGTGTTCGGCTCATCACTAGTTGTTATGCCAGATATAATTGGCTTCCCAGAGTCCCATGGTGAGATTTGCATAGCTGGGGGCAAAATTCTGTTGCTGCCAAAATAAATTCTGCCTGTCTGGAATTGAGTAAGGGATCCATGGACAAAAAAATTAGATGTGGCTCTAAGGCCAATTCGATGCGGTATGGAGGTGTATAGGGAATTGACATCTAGAGAAGCCTACATATAAGTGGGTTCCCAGATATAATGAGTCAATTGTTCCAAAAGGTGGACACCATCTCTGATATAGGAAGGGAGATTTTGTGCCAGAGGTTGCAAAAACTGATCTATATATTGAGAAATGGGACTGGTAATGCTATCCATGGCAGCAACTATTGGCCTACCGGGTGGGTTAGTGGAATTTTTATGAATTTTTGGTATGTGATAGAAGCATGGGGGGGGGGGGAATAAATCTTTCCTGAAGAAGGCATATTCAGATTTTGTGATTATACCATCTTCCTTTGCCTGAGTGACAAGTGTGGTGGCTTCAACAGTGAAACCAGGTAAGGGATCGGAACAAAGTTTTATGTATGTCGATGTATCGGATAGAAGGCGTTGAGCCTCTGTGAGATAGTCACTTTTGTTTTGAACAACTATGCCACCACCTTTATCTGCAGTCTTAAAAACGAAATCATGGTGCTCAGCAAGATCGTTTAATGTCGTTTGCTCGTTAGGGGTGAGATTTTGATGATTAGAGTGGCTAGTGTGAGCCTGGTGGCAGAGCTGAATAATATCAGAATTAACAACTTGATAAAATGTTTGTAGGTATGGGCCCTTAACATGTATAGGGTTAAATATGGATTAAGGTTTGAATTTTGTATGTTGCACTGGGGGAGAAGTGGATAAATGCTGCGTGAAAAAAGCTAGATCCTCATCTTCATCCCCTTCACCATAATGATATAATTCTTCACGTATACGTAAATCGACTGGATCTGGACTAACCGGGCAGATGGAAATAGCTGGGGTGACAGAGTTGGGCGAGCGTACTGTGTCTTTAACCACTTAAGCCCCGGACCATTTGGTAGCTAAAGGACCATAGGTGAATTCAGAATTTTGCACTGCGCTGCTTTAACTGTAAATTGTGCAGACATGCAATGTTGTACCCAAACGAAATTTGCGTCCTTTTCTTCCCATAAATAGAGCTTTCTTTTAATGGTATTTGATTGCCTCTGCGATTTTTATTTTTTGCGATATAAACGGAAAAAGACCGAAAATTTTGAAAAAAAATGATATTTTCTACTTTTTGTTATAAGAAAAATCGAATAAACTCAATTTTAGTCATACATTTAGGCCAAAATGTATTCAGCCACATGTCTTTAGTAAAAAAAATGTCAATAAGCGTATATTTATTGGTTTGCGCAAAAGTTATAGCGTTTACAAACTAGGGTACATTTTCTGGAATTTACACAGCTTTAAATTTATGACTGCCTATCTCATTTCTTGAGGTGCTAAAATGTCAGGGCAGTACAAAACCCCCCAAATGACCCCATTTTAGAAAGTAGACACCCCAAGGAAATTGCTGAGAGGCATGTTGAGCCCATTGAATATTTTTTTTTTTTTGTCCCAAGTGATTGAATAATGACAAAAAAAAAAATAAATTACAAAAAGTTGTCACTAAATGATATATTGCTCACACATGCCATGGTTATATGTGGAATTGCACCCCAAAATACATTCTGCTGCTTCTCCTGAGTACGGGGATACCACATGTGTGGGACTTTTTGGGAGCCTAGCCGCGTACGGGACCCCGGAAACCAAGCACCGCCTTCAGGATTTCTAAGGGCGCAAATTTTTGATTTCACTCCTCACTACCTATCACAGTTTTGAAGGCCATAAAATGCCAAAATAGCACAAAACCCCCCCAAATGACCCCATTTTAGAAAGTAGACACCCCAAGGAAATTGCTGAGAGGCCTGTTGAGCCCATTGAAAAATTTTTTTTTTGTCCCAAGTGATTGAATAATGACAAAAAAAAATAAAAAATTACAAAAAGTTGTTACTAAATGATATATTGCTCACACATGCCATGGTTATATGTGGAATTACACCCCAAAAGAAATTTTGCTGCTTCTCCTGAGTACGGGGATACCACATGTGTGGGACTTTTTAGGAGCCTAGCCGCGTACGGGACCCCGAAAACCAATCACCGCCTTCAGGATTTCTAGGCACAAATTTTTGATTTGACTCCTCACTACCTATCACAGTTTCGAAGGCCATAAAATGCCAAAATAGCACAAAACCCCCCCAAATGACCCCATTTTGGAAAGTAGACACCCCAAGCTGTTTGCTGAGAGGCATGGTGAGTATTTTACAGCTCTCATTTGTTTTTGAAAATGAAGAAAGAACATTTTTTTTTTTTCTTTTTTTTTTTCAATTTTCAAAACTTTGTGACAAAAAGCGAGATCTGCAAAATACTCACAATACCTCTCAGCAAATAGCTTGGGGTGTCTACTTTCCAAAATGGGGTCATTTGGGGGGGTTTTGTGCCATCTGGCCATTCCATGGCCTCCAAAACTGTGATAGGCAGTGAGAAGTGAAATCAAAAATTTACACCCTTAGAAAGCCTGAAGGCGGTGATTGGTTTTTGGGGTCCCGTACGCGACTAGGCTCCCAAAAAGTCTCACACATGTGGTATCCCCGTACTCAGGAGAAGCAACAGAATGTATTTTGGGGTGTAATTCCACATATGCCCATGGCATGTTTGAGCAATATATCATTTAGTGACAACTTTGTGCAAAAAAAAAAAAAATAATATTTTTTTTCCGCAACTTGTGTCAACATATAAAATATTCCATGGACTCGACATGCCTCTCAGTATATAGCTTGGGGTGTCTACTTTCCAAAATGGGGTCATTTGGGGGGGTTTTGAACTGTTCTGGCATTTTATACACAACATTAGGAAGCGTACATCCACTCTTCTAACCACTTGAAGACAAAGCCCTTTTTGACACTTTTTGTTTACATGAAAACATATTTTTTTTTGCAAGAAAATTATGTTGAACCCCCAAACATTATATATATTTTTAAAGCAAAGACCCTACAGAATAAAATGGTGGGTGTTGCATTTTTTTTTTCTACACAGTATTTGCGCAGCGATTTTTCAAACGCATTTTTTGGGGAAAAAATACACTTTTTTTAATTTTAATGCACTAAAACACACTATATTGCCCAAATGTTTGATGAAATAAAAAAGATGATCTTAGGCCGAGTACATAGATACCAAACACGACATGCTTTAAAATTTCGCACAAACGCGCATTGGCGACAAACTACATACATTTTTAAAAGCCTTTAAAAGCCTTTACAGGTTACCCCGTTAGATTTACAGAGGAGGTCTACTGCTAAAATTACTGCCCTCGATCTGACCTTCGAGGTGATACCTCACATGCATGGTGAAATTGCTGTTTACATATGACGCCAGACCGACGCTTGCGTTCGCCATTGGGCAATAGCAGGGCAGGACAGGGGTGCTTTTTTTTTTTTTTTTTTTTTTAATTATTAATTTTGCTTTTTTATTTTATTTTTAAACTGTTGCTTCCATATTTTTTTTTAATCATTTTTATTGTTATCTCAGGGAATGTAAATATCCCCTATGATAGCTATAGGTAATGACAGGTACTCTTTTTTGAAAAAACTGGGGTCTATTGGACCCTAGATCTTTCCTCTGCCCTCAAAGCATCTGACCACACCAAGATCGGTGTGATAAAATGCTTTCCCAATTTCCCAATGGCGCTTTTTATATCCGGGGGGGGGGACATTCCCTCCCACTGCTTGTAAAAGCAGTCCAGAGACTAATTAGCCACTAGTATTGCTTTTACATGAAAGCCGGCCGCTGGCTAAAAAGAATGATACCAAGATGATACCCGCAGGCATCATTCTGGTATAAACATTCAAAGTCCAGCAACATACCAGTACGTTGCTGGTCCTTGTTGGACATGTATTGTAATCTTTTTTTTCATGCAGCCTGTTGGCTGAACGAAAAAAAAAGATTGATCGGTGGGTATGCCCACCATTAGAATACCGCCCTTCATCCACCCACTTCTAATGATGGGCATACATGCACCATTTATATATGCCGAAGCATGGGGGCATCTTCCCGCAAAAGTTTTCCACGGGCAAGCCTCCGTCGGAATTTCGACCGTATGTACGCGGCATTAGGAGCAAAATCGCTCCTCCGCCCCTGCTGCCCCAATGCTTCGGCATATATGTTTTGTTTTTTTTTTAACTGTGGTGGCGAAATCACCTCCTACAGCACTGGAGTCGCAGGGATCAGGCCTGTCTCTGCGAACGCTGCAGTTATGTGTGTTGTGTTTTGCAAGTGACAGTGATCGATCGATACTGCACTTGGGTGGCCTGGGCTGGACGGAGGGGCAAAACGCAGGTGCTAGCAGGTATCTGGGCTGATCCCGCTAACACTGCGTTTTTGGGAACCCTAAACTGCTGGGGACGCTAGTATAGATCTGATCAGATATTGATCTGTTCAGATACTATACCACTAAGGGGGGTGTATGCTTAACGCGTGGGTGTTAGCGCTACTGGCACTAACCTGACGCTGCCTGGGGTGTGACGCAGACCCTCTCTGACGCTAAAACCTAATTGATATCACCCGCCGGGCGATCAGAGGGTTAAACCTTTATTGGGTTATATACGGCGGGTGCCCTGACACTATAAAAAGCAAACTAACTAACCAGCGTCACCCGTAACACTTATATGATGATCACTGGTGAAAGGGTTAACTAGGGGCAATTAGGGGGTTAAAACCTTTATTAGGTAATATATGGGGGTACCTGACGCTATATAAAAACCTGACGGCGAACCTAAAAAAAAATTACTGGCTACCTATCGGCATCACCGACACTAAGATAACGATCATAAAAACGATCGCTTAGCGACAGTGGTGATAGGGGGTGAAAGGGTTACCTGGGGGGCGATCAGGGGGTTAAACCTTTATTAGATAATATATGGGGGTACCTGACGCTATAAAAACCTGCGGCGAACCTAAAAAAAATTACTGGCTACCGATCTGCATCACAGACGCTAAGACAGCGATCAGAAAAATTATCGCTTAGTGACAGTGGTGATAGGGGGTGAAAGGGTTACCTGGGGGGCGATCAAGGGGGTTAAACCTTTATTAGGTAATATATGGGGGTACCCGACGCTATAAAAACCTGCGGCGAACCTAAAAAAAATTACTGGCTACCGATCAGCATCACCGACGCTAAGACATCGATCAGAAAAATGATCGCTTAGCGACGGCGGTGCTAGGGGGTGAAAGGGTTACCTGGGGGGTGATCAAGGGGGTTAAACCTTTATTAGGTAATATATGGGGGTACCCGACGCTATAAAAACCTGCGGCGAACCTAAAAAAAATTACTGGCTACCGATCAGCATCGCCGACGCTAAGACATCGATCAGAAAAATTATCGCTTAGTGACAGTGGTGATAGGGGGTGAAAGGGTTACCTGGGGGGCGATCAAGGGGGTTAAACCTTTATTAGGTAATATATGGGGGTACCCGACGCTATAAAAACCTGCGCAAACCTAAAAAAAATTACTGGCTACCGATCAGCATCACCGACGCTAAGACATCGATCAGAAAAATGATCGCTTAGCGACGGCGGTGCTAGGGGGTGAAAGGGTTATCTGGGGGGTGATCAGGGGGTTAAACCTTTATTAGGGGGGTTAGGGGGCTACACTGGACCTAAAACTGAATGTACTGACACTTTTACAGTCACAAATGTCACTGATTGCAGTGATCACTAAATAAATGGTCACTGCAATCAGTGACACTGTGACTGGGGGCGAGCGCCGCAGGAGAGATGACATCACTTCCTCCCGCCTGTGTAAACAGTACACAGGCAGGGGAAGCTCTCATTCGCCGGGAGCGATCGAGAGGGGGGGGGGCAGAATCGAACGGCCGTCCCCTCATGCCGGATCGCTCCCGAAGGTAAAACGACCACCCATTGTAAAGAAGGGGGGTCCGATCGGACCCCCCAACTATACAAAGGCAATCACGTATATGTACGTGATTCTGCCTGTCGGTGCCATTCTGCCGACGTATATTTACAGTGGGCGGTCGTTAAGTGGTTAAGAGATTTGATGTTGTAATACCTTTTTAAAGTCAGAGTACGTATGAAACTGTTTAAATCCTTAAATAATGTAAAAGAATTGGGCAAAGAGGACGGAGCAAAGTTCAATCCTCGTTGTAAGATTAAGGTCTCAGAGTCTGATAATACATGGAAAGATAAATTGAAAATCTTCATTGTTTGTAAAGCTTGGCCCTTGGATTTATGTTGCTGTCTTCCCCCTCGCTTTCCTATTCTTCTAGTTTTCTTTTTGCGGTTGGGTGATTGTGGGATTGCGAGGGGGACTGTACTAAAAAATCTAGAGGAGTGAGGGAGATAGAATTTTCTGGAAGGGGTGTCCTAATGTTACCCTCAATGGATAAGGGAATCAAAAGGTCTTTAGTACCAATAGCAGATGTTGCACAAACTGTCAGGGGGACTTGGTTTCCCTCAGAGCCAGAATCTACAGCGACAACAATGTCTTCTGAGATGGTGGTTAGAGAGGCCCCAGTGGTGTGAGTCAAAGAGAGTGGACCATCGGTGGAGGAGGGAACTGGGGAATCTCTAATAATAAGTGGGGAAGGGGAAGGACAATTGTTTTGATTGGATAAACCCACAAATGGAGGTCTGGGTCTGTAGTGTTGCTTAAATCGGTTTTTATGATCACGCTGAGGTTTAGGAGTGAGGGGATGAAATCCTGCATTATGCGGGTTGGAAGGAAAACCATATTGGCGGAGGGGAGCACTCTGATGGTGAATAGGAAAAACTGGTCCACCATGAGAGACCAAATTGTAATCCCTGTACTGAGGTCTCCAATCCATAAGAGGCATAAGCGGTGGGCGTGGTTGGGATAGTGGGCCTGCAAGGGGTGTGCGGGATCCCTTTTTCCAATTAAAAACCCTACCCAGATTAAAATCATCAAAATCTCGCCTCATTTTTCCCAACTTTGCTTCAACTACTTTATCCTCATCTTTTTTGGTGTGTTGTTTTAGGGTGTTGAACCAAGTGCTGGGCAAATGCGATGACAGTTTGCTGAGGAGGGTTATATTAGTCTTGACTTGCTGCACTAGCTCTGAGAATTTTAGATCTCGTTGTTTAATAATAGTGAGCATCCATTTTTCAGTGCAAAATTCTGAAATTTGGGACCATTCAGTCTGTAATTCGCATGACAAGAAGGGACATATTTTTGGTGTTGTTATAAAAATAAACGGCGTATGTGTGGTGTGTATGTTCACACACACACAGGCACCTGTGTGAGTATCAAAGAGATTACTACATGCATGTGCACATTTTCAAACCTAAAATGAGGAGATATCATAGATATAACATTCCTGTGGTGACCACAAATTACCAAAAGGTTCATCAAACAAACGAGTGGAATATCTGTACATGCACAAATTGCATATATGCTGAATGAAATACTAACAGGGAGAGAACGGATGGTCGGAATAACAAAGTCTAATGGTACAGCAGCACAACTGTAGCTTCTTTGAACACACAACACAAATGGGAGGAATTTGAAAATAATACCTGTCACCTGTATCTCATAGGCACCACATCCCTTCATTAAGGAGCTAAATAGAAATATGAAGGTATTGGGACTTTTAAGGTGCAACAACTACACAATATTCAGTATAAAAATATAATTTTATTACAAAAAATATATGGAAAATCATATGTACAAATATACATGAACCATCAAAATAAACATAATAGAGTTTCCAAAGTGCATACAGACAAAATTCTCTACATGTTTCGCCATTTATTAGGCTTCCTCAGGAGTTTGTCATGCAAATACTGAAAACAAAGAAAAGAAAATAAATACATAATAATTTTTACTCAAAATTCTAACTCAAAATTACAAAACATAATATTTATTTTTTTTAAAAAAAAAGGATGACTGAAAACCATATCCAGCCTAAGGGTTGCTCCAAAGTTCATCTCAGTATTGGATCTATTTATTCAAAGTATAAATGGCCCTATTAATATCAGTTGTGAGTACATTACCTGTAAATTTTGATGGTACAATCTAAAAAGAAGAATGACCTGATAGCCAATGAGCTATCCCACACGGGGGCGCCCGTAAGGAGGGGATCATACGGTGTATCATAGAGGGGGAGAGATACTGGCACAGATAACCACCCGGATATTACTAGCACAGAAACAGATGGCCCTCTGTTTCTGTGCTAGTAATATCCAGGTGGTTATCTGTGCCAGTATCTCTCCCCCTCTATGATACACCGTATGATCCCCTCCTTACGGGCGCCCCCGTGTGGGATAGCTCATTGGCTATCAGGTCATTCTTCTTTTTAGATTGTACCATCAAAATTTACAGGTAATGTACTCACAACTGATATTAATAGGGTCATTTATACTTTGAATAAATAGATCCAATACTGAGATGAACTTTGGAGCAACCCTTAGGCTGGATATGGTTTTCAGTCATCCTTTTTAAAAAAAATATTATGTTTTGTAATTTTGAGTTTGAATTTTGAGTAAAAATTATTATGTATTTATTTTCTTTTCTTTGTTTCCAGTATTTGCATGACAAACTCCTGAGGAAGCCTAATAAATGGCGAAACATGTAGAGAATTTTGTCTGTATGCACTTTGGAAACTCTATTATGTTTATTTTGATGGTTCATGTATATTTGTACATATGATTTTCCATATATTT
Source organism: Rana muscosa (assembly GCA_029206835.1). Lineage (NCBI taxonomy): Eukaryota > Metazoa > Chordata > Amphibia > Anura > Ranidae > Rana > Rana muscosa. The sequence continues at coordinate 47,865,349 of CM055117.1, read as the reverse complement.
TTTGTAATAAAATTATATTTTTATACTGAACAAATAGGAGGAAGTTGGCGCTGGTATAAAGACAATGTGAAAACTAATGAGAATGAGGGAAAAGGATTAAAACAAGGGCACTAAATAAGAAATGGTAAATTAGTCAATCAATAGGTGATAATAAAAACAATTCACATAAGACTATAAAAAGTCCTTTCAGTCCGTCCTAAAGCACCTAGAAGGCAGCCCAGTGAAGAAGTGAAGCAAATCCTGAAAGAGCTGTGGGGAGAAGCACAAAGGCGCACTCTAAGTGCAGTATTATCAATAAAATGTAATATTAAAAATGGGGGGGGAGCATGTATGTACTCACAAACATGAGATAAAAAATGAGCATGTAGACAGAAAAGTCTTATCTGTAGGGAAGCGGTGGCGCAGACCAGATGGCGCTGCTGAAAGCCGGTGTGTAGCAGTACCGCACTTCTGCTATTGCAGGAAAGGCAGGATGAGGGGGATCCACAGCGGGCGATGAACCATGCTGTAAGCCGTGTCTCGTAATCAACTTCCGGGTATTAGCAGGCGGTGACTTGCGGTGGTGTTCCGGGTGGTGGGAGGACCAATAAGATCCGAGTAGCTGGAAACCAATGGGTAAGCGCTTTCGGAGCATTCGATCCTTCATCAGACCTAGTAGTGGCCATATTAAGTAAGGGCTCTATATACCCTGCAGCCAAGCTGCCGGGTCCTAGAACCCAGGACAAAGACAAAACTAAATGTTTTACACTAACTAAGCATTGTAGTGTAAGGTAAACCACAGGAGCATCAGATATATGTGGAAGCAATCAAAAAATCACATCAGGATGGTCATGAAAAGATGATGAAATAAAAAATTAATGAAAAAATTATAAAAAATATATATATAAAATTTATAAGGGAACATTATGCTAAAATTGCAAAGAAATGCAAAAATGCAAAGGTATAAATGGATGAAGGTCAATTAATTAGTCAATGAATGACAAAAATAACAAAATTGAAATAAAATAAAATATATATATTTTTTATATAATATAATGTAATAAAAATAAAAATAAATATAAAAATAATGAAATACTGAAAAATTAATGGATTTATGGATTTAAACAGTTTCATACGTACTCTGACTTTAAAAAGGTATTACAACATCAAATCTCTTAAAGACACAGTACGCTCGCCCAACTCTGTCACCCCAGCTATTTCCATCTGCCCAGTTAGTCCAGATCCAGTCGATTTACGTATACTTGAAGAATTATATCATTATGGTGAAGGGGATGAAGATGAGGATCTAGCTTTTTTCACGCAGCATTTATCCACTTCTCCCCCAGTGCAACATACAAAATTCAAACCTAAATCTATATTTAACCCTATACATGTTAAGGGCCCATACCTACAAACATTTTATCAAGTTGTTAATTCTGATATTATCCAACTCTGCCACCAGGCTCACACTAGCCATTCTAATCATCGAAATCTCACCCCTAACGAACAAACGGCATTAAACGATCTTGCCGAGCACCATGATTTAGTTTTTAAGACTGAAGATAAAGGTGGTGGCATAGTTGTTCAAAACAAAAGTGACTATCTCACAGAGGCTCAACGCCTTCTATCCGATACATCGACATACATAAAACTTTGTTCTGATCCCTTACCTGGTTTCACTGTTGAAGCCACCACACTTGTCACACAGGCAAAGGAAGATGGTATAATCACGAAATCTGAATATGCCTTCTTCAGGAAAGATTTCTTTTCCACCCCATACTTCTATCACATACCAAAAATTCATAAAAATTCCACTAACCCACCCGGTAGGCCAATAGTTGCTGCCATGGATAGCATTACCAGTCCCATTTCTCAATATATAGATCAGTTTTTGCAACCTCTGGCACAAAATCTCCCTTCCTATATCAGAGATGGTGTCCACCTTTTGGAACAATTGACTTACCGTATTTATCGGCGTATAACACGCACTTTTTTCCCCTGAAAATCAGGGGAAAATCGTGGGTGCGTGTTATACACCGATATCCACATCCCTGAGCTGTCTCCGCTGACTGGGAGCGGAGCGGAGCGAGATACACATAGCCGAATGTACTCGGCTATACTCGGCTTTTCTCGGCCCCGCTCACAGTCACGCCCAGTCCCGCCATTGGACCTGTGTTATGTCCATCATAGGGCGGGACTCGGCGTGACTGTGAGCGGAGCCGAGAAAAGCCGAGTACACTCGGCTATGTGTATCTCGGCGGCGGCTCCGCCCAGTCCCTGCGTCCCTGCGTCCCCGGCGTTCTCGGCGTTCTCGGCGGCGTCCGCACAGTCTCGGCGCCAATTTTGAAATGCTGCACGGCGACTCTGGGGCAAAGCTGCACGGCGACTCTGGGGCAAGGCTGCAATGGACACTGACAAGGCTGCACTGTGACCAGGCTGCACTGTGACAAGGCTGCAATGGACACTGACAAGGCTGCACTGTGACAAGGCTGCAATGGACACTGACAAGGCTGCATTTAAATGTAAGTTATTTTTCCTTAAACTTCCCTGCTAAAAAAAATTTCCCTAAAATTTCCTCCTAAACTTGGGGTGCGTGTTATACGCCGGTGCGTGTTATACGCCGATAAATACGGTATTCTATCTGGGAACCCACTTATATGTGGGCTTCTTGTTGTGTTACACTATGTGATTATTCTTGCTCTGTGTCTTTAAGATCTGTCCCCTTCTTTCTAGCTGAACTCTCTCTCACCGTAGTTCTTTATATATCTCCTCCACTTCCTGATTCTGGTCATTACTCCTGTATATCTTCCATGCTAAACATCTTACATGTGGCTTACAACTGCAACGTTTTTCTACCTATGAATATCCATCATTAAACGGAACATTCGAAAGGATTCATCGTCTGTCGTCTTAACTGTGAGTTTATTCATTGAGTTAAACTGCCCGTATCGATGCAAGGGATGAATATCAAACCAGCTTGAGTAAGGCCTACTTAAACCTGGAGATGAACTTTATCGCTTTGTAGTTGAGACAGAACAGTAGAAAAACGGCGTTTCACAGCCTAATTACAAGATTTCTGCATGTCAGTACTGAAACAGACAAGATTTACTGCCCTCATAGCAAGACAGAAGGGACAGAGCAGCACATGGCAGCCTTATAGCCTGAGACAATCTGCACAGTGTCATATTTCAGCACACAGATCCTGCCTGTAACGTACCTTAGGTGTGAGCCTGACGTGTGGAGAGGGACCTCCCGTACAACCCCGGCTCGGAGACCACTGGAGTGGGGACAGTGGTGGTAAGAGCACGGTGAGGTAAGGGTGCCTGTCTGATCCTCACTGCTTGGAGTGGTGGAGCCGAGTGGAGACTGGAACAGCTGGTTCCGGAAGCAGCGGATGCAGGTCAGCAGGTTCAGCTTGCAGAGCAGAGGATGCAGGTCAGCAGGTGCCGGTTTGCAGAGCAGGGATGCAGGTCAGCAGGTGCAGGTTTGCAGAGCAGGGATGCAGGTCAGCAGAGCAGGGATGCAGGTCAGCAGAGCAGGGATGCAGGTCAGCAGGTGCAGGTTTGCAGAGCAGGGATGCAGGTGCAGGTTTGCAGAGCAGGTATGCAGGTCAGCAGGTGCAGGTTTGCATTGCAAAGATGCAGGTCAGCGTGTGCAGTTTGCAGAGCAGAGGATGCAGGTAAGCTGGTGCAGGTTTGCAGAGTCAGACAAGCCGGGTCATACACATCAAGGTAAACATCACAAGTGGCAGGCAGAGAGTAGTCAAAGTCCAGGCCGAATCTTGGCAACAGGCAGACTGGCAGATAACTGAGCAGGGTCAAACGAGCCGAGGTCAGGACTGGAGACAGAAGCGTGGTCAGGAAGCCGGGTCAAACACAGGAACAGGATACAAGCACAGAATCAGGAACTCAAGGAACAGAAGCAGATCAAACCGCAAGGGGCAACATCTCTGGAATGTCTTTTATAGTAGGAAGTACATGGGAGGAGCAAGGGGTTCAGAGTTCAACAGCAATCAGACACCAAGCAGAGTAGTCTAATGGATCAGATAGGTTATCCAGCAGATCAGGCAGGGAACTGTCCAGCATCTCAGATAGCTCCGCTGGAAGAGTCAATGCCAGACACAGAAGAGGTCCCAGGTTCAAGCCCAGCACGTCCCTGACAGTGCCCCCCCCTTAAGGGCAACCTCCGGGTGCCCAATAGAGCTCTTTTCTGGGGGTGACTGCGAAAAAAGGCCTGGATTAACTCTCGGGCGTGAATGTTCTGTTGGGCTTCCCAGGAGTTCTCCTCCAGACCGTACCCCTTCCACTTGATCAGGAATTGAAGCTGGTTCCCTCTTCTTCGGCAGTCCAAGACGGCCTCCACCTTGAACTCCTCATCACCGTCAATGATTACAGGCTTGGGTGGTCCCGATCCCCTGTCTGGGAACGGGTCGGGCACTGCGGGTTTCAGCAAGGAAACGTGAAAGACTGGGTGAATCTTCAACGACTCCGGTAAGGCAAGTTCATAGGAGACCTCGTTTAATTTCCGTTTTACTGGGAAAGGACCGATGAACTTGGGTGCCAGTTTCCTTGCGGGGCAAGCCATCTTAAGGTTGGTGGTCGATAACCATACTTGGTCACCCTGTTGCAGGCATAATTCCCCTCTCCTTTTCCTGTCAAAGATCCTTTTATTGGCTGCTTGTGCCTTAGTCATGGCTTCCTGCAATATCCTGCTGTTACGGGTCAGGAAATCAACAATACTCTGGACCGCTGGGACTGTTGAATCAGGGATGAGATCAGGTAAGAAGGTCGGGTGAAACCCGTAGTTGGCAAAAAATGGCGATTGACCTGTAGCCGAATGACTGGCGTTGTTAAAGGCAAACTCTGCCAAGGGTAGTAAAGCTACCCAGTCGTCTTGAACGAAGGTGGTGAAGCATCTGAGGTACTGTTCGAGCGTCTGATTCGTTCTTTCGGTTTGCCCGTTAGTTTGGGGGTGATAGGCCGAGGACATGGACAACTCAATCTTCAGGACCTTGCACAAAGCCTTCCAAAAGCGAGAGGTGAACTGCACCCCTCTATCCGAAACGATGTCCGCAGGGACCCCATATAGCCTTACTACTTCCCTAATGAAGACCTGGGCAGTTTCCATGGCAGAGGGCGTGCCTTTGAGAGGCACGAAGTGGGCCATCTTGGATAGACGGTCAACCACTACAAAGATGGCTGTGCAACCTTCAGACGGGGGGAGTTCCACTATGAAGTCCATGGCAATCATTTTCCAGGGACGGTCAGGGACTGGAAAGGGTCTGAGCAGACCCCAGGCCTTGCTTCTAGTGGTCTTGCTACGGATACAGGTGGCACATGAACCTACATATTCCCTGCAGTCTTTTTCAAGATCCGGCCACCAAAACGTGCGTTGAATCAGTTCAAGGGTTTTATGCATTCCGAAATGGCCTGCCAGGGGATGATCATGACACAAGTTTAACACTGTGACTCGAACTTCTTCTGGCACAAAGATTTTGTCATTCTTCCAAAGTAACCCGTCCTTGGGTACCAGAGTGATTTCAGAGGGACCAGACACACCTGTAGAAGCTTGCTTCAAGACAGACATCAGGCTAGTTTGTAAAAGTAAGAAGTTGCCTTCCGATAGAATGGTATCTGGAGCTGACACCTCTTTTGTATCATCAAACATGCGGGAAAGAGCGTCTGGTTTGGTGTTCTTGGAGCCTGGCCGGTAAGTTATGTGGAACGAGAACCTAGAGAAAAATAGTGCCCAACGTGCCTGGCGTGGTCTCAGACGTTTGGCAGCTCTCAGATACTCTAGGTTCTTGTGGTCTGTGTAAATGAGTATAGGATGCGCTGCTCCCTCCAACAAGTACCTCCACTCCTCAAGGGCAGATTTAATGGCCAGGAGCTCCCGGTCTCCAACATCATAATTCCTCTCGGATGGGGTAAGCTTACGGGAGAAGAAGGCTACCGGGTGTATCAAGTCCTTGAGACCTTGGCGCTGGGAGATAACAGCTCCAACCGCTGTCTCTGAGGCATCTACCTCAAGTAGATACGGTAGGGCAGGATCGGGATGACTTAGGATAGGAGCAGACGTAAAAAGTATTTTTAGGTTTGTGAAAGCAGCCTGTGCTTCAGATGTCCACTGGAATCGAGCATTTTGCTTCGTTAGCTGTGTAATCGGGGAAATAATAGCAGAGAATCCCTTGATAAACCTCCGATAAAAATTGGCAAAGCCAACGAAGCGCTGCACCCCCTTTTTATCTGAAGGTGCAGGCCAATCCAGAATGGCTGAAACCTTCTGTGGGTCCATCTTGAATCCCTCTGTAGAGATCACTAGGCCAAGGAACTGGATACTCTGTCGCTCGAATTCACACTTTTCTGGTTTTGCGTACAGTCCATGCTGGCGGAGACGACAGAGTACACTCTTGACGTGTTTCTGGTGCTGCTCAAGAGAGGAGGAAAAAATCAAAATATCATCAAGATAGACAACTACATAAATGTCCAGACAGTCTCTGAAAACATCATTGACTAGATGCTGAAAGGTGGCAGGGGCGTTACATAGGCCGAAGGGCATTACTAGGTATTCGTAATGGCCGAACCTGGTACGAAAGGCAGTCTTCCATTCATCCCCTGCTCGGATGCGTACCAGGTTGTACGCCCCCCGCAGGTCTAATTTGGTAAACACAGAGGAAGTCCTGAGTCTTTGAAAAAGTTCAGGTACCAGAGGCAGAGGGTACCGGTTCTTGACCGTGATTTTATTTAATTCCCGGTAATCTACACAGGGCCGAAGAGAATGGTCTTTTTTCTCCACAAAGAAGATTCCTGCCCCTGCTGGAGAAGTGGAAGGACGGATGAAACCCCTCTTAAGGTTCTCATCAACGTATTCTTTCAGTACCTCAAGCTCCCGTTCAGATAGGGGGAAGATCCGTCCGAAAGGAATCTCAGCACCGGGAAGAAGCTCGATTGGACAATCGTAAGGACGATGAGGCGGGAGGACTTCGGCCCCTCGTTTGCTGAAGACGTCCAGGAACTCATGATATTGTTTGGGTACAGAAGCTCGTATCTCTGGATCTGAATCCAGGCATAACAGAGGCCCCAAGGTGCTGGGACGTGGAAGCATGCAGTGGCGTTGACAGTATGGTGACTGGAACTTAATACTTCCGGTTCCCCAATCAATCTGTGGATTGTGTGCCTGAAGCCAGGGTAGACCCAGGATAACTGGAAACATGGGAGATGCAATAGCATCCAAAGTCAATAGTTCCTTATGGTCCATGGAGGTGATCACAGGCAAAGGAGGGGTCTCCTGGGTCACTACTCCGGACTTGATGCGAGACCCATCTGCCAGGAAAATGGAAAGTCCCTGAGTCTTAGGTTGGAGTGGGATGTGTTGTTGTGCTGCAAAGTCTAGATCGACAAAACAACTACATGCCCCAGAGTCGATTATTGCAGTTACTGGTATTGTCCTCCCTGGTAGTTGGAAAGAGATAGGAAGAGCCAGGTGAGTAGCATTGGTAGATGGAGGTGAGTAGTTGGGAGAAGAGGTAGCCAGGACCTTGCGCAGCTTAGCAGGACAAGAAGAGACATAATGACCGGGTTCACCGCAATACAGGCATAGATAATTCTGCAGCCGACGAAGTCGTTCCTTGGCCGATAGGGAATGTTTCATTAGTCCAAGCTGCCCTGGCTTGATGGTCTGGTTGAGGGATGAGGGTTCAGTTGGAACCGTACTGGCACTGGCAGGGTACACAGGGGCTCGTATCCGGGGTAGCATCCAAGCTGGGCGGAGCTGTTGGGTAGACCTTTCTGCTCTGCGCTCCCGGAGTCGTCGGTCTATCTGGATAGACAAATTAATTAAAGTCTCTAGAACATCAGGAACACCGACCCGTGCTAACTCATCCTTCAGGCTTTCAGAGAGACCAAGACGGAACTGATGCCGCAGAGCCGCCTCATTCCACTGGGTATCCGCGCTCCAGCGTCTGAAATCAGTCACATAGTCCTCGACCGCTCGGCGGCCTTGCTGGAGCGCATAGAGAGCAGCCTCGGCAGTAGAAGTCCGCTGTGGATCGTCATAAAGTCGGGCCATGGCATCAAGAAAAGAGGGCAGAGAGTCTAGAACTACATGGCGGACTTCAAGTAGGTGATGGGCCCAAGCTTGAGGTTCCCCCTGCAGCAAAGCGATAACGAAGCCCACCTTGGTGGCTTCAGATGAAAAAGTCAGAGGTAGCAACGAAAAGTAAAGTTCACATGCGTTGCGAAACGCACGGAATTTACTCCGATCCCCGAAAAACTTCTCAGGAACAGGGACCCTGGGCTCAGGAGATGGTAACATTCCAATAGAGGAAGTTGGGGTTGGAGGTGAATCTGCAGAGGTGGCTTGAGTTTGTGTCTGCTTATCCATTCGGACATGGCTGCCCTGCAGTGACTTCACGATCTGAGTGAGAGCTGTAAGGTGTTGATAGACATTGTCCATAGGCAAGGTATCTCCTGCAGGCTCAGGCATGGCGGTTTGATACTGTAACGTACCTTAGGTGTGAGCCTGACGTGCGGAGAGGGACCTCCCGTACAACCCCGGCTCGGAGACCACTGGAGTGGGGACAGTGGTGGTAAGAGCACGGTGAGGTAAGGGTGCCTGTCTGATCCTCACTGCTTGGAGTGGTGGAGCCGAGTGGAGACTGGAACAGCTGGTTCCGGAAGCAGCGGATGCAGGTCAGCAGGTTCAGCTTGCAGAGCAGAGGATGCAGGTCAGCAGGTGCCGGTTTGCAGAGCAGGAATGCAGGTCAGCAGGTGCAGGTTTGCAGAGCAGGGATGCAGGTCAGCAGGTGCAGGTTTGCAGAGCAGGGATGCAGGTCAGCAGAGCAGGGATGCAGGTCAGCAGGTGCAGGTTTGCAGAGCAGGGATGCAGGTGCAGGTTTGCAGAGCAGGTATGCAGGTCAGCAGGTGCAGGTTTGCATTGCAAAGGATGCAGGTCAGCGTGTGCAGTTTGCAGAGCAGAGGATGCAGGTAAGCTGGTGCAGGTTTGCAGAGTCAGACAAGCCGGGTCATACACATCAAGGTAAACATCACAAGTGGCAGGCAGAGAGTAGTCAAAGTCCAGGCCGAATCTTGGCAACAGGCAGACTGGCAGATAACTGAGCAGGGTCAAACGAGCCGAGGTCAGGACTGGAGACAGAAGCGTGGTCAGGAAGCCGGGTCAAACACAGGAACAGGATACAAGCACAGAATCAGGAACTCAGGGAACAGAAGCAGATCAAACCGCAAGGGGCAACATCTCTGGAATGTCTTTTATAGGAAGTACATGGGAGGAGCAAGGGGTTCAGAGTTCAACAGTAATCAGACACCAAGCAGAGTAGTCTAATGGATCAGATAGGTTATCCAGCATATCAGGCAGGGAACTGTCCAGCATCTCAGATAGCTCCGCTGGAAGAGTCAATGCCAGACACAGAAGAGGTCCCAGGTTCAAGCCCAGCACGTCCCTGACACTGCCTGCTTTCACAGTCAGTCTGCTATCATGAGTGACCAAGCTTCTGCATGTGAACTCACATCTACCTCCCCACAAGTTCCTGAAGAAACTGAGTTACCCAAACGCTCAGTTAAATCCACTTGGAAAGTAATGGAGAATTATGAAGCTTCAAGGACTGAATTGTCAAATAGCTTGGAATTAGTCTGGGAGAAAATCCTTGCTGAAGCCAATACAGTGTCTGTTGAACGTGAACTACTGACACTAGAGGGCGCCATTAAACAACTTTCTGCCTCATATGAGCTTTATCAGCTTACCAGCAGCAAATTCACTAATGTCTTACAAAACATGAATACAGAAAGTGCGATGACGCAATTAAAGCGTGTCCATGCTCTCAATATTGAAAGAGACAGTTTTATCCAGCAAACCAGATTAAAGGCAGAAGCAAAAATAAAGCTGTTACAGGACACTGCATCTCACAGATCTGTTTCCACCAGACGTTCTAAAAACTCGTCAAGATCCCATAGTTCAAGATACTCAACACTCAGTGAGCGACTTATTAATGCCCGCGCTGAAGTGGAAGTGTCACGTACCTGACGGTGACGAGCCCGGATCTGCAGAGGGAGGCCTCTCTTACGGCTTCCACCGGCGGCCCCTGGTACTGAAGACAGGAGGCACGGAGGTAGAAGGGGTATGAGTGCCTGGCAGGATGGATCAAGGTAGAGTAGAGTCTGAAGACTGGGACGGATCCAGGCACCCAGGAAGTATGGCAGGCTGAACCGGAACCAGGAACACAGCAACTGGACTGGAACTGAAGAGACTGGCTGGACTGGAACCAGGATACAGCAACTGGACTGGAACCAGGAACAAGCAACTGGACTGGAACTAGGAACAAGCAGCTGGACTGGAACTGATGAGGCTGACTGGACTGGAACCAGGACACAGCAACTGGAGAGATTGGTCGGACAAGCCAGGTCGGTAGTATTGGCTGACGGCAAGGTACTGGAGGATCAGGCAGAAGATTGGTCAAACAAAGCCGGGGGTCAGAGGCAGGCAGGAAACTGGAAGGGTCAAGGTAAGCCGGGTCGGATGCAGGTAAATACACGAATCAGGTCTCTTTGGGTACTACACGCTGTAGAGCAGACAGCAGGGACTGTCTGTCACAGGCATGTTTAAATAGCTCTTCTGGCGCGCTTTGTGGAGCGTGCGCGCGACCCCGCTAAGCGCGTGCGCGCGCACGTGCTCGCCATCGCGCGCGCGTGGACATGCCCGAGATTCGGAATCAGGAAGTCCAGGAATCCTGTAGCTGACAGGATTTCTATGACATTGCCCCCCCCCAAGGGGCAGCCTCCGGATGCCCAGCCGGGTGAACCTTCCAGGGTGAGTCCTTTTGAAAGCCTGTATCAAACTCCTGGCATGGATATTCTCCTCGGTTCCCATGAGTTTTCCTCGGGTCCGTAGCCCTTCCATTTAATTAGGAATTGGTTCTGGTTATTTCTTCTCCTGAAGTCCATGATAGCTTCTACTTCGAATTCCTGCTCACCGTCAATAATGATCGGATCAGGGTGATCCGGCTTCCGATCTGGAAATGGATTAGAGACTGTGGGTTTTAGGAGAGAGACATGAAAAACTGGATGGATTCTAAGAGAGTCAGGAAGTTCCAATTCATAAGCTACTTCATTAATTTTCCTCTTAACAGGGAATGGACCTAAAAATTTGGAGCCCAGTTTTTTAGAAGGGCATGCCATTCTTAGGTTTGTGGTAGATAGCCATACTTGGTCGCCGGGTACCAACACTAATTCACCCCGTCTCTTCTTGTCATAGATTGTCTTGTTGCGTTCTTGAGTCTTGGTCATGGTCTCTTGTAAAAGCTGGTTATTGACCGAGAAAAAATTTAACTTTTCCTGGACTGCAGGTACAGGACACTCAGGAAGGGAGTTAGGCAGAAAAGTAGGATGAAAACCATAGTTTGCAAAGAAAGGAGTCTGGCAGGTAGCGGAGTGGATGGAATTGTTATACGCAAACTCGGCCAACGGAAGTAGGGAAACCCAGTTGTCCTGAGCAAAAGAGGAGAAGCATCGCAGGTATTGCTCAAGCGTCTGATTCATTCTCTCCGTCTGTCCGTTGGTCTGTGGATGGTAAGCAGAGGAAAACGATAATTCGATTTTCAAGGTTTTGCAAAGGGATCTCCAGAATCGAGAGGTAAATTGAACCCCGCGATCGGAAACAATATTGGCTGGTACCCCGTGGAGTCTGACTATTTCTCTGAAGAATACCTGTGCGGTTTCAGGAGCGGAGGGAGTCCCTTTCATAGGGATGAAGTGTGCCATCTTGGACAGACGGTCCACAATAACGAAGATGGTGGAATGGTTCTCGGCCGGGGGTAACTCGACAATGAAGTCGATGGACAACATTCTCCAGGGCCTATCTGGAACGGGTAAGGGTTTTAGTAGTCCCCAGGCCTTGGATCTGGAACCCTTGTTTCGGGTACAAGTTGTACAAGAATCCACAAACCTCCTACAGTCTTCACGTACTCGAGGCCACCAGAAGGTGCGCTGTACCAGGTCAGTGGTCTTGGCAACGCCAAAATGCCCGGCCAGGGCGTGGTCGTGGCAGAGTTCTAATGCGGTTACTCTTAGTTTCTCAGGTACGTAGATTCTGTCTTGGTACCACAATAGTCCATCCTTAACCTGCAATTCCGGCTCGGAGAACTGTCTCTGCCCGGTGGAAGCTTGTTTGATTTGAGTGAACAGGTTCTCCTGTAGAAGAAGGAAATTTCCGGGGGCAAGGATGGTATCAGGCGGAGAAGTCTCCTTGGACTTATGGAACATCCGAGACAGGGCGTCAGGCTTAATATTCTTGGCCCCAGGACGATAAGTAACATGAAAAGAGAACCGGGAGAAGAAGAGTGCCCACCTGGCTTGCCGTGGATTCAATCTTCTCGCGGCTTTCAGGTACTCCAGGTTCTTGTGGTCAGTGAATATTAGGATCGGATGAGCCGCGCCCTCCAGCAGGTACCGCCATTCTTCTAGTGCAGACTTGATCGCTAGTAGCTCCCGATCCCCCACGTCGTAGTTCCTCTCTGCTGCAGAAAGCTTGCGGGAGAAGAAGGCTACTGGGTGGAGCAAGGCTTTGACTCCCTGTCTTTGGGACAGTATTGCTCCTACCGCTATTTCGGAGGCGTCTACCTCAAGTACGAATGGTAGTGAGGAGTCTGGGTGTTTCAAGATAGAGGCTGAGGTAAATAGGGCCTTCAGGCGTTCAAAAGCTTCTTGGGCTTCAGGAGACCAGTGAAAACGTGTTCCTTGCTTGGTGAGTTGAGTAATGGGTGCGATAATAGCTGAAAACCCCCTGATGAACTTGCGGTAGAAGTTGGCGAATCCAACGAAACGTTGGATTCCCTTCTTGTCCACCGGTTCTGGCCAGTCCAGGATTGCGGTAATCTTTTGAGGATCCATCTTGATGCCCTCGCTGGAAATGATTAACCCCAGAAATGATATACTCTCTTGCTCGAACTCGCATTTTTCGGCCTTCGCATACAGGCCATGCTGGCGGAGCCGACCCAACACATTTTTGACATGTCTGCGATGAGAATCAAGGGAGGAAGAAAAAATTAAGATATCATCAAGATAAACAATAACAAAGAGGTCTAGGAAGTCCCGTAGAACATCGTTGATAAAATACTGGAAAGTGGCAGGGGCGTTACACAACCCGAATGGCATTACCAAGTACTCAAAATGTCCATACCGGGTACGGAAGGCGGTCTTCCATTCATCACCTTCTTTGATACGGATCAAGTTGTAGGCTCCGCGGAGGTCAAGTTTGGTAAAGATGGTGGCAGTTCCTAGTCTCTGAAATAACTCTGGTACCAGGGGGAGAGGGTAGCGATTTTTTACTGTAATTTTATTCAATTCCCGGTAATCCACACAAGGTCGAAGGGTGTGGTCCTTTTTCTCTACAAAAAAGATGCCTGCGCCTGCTGGGGATGTGGAAGGGCGGATGAACCCTTTTTGCAAGTTCTCATCAACATAATTTTTTAAAGCCCCTTGTTCCACCTCCGTTAAAGGGAAGACTCTACCGAACGGAATCTTTGCTCCAGGAAGTAGGTCGATGGGGCAATCGTAGGCCCGATGGGGTGGTAGAGTCTCTGCCTTTTGTTTACTAAATACGTCAAGAAAGTCGTGGTAAACTTCTGGGATGGATTGACGGGTGCCATCTTCGGTGTCAATGCATAGTAACGAGGCCGGCCCAGGAGGTTTATATGAGCCACAGGACTGTTGGCAATAGGAAGAAGGAAAGGCAACTATTCCCGTAGTCCAGTTGATAGTGGGATTGTGGGCTTGTAACCAAGGCATACCAAGGATCAAGGGAAACAACGGGGAAGAGATGATGTCCAGACACAAGCATTCTTGGTGGGTTCCAGAGGTGGTAAAGATGGTAGCGGGTATAGGAGTGGTCTCCTGGGTCACAGGTCCGGACTTAATGACGGAACCATCAGCCAGATGGACACGAAGTCCGTGGGTCTTGGTACGAAGGGGAATTTGGTGTTTAATGGCAAAGGCTGAGTCCATAAAGCAGCTGCATGCTCCGGAATCAATAATGGCGGGTACTTGCAAAGTCCTTCCTGGGAGCTGTAATGAAACAGAGAGGGCAAGGTGAGATGTGGTTTTGGCTTGTAGGTTAGTCATGTTAGAAGAAACTGAAAGAAACTTACGAAGCTTCAGGGGACAGGTTCTAACGAAATGTCCGGGGTCCCCGCAGTACAGGCACAGATTATTTATTCGGCGGCGCTGGCGTTCCTCAGGAGCGAGGGATGGACGAAGGAGCCCGAGCTGCATTGGTTCAGGCGTGTCAGATGTGGGAGTTGGAGGTGTAGCAGGAGCCGAGTACAGGTGACTAGGAGCCCGAGGAAGCATCCAGGTTGGGCGGGAGAAGCCAGTGGTCCTCTCAGCCCTCCGTTCCCTCAGACGTCGGTCAATCTGGATGGTTAGATCAATCAACAGGTTGAGTGTCTGTGGTACACCAACTCTAGCTAGCTCATCCTTCAAGGAATCGGAAAGTCCTAAGCGAAACTGATGGCGGAGGGCGGCATCATTCCAATTGGTATCCGCACTCCACCGCCTGAATTCTGCCACATAGTCCTCCGCTGGTCTGCGTCCTTGTTGAAGGGAATTTAAGGCGGCTTCTGCGGTTACTGAGAGTTGGGGATCTTCGTATAGCTGGGCCAGGGCATCGAAAAAAGCAGCGAGGTTGTTTAGTGATACATCCTTCTGTTCAAAGAGACGGTGGGCCCAGCTCTGAGGGTCTCCAGCGAGCAAAGAGACCACAAAGCCCACCTTGGTGGCCTCTAGAGAAAAGGTACGGGGCTGTAGGGCAAAATACAGTTCACACGAATTCCGGAAGGCCCTAAACTTGCCCCGATCCCCGGAAAATCTTTCGGGTGTAGGAACCTTAGGTTCAGGAGGAAGCATGACCACTGTGGGTGAGGAACTTGTTCCGGCTGTGGAAGCAGAGGCGTGGGGCCCCTCTTGGATGGCAGAGGGATTGGAGAGGACCCGCACTTGTTCTTCCAAGCGGGTGTATCCTTGTTGAAGACTCTTGACTGCTTCAGACAAACCTGCCAGGTGCCGACAGAGTTCCTCCATAGGTGAGGCTCCCTGCCCGGGCTCAGACATGGCTGTCTGCTACTGTCACGTACCTGATGGTGACGAGCCCGGATCTGCAGAGGGAGGCCTCTCTTACGGCTTCCACCGGCGGCCCCTGGTACTGAAGACAGGAGGCACGGAGGTAGAAGGGGTACGAGTGCCTGGCAGGATGGATCAAGGTAGAGTAGAGTCTGAAGACTGGGACGGATCCAGGCACCCAGGAAGTATGGCAGGCTGAACCGGAACCAGGAACACAGCAACTGGACTGGAACTGAAGAGACTGGCTGGACTGGAACCAGGATACAGCAACTGGACTGGAACCAGGAACAAGCAACTGGACTGGAACTAGGAACAAGCAGCTGGACTGGAACTGATGAGGCTGACTGGACTGGAACCAGGACACAGCAACTGGAGAGATTGGTCGGACAAGCCAGGTCGGTAGTATTGGCTGACGGCAAGGTACTGGAGGATCAGGCAGAAGATTGGTCAAACAAAGCCGGGGGTCAGAGGCAGGCAGGAAACTGGAAGGGTCAAGGTAAGCCGGGTCGGATGCAGGTAAATACACGAATCAGGTCTCTTTGGGTACTACACGCTGTAGAGCAGACAGCAGGGACTGTCTGTCACAGGCATGTTTAAATAGCTCTTCTGGCGGGCTTTGTGGAGCGTGCGCGCGCCCCCGCGCACGTGCTCGCCATCGCGCGCGCGTGGACATGCCCGAGATTCGGAATCAGGAAGTCCAGGAATCCTGTAGCTGACAGGATTTCTATGACATTGCCCCCCCCCAAGGGGCAGCCTCCGGATGCCCAGCCGGGTGAACCTTCCAGGGTGAGTCCTTTTGAAAGCCTGTATCAAACTCCTGGCATGGATATTCTCCTCGGTTCCCATGAGTTTTCCTCGGGTCCGTAGCCCTTCCATTTAATTAGGAATTGGTTCTGGTTATTTCTTCTCCTGAAGTCCATGATAGCTTCTACTTCGAATTCCTGCTCACCGTCAATAATGATCGGATCAGGGTGATCCGGCTTCCGATCTGGAAATGGATTAGAGACTGTGGGTTTTAGGAGAGAGACATGAAAAACTGGATGGATTCTAAGAGAGTCAGGAAGTTCCAATTCATAAGCTACTTCATTAATTTTCCTCTTAACAGGGAATGGACCTAAAAATTTGGAGCCCAGTTTTTTAGAAGGGCATGCCATTCTTAGGTTTGTGGTAGATAGCCATACTTGGTCGCCGGGTACCAACACTAATTCACCCCGTCTCTTCTTGTCATAGATTGTCTTGTTGCGTTCTTGAGTCTTGGTCATGGTCTCTTGTAAAAGCTGGTTATTGACCGAGAAAAAATTTAACTTTTCCTGGACTGCAGGTACAGGACACTCAGGAAGGGAGTTAGGCAGAAAAGTAGGATGAAAACCATAGTTTGCAAAGAAAGGAGTCTGGCAGGTAGCGGAGTGGATGGAATTGTTATACGCAAACTCGGCCAACGGAAGTAGGGAAACCCAGTTGTCCTGAGCAAAAGAGGAGAAGCATCGCAGGTATTGCTCGAGCGTCTGATTCATTCTCTCCGTCTGTCCGTTGGTCTGTGGATGGTAAGCAGAGGAAAACGATAATTCGATTTTCAAGGTTTTGCAAAGGGATCTCCAGAATCGAGAGGTAAATTGAACCCCGCGATCGGAAACAATATTGGCTGGTACCCCGTGGAGTCTGACTATTTCTCTGAAGAATACCTGTGCGGTTTCAGGAGCGGAGGGAGTCCCTTTCATAGGGATGAAGTGTGCCATCTTGGACAGACGGTCCACAATAACGAAGATGGTGGAATGGTTCTCGGCCGGGGGTAACTCGACAATGAAGTCGATGGACAACATTCTCCAGGGCCTATCTGGAACGGGTAAGGGTTTTAGTAGTCCCCAGGCCTTGGATCTGGAACCCTTGTTTCGGGTACAAGTTGTACAAGAATCTACAAACCTCCTACAGTCTTCACGTACTCGAGGCCACCAGAAGGTGCGCTGTACCAGGTCAGTGGTCTTGGCAACGCCAAAATGCCCGGCCAGGGCGTGGTCGTGGCAGAGTTCTAATGCGGTTACTCTTAGTTTCTCAGGTACGTAGATTCTGTCTTGGTACCACAATAGTCCATCCTTAACCTGCAATTCCGGCTCGGAGAACTGTCTCTGCCCGGTGGAAGCTTGTTTGATTTGAGTGAACAGGTTCTCCTGTAGAAGAAGGAAATTTCCGGGGGCAAGGATGGTATCAGGCGGAGAAGTCTCCTTGGACTTATGGAACATCCGAGACAGGGCGTCAGGCTTAATATTCTTGGCCCCAGGACGATAAGTAACATGAAAAGAGAACCGGGAGAAGAAGAGTGCCCACCTGGCTTGCCGTGGATTCAATCTTCTCGCGGCTTTCAGGTACTCCAGGTTCTTGTGGTCAGTGAATATTAGGATCGGATGAGCCGCGCCCTCCAGCAGGTACCGCCATTCTTCTAGTGCAGACTTGATCGCTAGTAGCTCCCGATCCCCCACGTCGTAGTTCCTCTCTGCTGCAGAAAGCTTGCGGGAGAAGAAGGCTACTGGGTGGAGCAAGGCTTTGACTCCCTGTCTTTGGGACAGTATTGCTCCTACCGCTATTTCGGAGGCGTCTACCTCAAGTACGAATGGTAGTGAGGAGTCTGGGTGTTTCAAGATAGAGGCTGAGGTAAATAGGGCCTTCAGGCGTTCAAAAGCTTCTTGGGCTTCAGGAGACCAGTGAAAACGTGTTCCTTGCTTGGTGAGTTGAGTAATGGGTGCGATAATAGCTGAAAACCCCCTGATGAACTTGCGGTAGAAGTTGGCGAATCCAACGAAACGTTGGATTCCCTTCTTGTCCACCGGTTCTGGCCAGTCCAGGATTGCGGTAATCTTTTGAGGATCCATCTTGATGCCCTCGCTGGAAATGATTAACCCCAGAAATGATATACTCTCTTGCTCGAACTCGCATTTTTCGGCCTTCGCATACAGGCCATGCTGGCGGAGCCGACCCAACACATTTTTGACATGTCTGCGATGAGAATCAAGGGAGGAAGAAAAAATTAAGATATCATCAAGATAAACAATAACAAAGAGGTCTAGGAAGTCCCGTAGAACATCGTTGATAAAATACTGGAAAGTGGCAGGGGCGTTACACAACCCGAATGGCATTACCAAGTACTCAAAATGTCCATACCGGGTACGGAAGGCGGTCTTCCATTCATCACCTTCTTTGATACGGATCAAGTTGTAGGCTCCGCGGAGGTCAAGTTTGGTAAAGATGGTGGCAGTTCCTAGTCTCTGAAATAACTCTGGTACCAGGGGGAGAGGGTAGCGATTTTTTACTGTAATTTTATTCAATTCCCGGTAATCCACACAAGGTCGAAGGGTGTGGTCCTTTTTCTCTACAAAAAAGATGCCTGCGCCTGCTGGGGATGTGGAAGGGCGGATGAACCCTTTTTGCAAGTTCTCATCAACATAATTTTTTAAAGCCCCTTGTTCCACCTCCGTTAAAGGGAAGACTCTACCGAACGGAATCTTTGCTCCAGGAAGTAGGTCGATGGGGCAATCGTAGGCCCGATGGGGTGGTAGAGTCTCTGCCTTTTGTTTACTAAATACGTCAAGAAAGTCGTGGTAAACTTCTGGGATGGATTGACGGGTGCCATCTTCGGTGTCAATGCATAGTAACGAGGCCGGCCCAGGAGGTTTATATGAGCCACAGGACTGTTGGCAATAGGAAGAAGGAAAGGCAACTATTCCCGTAGTCCAGTTGATAGTGGGATTGTGGGCTTGTAACCAAGGCATACCAAGGATCAAGGGAAACAACGGGGAAGAGATGATGTCCAGACACAAGCATTCTTGGTGGGTTCCAGAGGTGGTAAAGATGGTAGCGGGTATAGGAGTGGTCTCCTGGGTCACAGGTCCGGACTTAATGACGGAACCATCAGCCAGATGGACACGAAGTCCGTGGGTCTTGGTACGAAGGGGAATTTGGTGTTTAATGGCAAAGGCTGAGTCCATAAAGCAGCTGCATGCTCCGGAATCAATAATGGCGGGTACTTGCAAAGTCCTTCCTGGGAGCTGTAATGAAACAGAGAGGGCAAGGTGAGATGTGGTTTTGGCTTGTAGGTTAGTCATGTTAGAAGAAACTGAAAGAAACTTACGAAGCTTCAGGGGACAGGTTCTAACGAAATGTCCGGGGTCCCCGCAGTACAGGCACAGATTATTTATTCGGCGGCGCTGGCGTTCCTCAGGAGCGAGGGATGGACGAAGGAGCCCGAGCTGCATTGGTTCAGGCGTGTCAGATGTGGGAGTTGGAGGTGTAGCAGGAGCCGAGTACAGGTGACTAGGAGCCCGAGGAAGCATCCAGGTTGGGCGGCAGAAGCCAGTGGTCCTCTCAGCCCTCCGTTCCCTCAGACGTCGGTCAATCTGGATGGTTAGATCAATCAACAGGTTGAGTGTCTGTGGTACACCAACTCTAGCTAGCTCATCCTTCAAGGAATCGGAAAGTCCTAAGCGAAACTGATGGCGGAGGGCGGCATCATTCCAATTGGTATCCGCACTCCACCGCCTGAATTCTGCCACATAGTCCTCCGCTGGTCTGCGTCCTTGTTGAAGGGAACGCAAGGCGGCTTCTGCGGTTACTGAGAGTTGGGGATCTTCGTATAGCTGGGCCAGGGCATCGAAAAAAGCAGCGAGGTTGTTTAGTGATACATCCTTCTGTTCAAAGAGACGGTGGGCCCAGCTCTGAGGGTCTCCAGCGAGCAAAGAGACCACAAAGCCCACCTTGGTGGCCTCTAGAGAAAAGGTACGGGGCTGTAGGGCAAAATACAGTTCACACGAATTCCGGAAGGCCCTAAACTTGCTCCGATCCCCGGAAAATCTTTCGGGTGTAGGAACCTTAGGTTCAGGAGGAAGCATGACCACTGTGGGTGAGGAACTTGTTCCGGCTGTGGAAGCAGAGGCGTGGGGCCCCTCTTGGATGGCAGAGGGATTGGAGAGGACCCGCACTTGTTCTTCCAAGCGGGTGTATCCTTGTTGAAGACTCTTGACTGCTTCAGACAAACCTGCCAGGTGCCGACAGAGTTCCTCCATAGGTGAGGCTCCCTGCCCGGGCTCAGACATGGCTGTCTGCTACTGTCACGTACCTGACGGTGACGAGCCCGGATCTGCAGAGGGAGGCCTCTCTTACGGCTTCCACCGGCGGCCCCTGGTACTGAAGACAGGAGGCACGGAGGTAGAAGGGGTACGAGTGCCTGGCAGGATGGATCAAGGTAGAGTAGAGTCTGAAGACTGGGACGGATCCAGGCACCCAGGAAGTATGGCAGGCTGAACCGGAACCAGGAACACAGCAACTGGACTGGAACTGAAGAGACTGGCTGGACTGGAACCAGGATACAGCAACTGGACTGGAACCAGGAACAAGCAACTGGACTGGAACTAGGAACAAGCAGCTGGACTGGAACTGATGAGGCTGACTGGACTGGAACCAGGACACAGCAACTGGAGAGATTGGTCGGACAAGCCGGGTCGGTAGTATTGGCTGACGGCAAGGTACTGGAGGATCAGGCAGAAGATTGGTCAAACAAAGCCGGGGGTCAGAGGCAGGCAGGAAACTGGAAGGGTCAAGGTAAGCCGGGTCGGATGCAGGTAAATACACGAATCAGGTCTCTTTGGGTACTACACGCTGTAGAGCAGACAGCAGGGACTGTCTGTCACAGGCATGTTTAAATAGCTCTTCTGGCGCGCTTTGTGGAGCGTGCACGCGCCCCCGCTAAGCGCGTGCGCGCGCACGTGCTCGCCATCGCGCGCGCGTGGACATGCCCGAGATTCGGAATCAGGAAGTCCAGGAATCCTGTAGCTGACAGGATTTCTATGACAGGAAGCCAGCAAAGTGCAGGTGGCATATGCAGAAAAAAGAGCAGAGTTGGAAGCGCAGTCAGCACGACAAAGAGCAACAATGGAAACCTTAAATGAACAGTGTAAACATGACGCAGCTGTGGCAAAGCTAAGGGTCCTACAGCAAGCTATCAGTGCAGACGAAGGTGCAAGTGAGAAAGACAGCATTAACCTAAACATAGCAGATATGGAAGACCCCCTCAAACGCACTAAAGACTATGTCCTAAGCCACTGCAGTGCACACTCCATCGTCTTCAATGCTCCCGACTACATAGAGACTCCTTCACAGCTTCAAGTTAAAGAGGTTCCAGCAACTTCCTGCACTCAAAATCACTCCACTGCATTTCCTACCTGCCTACCTTGCCTGCCTTCATACGTCACAGAGCATCAGCGCAAGCTTCAAGCAAGTCATCAATCTCCAGTCATCGGTACAGCCTTGAATCAACGTACCATTGGAACAACTGATTTCAAGCAAGCAACTCACCTGGATGCATCTGCTGCACCATATTTCCCTGTGTCCTTTAACAACAATGTCAAAGATAACGCAATTAGCACCATACAGCCAACAGCATCTCACATAAAGGCGGAGACAACTGAGACAGAAGAGTTTGTGAGGTACATGCTTCGCAGAGAGCTCACAAAGACTGGTCTTACAAGTTTTGATGACCAACCTGAGAACTACAGAAGTTGGAAATGTGTCTTCAGAACTACAATCAGCAATATTGGCATTACAGCTGATCAAGAATTGAATCTGCTGATCAAATGGCTTGGTCCTCTATCTGCTGCACGTGTTAAGCCATTAAGATCGGTTTTCATGGACAATCCTACTGCAGGCCTCACAGCTGCATGGGAGCGACTAGAGCAAAGTTATGGCAGTCCAGAAGCTATAGAAAATGCTTTGTTCATGCGTCTGGAAACTTTCCCAAAGATATCCGGTAAGGACAACAAGGAGTTCCAGAGACTGAGTGACCTTCTCCTTGAGCTTCAGCTAGCCAAGACAGACCCAAAACTACCTGGACTCAGTTACCTTGACACTCCAAGAGGGGTAAACCCAATTGTCTCCAAGCTCCCGTATGGTTTGCAAGAGAAATGGACTGCACTAGGGTCATCATACAAAAGAGAGAACAAGGTTTCCTTCCCTCCATTCTCTTTCTTCTGTGAATTCATCAGGAAAATTGCAGAGACCAAGAACGATCCAAGTTTTTCCTACGGTGAGTACAGCCTCTTCTCACCCTTTCCTAAGAGTACCAGTCTTCAGGGCAACTATAGAAACCATAGAGGCCCAGTGTCCGTGAAAAAGACTGACATCCTTCCCACTCCTACCACAGTTCTGGCCACGAACAAACAGAGTAGGAAGATTGAAAACCCTAACAGAGAGTGTCCCATACACAAGAAGCCACACCCCCTCAATAAATGTATCAGCTTTAGGAAAAAGCCTCTGGAAGAGCGCAAGGAGCTTTTAAAGACATTTAGGGTATGTTTCAGGTGCTGTGCTTCTACAGAACATTTAGCAAGGGACTGTAATGTGTCCATCAAGTGCATAGAGTGTGGCTCTGAAGAACATGTACAAGCCCTCCATCCACTTGAGCCCAGCTCTGCACAACCTGCCAACACTCCTCCCAGGTTAACGCATGGCGGGGAGAATACAGACCAAGTGCCTAATTCTACCATCATTTCTTCATCCTGCACTGAAGTTTGTGGAGAAGACCGCTGTGGTAAGTCCTGTGCTAAGATATGCTTGGTGAACATATACCACAAGGATCAACCAGAAAAGTCTCTAAAGGCATATGCTATCTTAGACGATCAGAGCAATCGATCACTTGCAAAATCGGAATTGTTCAATCTATTTGAAATAAAAGGCGAAGCTCATCCTTACACCTTGGGTACCTGTAGTGGAACTATAGAGGTTTCTGGAAGAAGGGCTCATGGACTCATGGTATCTTCTCTCAAAGGTAACTTGCAATTACCCTTACCTACACTTGTTGAGTGCAATCAGATACCTGCTAACAGGGAAGAAATCCCTACTCCAGCTGCTGCTTTCCATCACCCTCACCTCAAGGTAATAGCAAATGAGATACCGCCGCTTGACAAAGATGCTCAGATCCTTCTTCTGTTAGGAAGAGACATTCTAAGAGTTCACAAGGTACACAGACAAGTCAGTGGACCCCCAGATGCCCCATTTGCCCAGCGCACAGATCTAGGGTGGGTCATCATAGGCAATGTCTGCATAGGCAAAATGAAAAGACCTACCAACATTTCGTCATTCAAGACAAATGTTCTGCCAAATGGCCGAAACACTTACTTTGAGCCATGCCCACATCACTACTGGGTGAAAGAGAAGATAGCCAGCCACGAATGGCAACATGGTATCTCAGGTGACACAAGCCCTTTCTCCTGCCATGATGGCGACCTGGGCTCTACAGTGTTTAATGCAACCAGTGAAGATGACATACTGGCTCCTTCAATGGAAGACAAAGAATTCATCAAGGTAATGGACAATGAGTTCTTTCAAGATGACTCCAATAACTGGGTAGCACCCCTACCCTTTCGTCTCCCAAGAGAGAGATTGCCCAACAACTTACAGCAGGCCATCAGTAGATTCTCCTCCTTAAAGCGAAACTTAAGCAGGAAACCAGAGATGCAAAAGCACTTTGTGGACTTTATCCAAAATGTATTTGACAGAGATCATGCAGAGCCTGCTCCCCCACTAAAGGAGGGAGAAGAATGCTGGTACCTTCCATCCTTTGGCGTGTATCACCCACGCAAACCAGACCAAATCAGAGTTGTCTTTGATTCCAGTGCTCAGCACGAAGGTGTTTCTCCTAACAACATGATCCTTACGGGACCCAACTTGAACAACAGTCTAATAGGAGTCTTGATTTGTTTCAGACAAGAGCCTGTAGCAGTAATGGCCGACATTCAACAGATGTTTCACTGCTTCATCGTCAGAGAAGACAACAGAACCTACCTCAGGTTTCTATGGCACAAGGACAATGACCTCAACAAGGAAGTTATAGATTATCGCATGAAGGTACATGTCTTCGGTAACAGTCCTTCCCCAACTTATGGGCTAAGGAGAACAGCTCAGACTGGAGAAGTTGAATATGGATCTGATGCCCGTCAATTTGTTGAAAGAAACTTCTACGTTGACGACGCACTTAAGTCCTTTCCAACTGCTAAAGAAGCAATTGATCTTCTCACCAGAACAAAGGAGATGCTGTCTGTAGCAAACCTTAGACTGCACAAGATTATATCCAACAGCCAGGAACTTATGAATGCCTTTCACTCTGAGGACTATGCCACTAGTCTAAAAAACCTTGACTTAGGTACAGATGTGCCTCCTGTACAGCGAAGTCTGGGTTTGTTGTGGAACATCAAGCAAGACAAATTCACCTTCCAAGTGTCAACTTGTGACAAACCCTTCACTAAGAGAGGAGTCCTGTCCGTGGTGAATAGCATCTATGACCCACTGGGTTTCCTTGCTCCAGTTACCATTCAAGGTAAGATTTTACTAAGACAGTTGTCTACTGAGAACATAGACTGGGATACTCCCTTGCCTAGTGAGAATCAACACAAGTGGGAAAGGTGGAGATATTCTTTGAAGTCACTAGAAAAACTTCAGATTCCCCGTTGCTATGTTCCAGGATCCACTTCAACTGCTAACCGGAGAGAAATTCATATTTTCTCTGATGCATCAGTTGAAGCTATTGCTGCAGTAGCCTATTTGAAGACCTCTGAACTGAATGGAGAATCACACTGTAGTTTTGTCCTAGGCAAGGCAAAACTCACACCCAAGCCTGCACATACCATACCAAGACTTGAACTTTGTGCAGCCGTGCTAGCAGTAGAAATTGCAGAGGTCATACGAAGTGAAATGGACACTAGAATTGATTCTTTCACCTTCTATACAGACAGTAAGGTAGTACTTGGTTACATAAACAACCAAACAAAACAATTTTTTGTGTACGTCAGCAACAGGGTTGAACGTATCAAGAGATTCTCTCTACCAAGTCAATGGCATCACGTTCCCACTGAACTCAACCCAGCTGACTGTGGGACCAGAGCCGTGTCACCTGCTGCTCTTCAGGACAGCTTATGGCTGTCACCTCCAAGGTTTCTGCGTGAGGACTCCTTCTTACTCCCTATTGACACCACCTATGGGCTAGTAAGCCCTGAAGATGATAAGGAAATAAGAACTGTGAACACCTCACTCCACACTTCTGTAAGTACAAAACAGAAGCTGCGGTCACACCGTTACAAGCATCAATGGAAGCAGGTGCAGCATCTAGCCAATGTGTTCTGGCATCGCTGGAAGAAAAAGTATCTTCACCACCTTCAAGGTCGTAACAAATGGCAAGCATCTAAGCCGAATCTTAAGGTTGGAGACCTCATCCTTCTAAAAGACAAGGAAGTTTGTCGGAACGAGTGGCCTATGGGTCTTATTACTAAAGTTATGCCCAACGACGATAACAAAGTCCGGAAGGTAGAAGTCAAGGTAACCAAGGGAGGATCGACACGAACCTTTAGTCGACCAATTACAGAGTTAGTACTCCTTTTGCCAGGTGAGTGACTTGTGCAAGGACTAGCCATGCTGTTGGCACGGCGGGGAGTACATTGCTGCCATCTACAGGTTCTACTCAGAACTTTGGAATTATTTGAAGACATCATACTGTGACTTTATGTTCTTCATCCTGTTGAACTTACGTTTATTATTTGCTTGTTGCATGTTTTTCATTACAGGTTCCAGGACATTCGTCAGTATTGGACTTTTTGAAAATATATATTTTAGTTTAAGGTTATGAAATCTAAAGATTTCAGACGGGGAGTGTTGTGTTACACTATGTGATTATTCTTGCTCTGTGTCTTTAAGATCTGTCCCCTTCTTTCTAGCTGAACTCTCTCTCTCACCGTAGTTCTTTATATATCTCCTCCACTTCCTAAATCTGGTCATTACTCCTGTATATCTTCCATGCTAAACATCTTACATGTGGCTTACAACTGCAACGTTTTTCTACCTATGAATATCCATCATTAAACAGAACATTCGAAAGGATTCATCGTCTGTCGTCCTAACTGTGAGTTTATTCATTGAGTTAAACTGCCTGTATCGATGCAAGGGATGAATATCAAACCAGCTTGAGTAAGGCCTACTTAAACCTGGAGATGAACTTTATCGCTTTGTAGTTGAGACAGAACACTTCTCTTGATGTCAATTCCCTATACACCTCCATACCGCATCGAATTGGCCTTAGAGCCACATCTCATTTTTTGTCCATGGATCCCTTACTCAATTCCAGACAGGCAGAATTTACTTTGGCAGCAACAGAATTTTGTCTAACTCACAATTATTTTGAATTTGATGGTGAGTTTTATCTGCAGACCATGGGCACAGCTATGGGGGCTAATTTTGCCCCCAGCTATGCAAATCTCACCATGGGACTCTGGGAAGCCAATTATATCTGGCATAACAACCCATATACCTCCCATATTGTTTTTTATGGGAGGTATATAGATGACATCATTGTCATCTGGGATGGCCCAGCGTCCCTGTTCACACAATTTGTACAACACTGCAACAACAACACGTTTAGTCTATCCTTTACTTCAGAACATCACTCTCAACAATTATCATTTCTAGATCTAACCTTATACCATAAAGACGGCAGAATAGTGTCAAAAAACTTTACCAAACCCACAGCTGGAAACTCATTTTTGAACCATCACAGTTGTCACCATCCTAGATGGATTAAAAACATCCCGAAAAGCCAGTTTTGCCGCCTCCGTAGAAACTGCACTGTTGATGCAGATAATATCGAACAAGGGTCTCTTCTTAGACAAAAATTCATAGAAAAAGACTTTCCACCTATACTGGTAGATGAGGCCTTCAATTTCTATTTGTCAGATCAGGTTATGTCACATAGAGCCAACAACCAGTCCCCTACTCAACCAATTAGATTTGTTACTCAATTTCATACCAAACATAAAAAAATGGAACAGATTTTAAACAAACATTGGTCTATTCTGTTAGAAGACCCCCAGTTGAAGTTCATGCTACCATCCAAACCCAAATTCTCGTATAGGAAAGCTAGGAATATTAAAAATCTTATAGCTCCTAGCAAATATAAATCATTCCCTGTTGCACCCACACGAGAACCCTGTTTGATTCCTCTGGTTGGCATGTTTCAATGTCGTAAGCAAGCTTGTCTAACGTGTAAACATGTCAATCATGGTCAGAAGGAGTTTATAGTTAAAGGGAAAACATATACAATCTCTATTTTTTTCAATTGTTCGACTAAATTTGTAGTGCCGGAGGGAAACTTTCTGGATATACAACTTGGATACTCTCTCACCTGGGGGCCTAAATGAGGAGATAGAGGTCAATAATCTTATTTAAACAGCCCCCTTTCCTTCCTGCACATTCCCCTTTTCTCTTCCTTTTTGTCCTTCCCTTTAGATACCATGGTTCAGTTTAATTTCCCTTGCCCTCCCTCCCCCCTTTGTCCTTCCTTTCTTCCCCCCCCCTTACCTTTATATATGTATGTGTATGTATGTATATGTAGCGCTACCCCCAGTTAAGAGAGCCGCTTGGTTTGATTTTGGGCCCTGTATACAGCACCGCCAACCCCCGGCAATCTTACTCGACCCACTCTGGCACAGTTAGTCTAGGGTTATATTTGTATCACATTCAATAGTATTGCAAGGGGTAATCTCTTAGCAGTAAGACAACACACTGAGGCGAGGGATTAAATATAACAGTTTACTCTTATCTCAAAGGTAGCATAGGCAGAACACAACAAATGCAACTGGCTTGCAGAGACCTGCAAAAATCAATACAGCACACAATAATGGCGCTGCGCGGTACTCCACCACGCGTAGCTATTATGGTATGCGCGCCCTATGGCGCACTAAACAATATCTTAACTCCCCACCCCGGTCAGGCCTGACATGGAGTAAATCTCAGTCACCTCCTATAGGGATTTCTTCGCATGCCAGCTTTCGGTGGTGCACTTGATGAATAGTACTTTGTAATCCACAACCAGGTAATAACTTGGAACACTATACTGGGGGGGGACACTTCAACTCTGTCCTGCTACCGGTCCCCCCGGGGAACAGCAAATAAACAAAACTGTGGGCCTATGCAGTCTATAGGCCTGAACACGGCACAGTCTATTGGTTTGGGCAGGTGCCCGCTCACCACTCCGGACGCGATCCCAGTCCGGGACCTCCACCCTGTTGTGTATCCGCACACAGCGTCTGCAACGATCGGGTCCCCGATCCAACTGATGTCCTCACTCGACAAGTCTGGTGCCACCCAGGCTCCGCAGCAGTGTTGCCAACCGTACGTTAATTTACGTACAGCACGTAAATTTAACCCCCTTTTTCGGGTGTACGTAAAGTCCGTTGTGGGCATCGGCTGCCCATAAAAAAGATGGCCGCGAGCCGACCATGCAACGGCGCATGCGCCGTTGCAAAGCCGGCCGGACTCGGGAAAGCTCGTATGCGTTCGGCCGAGCAGCGCATGCGCAGTAACGTAATGGCGCCGCCCGGCGCCATTTTTGAATAGTCTTTCAGCCAGGACGGGACTCGGGAGTGCTCGCGGGGCGGGCTACAGTGTCTCGCAGTCGCCGGAGGAGAGGACTCGGCCGAGCAGGGGTGAGGAGGAGGAGGAGGGGGGGATATACAGTAAGAGGAGGACTGCGCTGGGAGTGGGAGCCCGGAGGGTGAAGCGGCCATGGCATGCAGGGGAGGGACAGAGACTGATGTGCTCTCTCTGTCCACCATCATATAACTTATCCTCCACATCATCAGTATGCTGTGTCCTCCTCCTGTGCCCTTTTCACCTCTCCACATGTCAGAGCTGCCCTGACCTGTGGAGAGGTGAAAGGGGCACAGAAGGAGGACACAGCATACTGATGATGTGGAGGAGAAGTTATATGATGGTGGACAGAGGAGGAGGCCACTGTGAGGGGGTAAGGAGGACCCTATCATGTCCGCAGCCTCTGTCCCCCTCCTGTGTCATGTCCGCAGCCTCTGTCCCCCTCCTGTGTCATGTCCGCAGCCTCTGTCCCCCTCCTGTGTCATGTCCACAGCCTCTGTCCCCCTCCTGTGTCATGTCCGCAGCCTCTGTCCCCCTCCTGTGTCATGTCCGCAGCCTCTGTCCCCCTCCTGTGTCATGTCCGCAGCCTCTGACCCCCTCCTGTGTCATGTCCGCAGCCTCTGACCCCCTCCTGTGTCATGTCCGCAGCCTCTGACCCTCTCCTGTGTCATGTCCGCAGCCTCTGACCCCCTCCTGTGTCATGTCCGCAGCCTCTGTCCCCCTCCTGTGTCATGTCCGCAGCCTCTGTCCACCTCCTGTGTCATGTCCGCAGCCTCTGTCCACCTCCTGTGTCATGTCCGCAGCCTCTGTCCACCTCCTGTGTCATGTCCGCAGCCTCTGTCCACCTCCTGTGTCATGTCCGCAGCCTCTGTCCACCTCCTGTGTCATGTCCGCAGCCTCTGTCCACCTCCTGTGTCATGTCCGCAGCCTCTGTCCACCTCCTGTGTCATGTCCGCAGCCTCTGTCCACCTCCTGTGTCATGTCCGCAGCCTCTGTCCACCTCCTGTGTCATGTCCCCAGCCTCTGTCCCCCTCCTGTGTCATGTCCGCAGCCTCTATCCCCCTCCTGTGTCATGACTCTGCAGCCTCTGTCCACCTCCTGTATCGTGTCCGCAGCCTCTGACCATCTCCTGTCTTTTATGTCTGCAGTCTCTGAGGGGATCCTAGAAAGATGTCAAGAGTGGGAGCGCCGTGATGGGAGTTATGGGAAGAAACGGACGTGTGGACTGTTGAGAGGAGGTCAGAGCCGCCAAGCTGGAGCCGTCTGACTGAGCCCCGCACTGTGGACCTGAGAGCAGGTCAGTGACAGCGCCGCCAGGCCAGTCTGAGGGGGGGGCACTGATCTAAGGAGGGGAGTAAATACAATAATGTAAGGGGGCACTGATATAAAAGGTCCCCCCCTATATTAGTACCCCCCCCTTACCTTAGTGTATTCACTCTGTGGAAGGTGGTCTCTATTCACCAGAGCCCCCCTCCACATCAGAGTTCCCCCTTACATCATGATCTGCAGCGTTCCCCTTTACATAAGAGTTCCCTTGCACTGTAAGGGGGCATCCTGCAGACTCTGATGTAAGTGGGAACTCTGTGCTGGCTGGGTTATAGTAACCTAACCTTCATGTGAATTGAGAAATATGTTTTTTTACTTTTGTTTAACTGAAACACATTGATATTAGCATTAGCTGTGTGTTTATAGTTGAAATATTGATATTTGCACTGTTTAGCACTAAAAACAGTAATGTTAGGTATTTTTTTGCAGCGTCAGTAAAAAATGCGGCTCTGCCAGTAATCTTCATTTTTTTGCCAGTAAGAAATTGGTGCCGTACAGAAATTTTGGCATCCTTGCCAGTAAATTTCACTTCAGGGGGTTGGCAACACTTCTCCGCAGTAGTGGTGGAAGGCTCTTTGGAAGTTGCGCAAGGCCCAGGCTTCAGGCCTTGCACTGCAGCAGATCCGCACAGGAAGAAACTCTTGCTTGCAGCGCGGTGTCCAAAGAGGCCGAGCTCCGCCTCGCCTCCTCCTTAGATAACCCCTCCCATGAGTCTCTCTACGGTGGCTAACTGCACTCTGGGTGCCGAACGGGGTTCTGGGTAACGTAGTCTTGGGGCCTTAAAGGAGACCCCGCTACACACTCCCCCCACTTAAACTCTTTGGTCCTCCAAAGATAACAGAACATCAAATCACAGAACGTACAACCTCAATCAAAGTTTCATATGATGTCGGCAGGGGAAATTCCCACCAAAAACGAGGTAGTGAACTCCCCTGCCCACGGGTCACACTATCATTAGTGTCCTGCCTAACTGTGCCAGAGAGTGAGTTGGGGTTGCCTCCCACCAAATGAACAGTGGGAGGATCAGGGTCTTCCATACTCCTTCTGGCAGTAACTACAGTGTCTTCTGCACTCCTCCCTATCTGTGGGTAAGTTAATCTCCTAGGAGGTTTTATGGCTCTTCGCTTCCTCTTGGACTTTCTGTTGAGACGGGCTCCTCCTCTGGAATCAACTTAGGAATCTCCTCTGTTTCGGGAACACTGGACTCCGGAGCAGGGAGGTACATGGAATCCCTTGGATCTTCCTCTGGGGGTAAGTCACAGACACTCTCCCAAGCATCTGACCAAGGACTGGACGGGATGAACTCAGTGGCTTCTGCATTCAGTGTCTGGTCCCCGGCATCTTCTTCAGGTGGAAGATCAATAGCAGAAGTTTCTGGAGCCTGGGAAGGCCAAAGCCAACCAAGTTCTTCTCCCTCATCTTCACTTATTTTCGAGGTCTCTGTATGCCCGATCCGGGGGGTCTGGGACCGAGTGTTTGGTCGGGGAGTATCCAGGATGGAAGTTGGCTCAGGGGAATCCATCACAGGGGGGATCTGAACTGCCTCAGCCAGTGGGAGTAGGTGGTTCCAGTGCCAGGTCTTCAAGGGCCCCACCTTCCCTTCTGGTTTATGTCTGTAAACGGGTAGGCCCGGCAGTCTTTTGCAAACAACATAAGGTTCAGGTCTCCATCTGTCTGCAAGCTTGTGTTTTCCAGGGATCCCCAAATTCCGCAACAACACTCTGTCTCCAGGTTGTAGATCTTGGATCCTAACTTTTAAATCAAAATTTCTCTTGTTGCGGGCCCCCCTTTGTTCCGAGGCCGCCTGGGCCTGTTCATAGGCCACTTTCAGATTACGTCTAAGTCTATCGACATATCCCTTGTGGGAAGCAGCAGAACAATGGTCTATGGAAGTGCCAAAGGCCAGATCTACTGGCAGTCTTGCTTCTCTCCCGAACATGAGTCTATAGGGTGAGTACCCTGTAGCGTCACTGGTGGTGCTGTTGTATGCATGCACAACGGCCGCTATGTGGTTGCTCCAATGTTGCTTCTTCTCACTGCTTAAAGTCCCCAGCATGTTGAGCAGGGTTCGGTTGAACCTCTCCGGCTGAGCATCACCTTGTGGATGGTAGGGGGTAGTTCTTGTCTTCTTAATCCCCAAGGGGCGGCACAGTGGTGTAGTGGGTAGCACTCTCGCCTAGCAGTAAAAAGGGTCGCTGGTTTGAATCCCAACCACGACACTACCTGCCTGGAGTTTGCATGTTCTCCCTGTGCCTGCGTGGGTTTCCTCCGGGTACTCCGGTTTCCTCCCACGCTCCAAAGACATGCTGGTAGGTTAATTGGCTTCTGTCCAAAATTGGCCCTAGTATATGGGTGTGAGTTGGGGGCCTTGGATTGTGGGCTCCTTGAGGGTAGGGACCGATGTGGGTGTGTGGTGTGTGTCTGGAGCGCTGCGTAAGTTGATGTCGCTATATAGGTACCTTAAATATATAATAATATAAATGAGACACAATGTACAAGGATAGGGAGAATTGTAGATGCGCACCCACACACACTCAGGTTGAACTGGATGGACTGGTGTCTTTATTCAACCTTACTAACTATGTAACTATGTAACTATGAATCCAGGAGCTTCCGGATCAGCCGACTTTCAAAATCCCTTCCCTGGTCTGAATGAAGCCGTTGTGGTAGCCCATAGTGTACAAAGTATTTCTCCATAAGTACTTTGGCCACAGTGGAGGCCTTCTGGTCTTTGGTTGGGAAAGCCTGGGCATACCGGGTGAAATGGTCGGTTACTACTAGAACATTTCCTAGTCCACTCAGGTCGGGTTCGAGGCAGAAAAAATCAATGCATACCAGATCAAGCGGACTTTGACTCTGTAGATGACCCATTGGGGCTTCTTGATGGGGTAAAGTCTTTCTCTGGATGCATCGTGCACATGAATGGCAGTATTCCTCCACTTCAGCCCTCATGCAGGGCCAGTAGAAACGGTCCCTAACAAGTTGGAAAGTCCTTTCTGCCCCTAGGTGACCATGATTGTCATGCAGAGCAACCAGGACTGTCTCTCGGTGCTTCTCAGGCAAGAACAATTGCCATTTGTCTTCTAGGTCATCAGAGGGGCCCCTTCGGTAGACCACTCCCTGATGCACCTACAACCTGTCCCATTCCTTCTTCAACGGGCGAGCTTCCTTTGAGGGGTGACGTAAAAGTCTGTTCGGATCCTGATTCTCCAGGGCCTCTAGAACCAATCTCCCCATAGGGTCTTCCAATTGGCCGGATCTCAACTGCTTTTTGGACAGTTTTGGACAGTTTTGGACAGTTTTGGTAAATTATCTTCCCCC
Source organism: Rana muscosa (assembly GCA_029206835.1). Taxonomy (NCBI): domain Eukaryota; kingdom Metazoa; phylum Chordata; class Amphibia; order Anura; family Ranidae; genus Rana; species Rana muscosa. The sequence continues at coordinate 47,832,146 of CM055117.1, read as the reverse complement.
AGCTGGGTTACCCCACAATACTGCTTGGGAACTCCCCTATCTCTTCTGCTCTTGAGCCTCCACTGGCTTGGAGTTCAGCCCCTTGACAGAGGGCCCGCACCCCTTCGGGTGCCACTTGGGTCCAGTCTTCTGTACTGCAGGTGGGGGCATGAGATCTTCTGGACAAGGCGTCCGCATCTCGATTTCCCACTCCAGGCCTGTATTTCAGGCTGAAATTGAAGGCAGACAGCGCCGCCAGCCATCTATGTCCTGTGGCATCCAGCTTTGCTGTGGTGAAAAGATAGGTGAGGGGGTTGTTGTCCGTTTTCACAGTGAAGTCTGCTCCATACAGATAATCTCGGAGTTTGTCAACTATGGCCCACTTGAGGGCCAGGAACTCCAACTTATGAGTAGGATAATTCTTTTCGGAGGGGGTCAGGCTTCTGCTCACATACGCAACGGGTCTCAGTTGCCCTTCATGCTCCTGGTAGAGCACTCCTCCCAGACCATTATGGCTGGAATCTACATGGAGTTCATAAGGCTTCTTTGGGTCTGCATAGGCCAGGACAGGGGCAGTGGTTAATTTCTTCTTCAACATCTGGAAGGCATTCTCACACTTCTCGTTCCACTGGTCCTTGACTGACTCCCCTGGTTTTCTGGGGCCTGTGTCATCCTCTTCCCCCTCTGTCTTTATCAGCTCATTCAGAGGCCTGGCTATCCGAGCAAACCCCTCCACAAACCTCCTGTAATAGGAACAGTACACCAGAAAGGATCTGAGCTCTGTCACAGTGGTGGGACTGGGCCAGGAGGTGACTGCCTCCAATTTTTCGGGGTCTGTGGCTACCCCATCTTCAGACACTATGTGCCCCAGATAGTTAACTTATGACTGATAGAATTGGCATTTTTCAGGTGAGAGTTTGAGTCCTTTCTCACTCAGTCTCTTCAAAACTTTCTCCAGCCTCTCTTCATGCTCTTCCAAGGTTCTTCCGAAGACAATGATGTCATCCAAGTATACGAGGACTTCGATGAGGTTCATATCTCCCACAGTCTTCTCCATGAGACGTTGGAAGGTGGCTGGAGCTCCAGACAGACCTTGAGGCATCCGGTTGAATTCAAAGAACCCTACCGGGGTTATGAAAGCCGTCTTCTCTTTGTCTTCTGGATGCATCGGGATCTGATAGTACCCGCTCTTGAGGTCCATAACACTGAACCACTTGGCTCCAGACAAGCTCTGTAGGGCATCCTCTATCTTTGGAGTGGTATATTGATCCGGTATGGTTCTTCTTTTGAGGGTCCTATAGTCTATGCACAGCCTCAGTGACCCATTCTTCTTCCGGACCACCACTATAGGGGAGGCGTAGGGACTTCTAGATTCTCGAATCACCCCTGTTCACTTGAGCTCAGCGAGCTGCTCCCTCAAGTCTTCGAGGTCTGCTAACGGAACCCGCCTAACCCTTTCCCTGAAGGGCTTGTCTTCCTGGAGGCGGATTCGATGGGTGGCACTCCTAGCACACCCCAGATCTAATTCATCCTGGGAAAAGATACTTTCCCACCTGGTCAACTGGGCCTTGGCTCTCTCTTTCCAAGCCCTGGGCAGATTTGGATTCTCCATGGAAAGCTTCTCCCACACAGTACTTTCTCCATCTGTCTTCTCCACATCTGATGAAGCAACTGGGGTAGCTGGGCTCACCCTGCCCAGCAACAGCCTGGCTGGGATTTCCATGGGACCATCCATGGTATTTCTGACACTCACAGGCACTTTACAGTTAGCCTTCTTCAGGGCCCGCACCGGGACCACTTCTGGGACTACTTCTAAGCCCGAATGTTCTTCCCTTGGGTCGGGTTCCAACATGACAAAAGGGCCCAGCTGCTCCCAAGTGAGTTTCACTGTGGCTTTCAAGCAGGTTACTTCACCGGGCTGCAGCACTATTCCCCTTCTTCCCAGTCTCCAGACCTTCCCTACCCCCTCTTCCATGGCCTTCTGTTCCAAGATCAGTCGTTGGTAGGCTGTCTTCAACATTGGGTGGATCTCAGTGACTGTGGGGTCTTTCCTTCTTGTCAGAGGGGCCAAGAGTCTTCGGACCAGATCCGTGTTCGTCCCTATTATCAGGGAACTCTTGTTAGCTCCAGGCGGTGGTGGGCACACCACAGCTAAGGTGTCGAACACTTCAGCCTTTTTTATAGGCAGATAGCCATCATAAGGGAAACTCTCTGTCCCAATTCCCCATATCTCCAACTCTTCAATCTTCTGGATGGGTAGGTGACTTAAATGCTTGTCATAAAAGTCCCGGTACAACAGGGTCACTTGCGCCCCAGTATCCAATATGGCTCTTGTGTAGACTCCCTCCACTTGAACTGGTACTATCGGGGAGGGACCTACCAGCTTCTCCGGATATCGCTTCAAGGGGGTCTCTTTCTTTTGATCTTTGCATTTTCCCTTTTGACTTTCTTCCATTTCTCTTTGGACTTAAGTCTCTCTTGGGCCTGGTATGCATTGATCTCTATCAGGGAAATAGACGCCTTGATGCGCATGCACGCACAAGGATGCGCGGCACCATGGTTAGGCGAACGTGCGGCGCCGTGACGATGCGCACGCACATGTGCAATGGCGCACGCACATGCGCAATGGCGCACGCACGGCGTAATGATGCCCGGCCTATTTAAACCCTATTTAAACCCACTGCTGACAGTGGTGCATCGCTGGTGTATCTTCAGCTTGTCTGCGTTCCTGTGTCCTGTGAATCTGCTGTTCCTGATCCGTGTACCGACTCGGCTATCCTGACCTGATCCTTCTGACCCCCTGGCTTGATCCTTGGCTTTGCATCTGACTTCTCTCTGCCTGCTTCCTGCATCTGATCCTGGCTTGGCTACTGGACTTGTTTATCTTACTCCCTGAACTTGACTCTGATCCTGGACTGACTTCCTGTGTTGACCCCTGGCCAGGCTCCTGGCTCTGCTATCAAGTCTGTCTGCCGGTCCCTGCTTCCTGGACCATCCAAGCATGCCTGTCTCCAGTTCCAGCTACCAGGCACCCGTGCTTCTGTGGGCACCACACCTGCTGTGTCACCCTCAGTGGTGTGCTGCGCTCGGCCGCAAGGGGAGCCCTCCTAGCATCTCGGCCTTCTACCAAGTTCCTGACAGTATACACCAGCCATGTCAGAGGCCGACGGAGGTGTCTCCCCCCTGGAAGCCGTCAACCAGCATGTCACGGCTCTCTCTCAGGCCATCCAGAGACTGTGGGAGGAACACTCCCAATTAGAGGGCCGCCTGCTGCATCCACCAACCACACCGTCCTCAACGTTCCGGATTCTTCCTCAGACAGCTCACCTGTGACTCCTCCTACTGCGGTGATGCCCTCTCCGGAGCCACGAGTATCCACACCTGAACGCTTTTCTGGAGATCGGAAGAAGTTCAGGGCCTTTAGAAACGCCTGTTATCTGTACCTGGACTTGCAGCCACAGACTTTTTCCATTGAATCAATAAAAGTGGGGTTCATCATTTCACTACTGAGTGGTGACCCTCAAGTATGGGCCCATGGCCTCTTGGAACAGAAAGACCCTGCTATAGACTCTGTGGAACAGTTCTTTCAAACCATGGCTCGGTTATATGATGACCCTTTGCGGGTAGCCACTGCTGAGGCTACTCTGCATGCCTTACGGCAAGACCATCGCCCTGCAGAGGATTACACGGTGGAATTCCGCACATGGACCACAGATTCAGGTTGGAATGAGGCAGCCTTAAGATTTCAGTATCGGTTGGGGCTGTCTGATTCCCTCAAAGATGAACTAGCCAGAGTAGAGACCCCTTCAACTCTAGAAGATCTCATTTATCTCACATTTAAGCTTGATAGACGCCTACGTGAACGCCAGTCGGAACGCATGCAAACCTCCCGACCTGCTCGGATACGATCTGAAGCACTCCCCATGTCTAATTCCATGCATGTTAGCCTGGTCCGTCCAGCATTATCTTCAGAGGAGAAACTCCGCCGCCAACGGGCGAATCTTTGCTTCTACTGTGGGGGCTTGGGACACTACATAGACAATTGCCCCATAAGACCTGGGAAACGATTTCCCCGTACGCCAGTCTATTGTCAAGTATCCAAGTCTTCCTCCGCTCATGTTGCTCTTCAGATCACATTACAGCTGGCAGGAGAAGAAATCCATCTCCAGGCAATACTCGACTCTGGGGCGTGTAGTTGCTTTCTGGATCTAGCCCTGGCAAAAAGACTTACTATTCCTCTTTATTAGAAGAAGCAAAAGCTGACCGTTCACCTGGCCGATGGCTCAATGCCCAGCTCCGGGCACATCACTCTAGAAACTGCCCCTATCCTGACCTCTATCAATTCAGGCCATCAGGAATTCCTACGTTTTGACGTATTGAGCTCTCCTCTATTCCCTGTCATTCTGGGAATCCCATGGCTCCAGGCGCACAATCCTCAGGTTGATTGGTTCAAAAAGGAAGTACTCTTTACCTCTTCTTACTGCCAGCAACATTGTCTCGTTCCTGTATCCAAGAACGCTTCCAGTTGTTTGTCCGTTCAAACTACGCCTAGTGTGGACCACAGTATACCCGCAGCCTATCAGGACTTTCTAGACGTCTTCGACAAGAAGAAAGCCGATACTCTACCCCCACATTGTTCTTATGATTGCCCCATCGAGTTGCTGCCAGGAGCAGAGATTCCGTTCGGACGGATTTTCCCTCTTTCTGAAACTGAACTTGAAACGCTGAGGCAATATATAGACGAAAACCTTGAGAAAAAGATCATCCGCCCGTCCTCATCCCCTGCCGGTGCCGGTATCTTCTTTGTTGAGAAGAAGGACAAGACGTTAAGACCCTGTGTGGACTACAGGGAACTAAACAAGGTTACCCTTAAAAAACGCTATCCGCTCCCCCTCATCCCCGAACTCTTCCAGAGATTTCGCACAGCCCGCATCTTTACCAAGCTCGATCTACGCGGAGCTTACAACCTAATCCGCATAAGGGAAGGGGACGAGTGGAAGACAGCATTCAGAACAAGATTCGGGCATTTCGAATATCTAGTAATGCCATTTGGACTGTGCAATGCCCCAGCCACATTTCAATATTTCATAAATGACATTTTCCGGGAGTACTTAGACCACTTTGTTGTCTACCTCGACGACATTCTTGTATTCTCCGCCTCTCTGGAACTTCACAGAACGCACGTAAGAAAGGTGCTGAGCATCCTCAGAATTCACGGTCTGTACGCTAAAGCCGAAAAATGTGAGTTCAAGAAGACGTCAATCCAATTCTTGGGGCTCATCATCACCATTGGTGGAATAGCTATGGATCCTCAGAAGGTCAAGGCTATCCTGGAGTGGCCAGCACCTTCCGACAAGAAGGGTGTCCAGAGATTCATTGGCTTCGCCAACTTCTACAGAAGGCTTATAAAGAACTTTTCCACCATTGTTTCACCTATTACTCAGATAACCCGCCAACATACCAAGTTCTTTTGGTCTGAAGCAGCGCAAGCCGCCTTCGATCAACTCAAATCTTTCTTTACCTCAGCACCAGTCTTACAGCATCCAGACCCTGCCCTACCCTATGTCCTGAAAGTCGATGCTTCGGAGGTGGCCACAGGAGCAGTACTATCTCAACGCCAGGGTCCTAAAGCACTGCTTCATCCCGTGGCCTTCTCTTCACGGAAGATGAGTCAGCCAGAAAAGAATTATGACGTAGGGGATCGTGAACTTTTAGCAATTAAGACCGCTTTGGAGGAATGGAGATACCTCCTTGAAGGTGCCACCCATCCTATCTTGATCTTCACGGATCATAGGAATTTAGAGTATCTCCGCACGGCCAAACGGTTGAGACCCTGACAGGCTTGATGGGCCTTGTTCTTTTCTAGGTTTAATTTCCTCATAACCTACCGGCCAGGGTCGAAGAATGGGAAGGCTGACGCCTTATCTCGAATGTTTCCGGATACCCCTAAGGAAATCTCACCCAGTACAATCCTGTCTTCTCAAAACTTTCTGTTGTTACAGCCTGATTTAAGGACTTCAAATGAGCAGGCATCTACTCAGTGCACTGAGGAAGAAAGCTCCTCTTTAAGAAATCAGGGGGGGCTTCTGTGGCACCAAGACAAGATCTTCGTCCCTCAGCAGGTCAGGGTTCAGGTTCTAAGGACCTTTCACGACCACCAGCTAGCCGGTCACTTTGGGGTCCGGAAGACAACTGAGCTCGTTCAACGATCCTTGTGGTGGCCTACTCTGAGGTCTGACTGCAAGGAATATGTAAATTCCTGTATGACTTGCCAACGGAACAAGGGGTCCAACGCTAAATCTTGGGGTCTGTTGAGACCACTACCAGTCCCTGAACAACCGTGGAAAAACATTTCTGTGGACTTTATAGTAGATCTGCCACCCTTGGAAAATTTCACAACCATCTTGGTTGTAGTAGACCGACTCTCCAAGATGGCACATTTTGTACCAATGATGAGCACACCGTCTGCTACGGACACAGCAAAAGTCTTTATAAAGGAGATAGTCAGACTGCATGGCTTACCGGACAACATTGTGTCTTACAGAGGTGTGCAATTCACCTCTAAATTCTGGAGGAACCTCTGCAAATCATTATCCATCGAGACTTGTTTTTCCACAGCCTACCACCCACAAAGCAACGGCCAGACTGAAAGAACTAATCAAACGCTAGAGCAATATTTGCGGTGTTTTTGTTCCTTTTCTCAGGATGACTGGTTCTCACTTTTGCCTTGTGCGGAATTTGCATATAATAACTCTGTACACACTGCAACCAACCAGTCACCATTCTGGGCAAATTATGGCTTCCACCCATCTTTCTTACCCAATACCATCCCCGAATCCTCAGTTCCGGCAGTCCAGGACAGAATAAACTTCATTCAGGCAAATTACCAGACTCTCCGGGACACAATGAAGAAAGCCCAAGAAGCTTACAAAAAACATTATGACAGAAGGAGAAGAGGAGATCCCACCTTTAAAGTTGGGGACAAAGTCTGGCTGTCATCAGTCAACCTTAAATTGCCATGTCCGTCCCGGAAACTGGGGTCAAAGTTTGTTGGCCCTTTTGAAATTAAGCGGGAGATCAATCCCGTAGCCTTTGAACTTGCTCTACCTGAAACGTATAGAATTCATCCCGTGTTTCATGTGTCATTGCTTAAACATGTCATCTCTAGTTCTTTTCCAGGAAGAGAAGAGGTACCTCTGCCTCCGGTCCTGGTTGGAGACGAAACTGAATTCGAAGTGGAGTCCATTCTTGATTGTCGACGGAGAGGTAGGACAATTCAGTTTTTAATTAAATGGAAGGGATATTCTGCAGAAGAGAACTCTTGGGAGCCTGCAAGTTATGTACACGCCCCGAGGCTTATACAGAGATTCCGCAGCAGTCACCCCGAAAAATGGGCACGCTTGGGCATCCGGAGGCTGCCCCTTGGGGGGGCACTATCAGGGAAATAGACGCCTTGATGCGCATGCGCGCACAAGGATGCGCAGCACCATGGTTAGGCGAACGCGCGGCGCGGCGCCGTGACGATGCGCACGCACATGCGCAATGGCGCACGCACGGCGTAATGATGCCCGGCCTATTTAAACCCACTGCTGACAGTGGTGCATCGCTGGTGTATCTTCAGCTTGTCTGCATTCCTGTGTCCTGTGAATCTGCTGTTCCTGATCCGTGTACCGACTCGGCTATCCTGACCTGATCCTTCTGACCCCCTGGCTTGATCCTTGGCTTTGCATCTGACTTCTCTCTGCCTGCTTCCTGCATCTGATCCTGGCTTGACTACTGGACTTGTTTATCTTACTCCCTGAACTTGACTCTGATCCTGGACTGACTTCCTGTGTTGACCCCTGGCCTGGCTCCTGGCTCTGCTATCAAGTCTGTCCTCCGGTCCCTGCTTCCTGGACCGTCCAAGCACGCCTGTCTCCAGTTCCAGCTACCAGGCACCCGTGCTTCTGTGGGCACCACACCTGCTGTGTCACCCTCAGTGGTGTGCTGCACTCGGCGGCAAGGGGAGCCCTCCTAGCATCTCGGCCTTCTACCAAGTTCCTGACAATCTCCCTCCTTTTGGTGGGTGTAACTATCCGCTGAGGGACACTACTCTCTTTCTTTGGGGTGCGTTCCTTCTGAGGAACCTTGCGTTTCTTCTGAGGGGTCTTCTCCACTCTTTTCATGTGCTTCTCATTCAGTTTGGAGCTCACTGGAGATGATGGGCACCCGGTTGACTCCTTCACCGGGGCCCGCTGAAGTTTTCCGGCGGCTTGCGGTTATTCATCTTTTTTTTCTTTGGACTGGCACACACTTTGGCGAAATAGCCAGCTCCTCCACAATTGAAACAAATCATATCCCCCCAATCTTCCAGGGATGCGGGCGCTGAGGTGTTGGGAAACAGCTCCTTCCTCTGACTTTCCCTCTCTGGTTCCCTTGACTTCTTTTCCATCAGGGAGGTCAGCATCCCCAATACTTGGGACATCTGTGACTTCAAGGTATCCACCTCTGAGTCTCTTTCCAGGGTCATGTCCGTCCTGACCATCACTGGAGGAGGATTTACCGACTCCACTGGTAGGCTCCTCTTCTTCTCTTCCAGCATAGCTTCTTCCTCTCTGACCACTCGAATCAAGTCAGGGTACTCCAGGCTCTTCCCGTCCTGTCTTGTGCGTAGCGCCAATGCGATGGGGTCCAGGGGCTGAGATCCTCTCATCACCTGTTGAACACAGGCCTCATCCACCTTACGTGGGTCAATCCCCTTCTTAAGAATCATCCTATGCAGGATCTTATCCAGGCGCCTCATGAACTCTGACAGCTTCTCTCCTGTCTTCTGGTAGCAGTGCTCCAGCTGATAAGTGAGTTCAGTGATTTTCTCTATTCCACCGAACACATTCTGCAGAATGTCCGGATAGTCCTGTGCATTACAGTCTGTCTTACTCATCTTGAGGTTGCGTATGGCCTCTAGAGCAGGCCCCTTCAAGCTCTCAGCAATTCTCTGCTTCTTTCTGTGGTCTGGGACTTCCCATTCTTCTAAGGCCTGAGTGGCACCGTCTAACCACTCCTCAAACCCCTCTTCACCCGAAGGTACAGGTTTCCTTCCTGAGAATATTCTGTATCCTGACATCTGGTAATCTGTAGGATCTTTCTTACACTGTGCCACAAGTTCCCCCAGGACCGCGCACAACTCTGCGCCGAGGGTGGCAGATGGCGACCCGGGACTTTCCCTTTTCACCTGTTTTTCTACTTATGGGGTGGGTGATGGAGATAGTTTTGGTGTCTGAGACCGTCCTCCTGGCTTGAGCGGCAGCGCGTGTATTAGGCTATAAGTCTGATCATCTATAGCTTCTACACTTGGATTCTTGAAATGTTCTGGGACTCCGTCCTTCCACTCTACTAATGCGTTGGTCAGTGAGGAGTTCGTCCTGACATCCATCACCCATGCTTTCTGATACGGTGACAGCGACATCACTAGCTGCTTCACTGCTTCTTCTTGCCAGATCCCTGGGAGTTCTATGACTACTATCCCGGCTGGATCTGTGCCGACCGTTTTACACCACTGTCCTACTTCTAGTGGGTCCATGCTGGTACTTTTGGCGCGTTACTTGCTGAAACAGGATCCCGGACTCGAGAGCCCCCACGTGTAGCGCTACCCCCAGTTAAGATAGCCGCTTGGTTTGATTTCAGGCCCTGTATACAGCACCGCCAACCCCCGGCAATCTTACTCGACCCACTCTGGCACAGTTAGTCTAGGGTTATATTTGTATCACATTCAATAGTATTGCAAGGGGTAATCTCTTAGCAGTAAGACAACACACTGAGGCGAGGGATTAAATATAACAGTTTACTCTTATCTCAAAGGTAGCATAGGCAGAACACAACACATGCAACTGGCTTGCAGAGACCTGCAAAAATCAATACAGCACACAATAATGGCGCTGCGCGGTACTCCACCACGCGTAGCTATTATGGTATGCGCGCCCTATGGCGCACTAAACAATATCTTAACTCCCCACCCCGGTCAGGCCTGACATGGAGTAAATCTCAGTCACCTCCTATAGGGATTTCTTCGCATACCAGCTTTCGGTGGTGCACTTGATGAATAGTACTTTGTAATCCACAACCAGGTAATAACTTGGAACACTATACTGGGGGGGGGGGGGGGACACTTCAACTCTGTCCTGCTACCGGTCCCCCGGGGAACAGCAAATAAACGAAACTGTGGGCCTATGCAGTCTATAGGCCTGAACACGGCACAGTCTATTGGTTTGGGCAGGTGCCCGCTCACCACTCCGGACGCGATCCCAGTCCGGGACCTCCACCCTGCTGTGTATCTGCACACAGCGTCTGCAACGATCGGGTCCCCGATCCAACTGATGTCCTCACTCGACAAGTCAGGTGCCACCCAGGCTCCGCAGTAGGGGTGGAAGGCTCTTTGGAAGTTGCGCAAGGCCCAGGCTTCAGGCCTTGCACTGCAGCAGATCCGCACAGGAAGAAACTCTTGCTTGCAGCGCGGTGTCCAAAGAGGCCAAGCTCCGCCTCACCTCCTTAAATAACCCCTCCCATGAATCTCTGCGGTGGCTAACTGCACTCTGGGTGCCGAACGGGGTTCTGGGTAACGTAGTCCCGGGGCCTTAAAGGAGACCCCGCTACATATATATATATATATATATATATATATATATATATATATATGTATATATATATGTGTGTGTATTTCTTTCCTCATTTTGTCCTCCTTCTTCCCCTTTCCCTTCCCTTCCTCCCCCCTTTTTATTCATGTTTATGTGATGCATATTGAGACTGATTTTGATTTAGTGGATTATTATATGAGCCATTTCCACTTAAAATGGCATAATGATTTTAGATAAATTTTCCATAATCCATTAATTTTTCAGTATTTTTAATTATTTTTATATTTATTTTTATTATTATAATTTTTATTTTTATTTTTATTACATTATATTATATAAAAATATATATATATATATATATATATATTTTATTTTATTTCAATTTTGTTATTTTTGTCATTCATTGACTAATTAATTGACCCTTATCCATTTATACCTTTGCATTTTTGCATTTCTTTGCAATTTTAGCATAATGTTCCCTTATAAATTTTATATATATTTTTTTTTTTAAATTTTCATCAATTTTTTATTTCATCATCTTTTCATGACCATCCTGATGTGATTTTTTGATTGCTTCCACATATATCTGATGCTCCTGTGGTTTACCTTACACTACAATGCTTAGTTAGTGTAAAACATTTAGTTTTGTCTTTGTCCTGGGTTTTAGGACCCGGCAGCTTGGCTGCAGGGTATATAGAGCCCTTACTTAATATGGCCACTACTAGGTCTGATGAAGGATCGCATGCTCCGAAAGCGCTTACCCATTGGTTTCCAGCTACTCGGATCTTATTGGTCCTCCCACCACCCAGAACACCACAGCAAGTCACGGCCTGCTAATACCAGGAAGTTGATTACGAGACACGGCTTACAGCATGGTTCATCGCCCACTCTGGATCCCCCTCATCCTGCCTTTCCTGCAATAGCAGAAGTGCGGTACTGCTACACACCGGCTTTCAGCAGCGCCATCTGGTCTGTGCCACCGCTTCCCTACAGATAAGACTTTTCTGTCTACATGCTCATTTTTTATCTCATGTTTGTGAGTACATACATGCTCCCCCCCCATTTTTAATATTAACCACTTCCATACTGGGCACTTAAACACCTTCCTGCCCAGACCAATTTTCAGCTTTCTGCGCTGTTGCACTTTGACAATTGCGCGGTCATGGTACACTGTACCCAAACTAAATTTTTATCATTTTGTTCCCACAAATAGAGCTTTCTTTTGGTGGTATTTGATCACCTCTGCGATTTTTATTTTCTGCTAAAAAATAAAAAAAAGACCGAAAATTTTGAAAAAAAAAAGTTTTTTTTTTGGTTTCAGTTACAAAACTTTGTAAATAAGTTAGTTTTCTCCTTCACTGATGGGCACTGATGGGGCTGCACTGACGGGCACGGATAAGGCGGCACGGATGGGCACCGATGAGGTGGCACGGATGGGCAATGATCGGCGGCACGGATGGGCAACGATCGGCGGCACGGATGGGCAACGATCGGCGGCACGGGTGGGCACAGATAGGCGGCACGGGTGGGCACAGATAGGCGGCACGGGTGGGCACAGATGGGCACGGATAGGCGATATGGATGGGCATTGATAGGTGGCATGGGTGGGCATGGGTGGGCACTGATAGGTGGCATGGGTGGACACTGATAGGTGGCATGGGTGGGCACTGATAGGTGGCACTGTACTGTACAAATGGATGCCAATCAGTGCCAAACAATAATGCCTGCCAATCAGTGGTGCCCATTGTGGGCACTGATTGGCATCCATTGTGGCACTGATTGGCATCCATTATCCCTGGTGGTCTAGGGTGGCATACCTTACATACCTTTTTATGGTGTGCTTCCCTGGTGGTCCAGTGGCATCCCTGGTGGTCTAGTGGCATCCCTGGTGGTCCAGTGGGCATCCTCGGGGGGGCTGTGCTGATAATCGATCAGCACAAACCCCCCCCCTGTCAGAGGAGCAGTCGATCGGCTCTTCTCTACTCGCGTCTGACAGACGCGAGTGAGGAAAAGCCGATGACCGGCTTTTCCTGTTTACACTGTGATCAGCCGTGATTGGACACGGCTGATCACGTGGTAAAGAGTCTCCGTCGGAGACTCTTTACCAAGATCGGTGTTGTGGGGTGTCAGACTGACACCCTGCAACAACGATTGCCGCGATGCGCGCCCCCGGGGGCGCGCAGCGGCTCAAAATCCTGAGGACATCATATGACGTCCTGTCAGGATTTTGCAACCACTTTGCCGCCGTCAATCCGCTATAGGGCGGGCGGCAAGTGGTTAAATTTTATTGATAATACTGCACTTAGAGTGGCGCCTTTGTGCTTCTCCCCACAGCTCTTTCAGGATTTGCTTCACTTCTTCACTGGGCTACCTTCTAGGTGCTTTAGGACGGACTGAAAGGACTTTTTATAGTCTTATGTGAATTGTATTTATTTTCACCTATTGATTGACTAATTTACCATTTCTTTTTTAGTGCCCTTGTTTTAATCCTTTTCCCTCATTCTCATTAGTTTTTACATTGTCTTTGATACCAGCGCCAACTTCCTCCTATTTGTATTGTTACAATAGTGAATATTCATTCGCTAATGTCAAAAAACTTGGTGGGCTCGGAGCGCAGTGCGCTGCGCTCCGAGCCCACCCTTTTTTGAAGCCTATTAGAGCCTCTGGCTCTAATCACGTGCTTCAAAAAAACAAAACATCCCCCCCCCATTGGAATCCATGCGTCCGGCGCCCTGCATGTAGATCAGGGGGCCTGACGCATGGATAGGGGTGGCGGCACCCGTGCGCCCCTAATAGATGGGCCACCACTGACCCAGACTAATATAATAAATATTGGGGTTGATTAGACTTCAAATTTTTTTTGCACGGACTGAACTCCAAGATTTTTCCCCCACATGGTATATTATTGTCATATTTTGATATTTAGGCCACATGCACACTGGACGTTATAAAAACGCCAGTGGCTTTGCAGTGAGTTTTTCAATGTTTTTGTAATAGCGTTTTTAGCGGTTTTTAGAGTTATTTTTTTTTTTCAATGGATCAAAAACTTTAAAAGACGCTGGTGAGACACAATTTTGAGGGTTTGTTTAGTGGTTTTTGAAATTTTTTGACGTTCGATCATTTTTACAGCTGAAAACACCTCTCGGTACCCACTAGTTTTGGGGTTGTTTTTTACAGCCAAAAAACGTCCAAGCCAAAAACAGTTGATAACAGCCTATAGTGTGCATGGACACATAGGATAGCATGCTGGAGAGTTTATTGACTGTAGAAAAAAACGTCTGAAGCCAAAAACAGTAGCTGTAAAAACTTCCAAAAACGTCCAGTGTGCATGAGGCCTTATTTTCCTTCTTCTTTTCAGCATCAAGACCTCAAGTACTATGTAACAAATCAAGCCCTGCTGTACTGGGAGGAGATGTTATTCTATCATGTGAGTTCCAAGCTCATCTGGATGTTCTACAAGTCACCTGGCAACAGAAGAAGGGGAAGAACACTGAGACCATAGTGACCTACAGTGAGAAGTACGGCAGCAACATCGCTACACCATTTGAGGGGCATGTCTCCATTCTAAGTGCCAGTTCAACAAACTCTTCTATAAAGCTTTCTAAGCTGAAGAAGGAAGATGAAGCTTTTTATGTTTGCCTCTTTATTGCACATCCAGATGGTGCCTTCCAAGGAGAAGTTTCCCTGACCAATATCAGTAAGTCAGATTAAAAGTAAACTGTCAAGAGAAAATTATTTTAGGAGTACAGTATCTCACAAAAGAAAGTACACCCCTCTGAGTTTTGTAAATATTTTATTCTATCTTTTCATGTGACAACACTGAAGAAATGACACTTTGCTACAATGTAAAGTAGTGAGTGTACAGCTTGTATAACAGTGTAAATTTGCTGTCCCCTCAAAATAACTCAACACACATTAATGTCTAAACCGCTGGCAACAAAAGTGAGTACACCCCTAAGTGAAAATGTCCAAATTGGGCCCAAAATGTCAATATTTTGTGTGGCCTCCATTATTTTCAAGCACTGCCTTAACCCTCCTGGGCATGGAGGTCACCAGAGCTTCACGGGTTGCCACTCGAGTCCTTTTTCACTCCTCCATGACGACATCACGGAGCTGGTGAATGTTAGAGACCTTGCGCTCCTCCACCTTCTGTTTGAGGATGCCCAACAGATGCTCAATAGGGTTTAGGTCATGCTTGGCCAGTCCATCACCTTTACCCTCAGCTTCTTTAGCAAGGCAGTGGTCGGCTTGGAGGTGTTTTTGGGGTCGTTATCATGTTGGAATACTGCCCTGGAACCCAGTCTCCGAAGGGAGAGGATCATGCTTAGCCATGCAGACCAATTTGATGCAGTGTGCGGTGTATGGTCTGAGCACTGACAGGCTGACCCCCACCCCTTCAACCTCTGCAGCAATGCTGACAGCACACATACGTAAGCAATGCTGGCAGGACTCATACGTCTATTTCCCAAAGACAACCTCTGGATATGATGCTGAGCATGTGCACTCAGCTTCTTTGGTCGACCATGGCGAGGCCTGTTCTGAATGGAACCTGTCCTGTTGAACCGCTGTATGGTCTTGGCCACCGTGCTGCAGCTCAGTTTCAGGGTCTTGGCAATCTTCTTATAGCCTTGGCCATCTTTATGTAGAGCAACAATTCTTTTTTTCAGATCCTCAGAGAGTTTTTTGCCATGAGGTGCCATGTTGAACTTCCAGTGACCAGTATGAGAGAGTGAGAATGATAACACCAAATTTAACACACCTGCTCCCCATTCACACCTGAGATCTTGTAATGCCTTGTACACATGATCGGAATTTCCGATGGAAAAAGTCAGACGGAATTTTGTCTTCGGATATTCCGACCGTGTGTGTGTGCCCCATCTGACTTTTTTCCGTCGGAATTTAGAAAGAGAACATGTTCTCTTTTTTTCCGATGGAAAAAATTCCTATTGGAAATTCCGTTCATCTGTGTGGAACTCCGACAGAGAAAAAAACACGCATGCTCAGAATCAAGTCGACGCATGCTCAAAGCATTGAACTTAATTTTTATCGGCTCGTTGTAGTGTTGTACGTCGCCGCGTTCTTGACAGTTGGAATTTGGTGTGACGGTGTGTATGCAAGACAGCTTGAACGGAATTCCGTCTGAAAAATCCGTTGGAGTTTATCCAGACGGAAAATCCGATCGTGTGTACAAGTCATAACACCAACGAGTCACATGACACCGGGGAGGGAAAATGGCTAATTGGGCCCAATTTGGACATTTTCACTTAGGGATGTACTCACTTTTGTTGCCAGCAGTTTAGACATTAATAGCTGTGTGTTGAGTTATTTTGAGGGGACAGCAAATTTACACTGTTATACAAGCTGTACACTCACTACTTTACATTGTAGCAAAGTGTCACTTCTTCACATGAAAAGATAGAATAAAATATTGACAAAAATGTGAGGGGTGTACTCACTTTTGTGAGATACTGTAGGTAACAAAAATGTGCCCACTTGGACACAAGAGTGCTTGTCTGTGATGATAAAAGCAGAAGTGAGGCAGGAAGAAGGGAGGTAAAAAATAATAGTTGATGGTGGAGAGGATAGAGGAAATTATAAGAACCTGTTAAGCCAAGGAGGAGGACAGAACAAAGGCGAAGAATTGCATAGGAGAAGGGATCCTTAGGATGACACAAAGATTCACATTAATAGAGTGTTAGCTAGACTGGATCATAGATGGGGAAAAGGGGCAGGTTCAAGAGTACAATGTGCAGCGCCAAGTCATGGACTAAAAGGTGTGAGGAAGAAGGTAGCAAGAAGAGCAGGACACAGAACCCCAGCCAGGGGGAAGAAAAATAATTATGCTGCCCGAGAGAGAGCAGGGATAATGCTTACAGGCCTCCAGCACATCAATAGGAATCTCTCACTTTACCCATTTAGGGCACAGTAACACAGAGTTAATGTAAAAAATAAAAAGAAACTGCGCTAGGATAATAAAGGAACCAATGTGTGACCAGGGGTGCCTAAAAATAGTAAAGCAGCAACTAACCTGAAAACAAAAAAATCTGTGAAAGGAATAGAAAAAGTATATAGTTGCGCTAGACCTGGGTATTGGAATACCAGGAACTGGAATAATAAACCACTGAGTGATCAAATGCCAATGGAGGTACCAATAATAATAGTGATTACAAACTGAGTCTAGTAAAAAATAAAATAAACTAGAACATTAAACACCAATACAGTGATATGGTATATAGTCCACTTGATTGTAATTAATAAACAAAGTCCATAAAATCTTCTGCGTTCAAAAAAAACAACCGTGCACATATCCAAGGGCTCTCAGATTCTTCACTTGAAGGCTGATAACCAGAAGTGAAATCCACCACCACAAGTTCCCGGTAAGTAATCCTGCTTACCAGAGCATGTTGGTCCCCTATGACGGAGGACCTCAAATCGCATGGGATAAATCCTAGCTGGATTGACCAGACAAACTTTGACCATAGATTGGATGTCAACACTTCCACACCAGTTGAAGCACATAAAAGGGAAGAGGATAGCTCGATAGTGTAAAATCACAGTACATAACAACTTGTCCGCCTAATCAACTTTCCCAGTAAGAAGGAGTAGTTTCCCAACCAGTGGCTCGAGTGAATCACGTCCAAGGCCTCCCAGTAATTTTTCATATGGTGTACATTTTTTTTTTTTTTTTTTTTTTTTTTTTTTTTGAGAAAAAAAGTTTTTTATTGAACAATTTACATTTGGAACATAATTCTGCAAGTTACAAGGCAATACTGGAGAAATGCATAAAACAAGAAATGTGGCTTATACATATATATAGGCACAGTAGATCAAAAAACTTGTTCAGATTGAACACTGGATTCAGTGACTATCAATAAGTGGAAAACCCTATGTCCACGCTATTCATGGAATTGCACGCTAGAAGGATGTATAGTATTACGGACCATCAGTGCATGTGTCTGCGGACTCAAGCCATCGATCCCAGATTTTGTAGTACTTATCTGGACAACCTCTGTTGATGTATATGAACTTTTTGTAGGGAAGAGTGTTATTTATATCTAGTTTCCAATCGTTGAAGCTGGGGGGAGTGGGTCTCATCCACTGTCTGGCTATAATTTTTCTAGCATTAAACAATGTTTCATGCAAGAATGTTTTAGTGAATTTGTCCATCTCAGAGTCGGGGAATATCCCCAGTAAGCATTGTTTGGGGTCCAGGGTCAATGGGGATCCCATGTCATCATGGAGGAAGTCAACAATCTGCTTCCACAGACCCTGAAGGACCGGGCACGCCCAGAGTAGATGGAAGAATGTGCCCGTCGTTTGGTTACACATTGTGCACAAGGTAGAAAACTGTCGTCTAAAGCGGGCGATTCTTAGGGGGGTGAGATACGCTCGGTGCACCACGTATAACTGGGTCAGCCTGTCAGAGAGCTTGGGGGATACAGTCTTGCACGAGTCTAGGGCTTCACTCCACTCCTCATCCTCCAGTGGGCCCACCTCTCTTTCCCATCTTGGTTTAAGGCTGTAAGCTAGCGTGGTAGATGATGGGGTGAGAAGCATGACATAAAAATCAGAGATCAGCTTTCGCGGGTCCACACCCTTAACCACAGCCATAATAACATTAGGCGTAGATTGTGGCAAAGGCTGGGGAAACTGAGCTTGGGCTGCGTGACGCACCTGGAAGAATCTAAAAAGCATAGAATTGGGCAGCAGGAACTCATTTTGGAGGTCCTCAAAGTTTTTAAGTGTGCCATCGGAAATTATGTGGTGCAAATAATATATTCCATATTCGCACCATATCTCTGTGTCAGGGATCAAGAGAAACTCTGAGAGTAGTCTATTGTGCCATAAGGGGGTATAGTTGTTGTATTTAGGGGTCGTTAATGTTTTAGTGGTGATGTCCCATACGCGCCTATATTGGTATAATAGGGACCCACGGTCTCTATTGGAGTTATTCCCACTATGTCCCACTGCAATTGCAGTGAGTGGGTCAGTGGTCAGTTGTGCCCACCGTGGACAGAGGAGGGTGAGGAATCTGAGTCTGTCGGTTTTATCTATGTGGTATAGTTGAGACAGTTGGGACGCAAGGTAATAAAGATTTAAGTCAGGGAGGGCTGTTCCACCTAGGTCAGTAGGGTTCTTAAGGACTCTCCAGGCCAGCTTGTGTCTGTTGTTACCCCAAATAAATGTCTTGAGTATGGCCTCCATTGACTTGAAAAATTTCAAGGGTAAGTATACGGGTGTGTGCCAGAGTATATACAATATTTTCGGAAATAATATCATTTTAACAATGTTAATACGGCCCCACACGCCGAGCGGCAGTCTCGCCCATACCTGGGTTCTAGACTTGATGAGATCGAAAAGGGGTTCTATGTTCAGGGATATATAGTCAGCCGGTGTTCTATTCACCAATACTCCAAGATATTTGATAGTGTTCACTCGCTGGAGTGGTAACTGTGCCTGTAGCTTGGGAGAGGGGAAACTATCCATAGGCAGTATTTGAGATTTCTCCCAATTAATTTTAAGGCCAGAGAACTGACCAAAGTGTTCAATTGTATGCAACGCCTTCTGAAGCGATGTGGCAGAGTCGGCCAGGTATAGTAGCGTGTCGTCTGCGTATAAGCTAATTTTTTCAGTCAGGGAACCAAGGCAGAGACCCTGAATCTCGGGGTCCCCTCTAATGGAGATTGCAAGGGGCTCCGCCGCCAAGGCATAGAGGAGCGGAGACAGTGGGCAGCCCTGTCTAGTGCCCCTGGATAAGTCAAATGTCTGGGAGGCCCTCCCGTTGGCCACTACTTTACCCCTGGGTGCCAGATATAATAATTGAACCCACTTAATAAATTTAGGTCCAAAACCAAAGCCACGGAGGCATCCCCAAAGGTACCGCCACTCCACTGAGTCAAAGGCCTTGGCAGTATCCAAAGCCACCACCACCCGGGACCCAACATTAGTATGTGTCGCTTGTAAGTTAATATACAATTTTCTGAGGTTGAAGGAGGTGTTACGCCCCGGCATAAATCCAGCTTGGTCAGCATGGATCAGGGTTAGAATCACTTGGTTAAGGCGTAGGGCAAGTACTTTAGCCAGAATCTTTATGTCTACCTGGAGTAGCGATATTGGTCTATAAGATTCCGGGAGGCCTGGGTCCTTGCCTGGCTTAGGTATGAGGATAATTACCGCCTCGCCCATCGATGGGGGTAAGGTGAAATTGTCAAATAGATGGTTGAAGAGGGACAATAACTTGGGGGCAAGTATCTCGATGTATTGGGCGTAAAATTCTATGGGCAACCCATCTGAACCCGGGGCCTTGGATCTGGCGAAGCTCCCAATCGCTGTGGTTATTTCGTCGAGTGTAATAGGTGCGTCTAGCATAGCCATTTGGGCATCGTCTAGCTGTGGAAAGATGATTTCCGCCAGTAGATCTTCCAATTGAGAGTCAGTGGTAGAAACCTGGGACGTATATAGTTGAGAAAAGAAGTCCCTAAATTCAGAAGTGACAGCCTGGGGTTCCGTAATCTTTTCCCCATTAGGACCAGTGAGGGAAATGACAGTAGGGGGTCTATCCTCACTATGTGCCAAGTAGGCCAACAGTTTACCCGCTCTCTCCCCATGTTCATATAATTTTTGTCTGGCAAAGAAAAGTTTTTTCCTGGCCGTCTCGTGTTGTAGCTGATTAACCACCCTGGTTTGTAACCTGAGTCGGGCAGCTCCATCAGGAGAGGGGTTCGACATGTACCCCTGTTCAGAGGAGGACAGATCCCGCATTGCCCCGTCCAGTATGGCTGATGAATTAGCCTTCAGCCTGTTGATAAAGGAGGTCAGAGTCATACGTGCATGCAGTTTGAAGGCTTCCCATACTACGTCTGGGGATGCAGATCCGTCATTCTCTAAAAAGTAAGTTCTCCAACTGTTACCAAGCTCGTCATCCTCCGATAACAGGGTGAGCCAAAACGGATTCAGGCGCCACGTACGGGGCGGTTTGTCTAATGGGATGGAGAGGCTAATGAAATATGGGCTATGGTCTGAAAGTAATCTGGGGGCAAATTCAGCTTCCAGTAATCTTGGGGCAAGGGTACTAGAAATGAATATAAAATCTATACGGGACATGGTGTTATGGGTAGTTGAGAAACAGGAGTAAGCTCGAGTGAGCGGGAATTTAAAACGCCAGGTGTCAGTGAGATTAAAGGAAGAGATAAGTCGGGAGAATCTAGTGTGGGTTGGAGCTGTAGTAGATAATGGCGAGGGCGACAGTTTGTCTAATGTAGGGTTCAACGTAGCGTTAAAATCCCCCAGCCACACCGCCTGAATCGAAGGATGACGAGTCATATATAGCAAGCCCTCTGTGACTATAGTAGAATTAAATGGTGGAGGTACATAGAATGCCATCAGTAGGAAAGGTTCACCATACAATTTAACCGAAAGAAAGACATAGCGCCCCTGTGGGTCAGACTGAACATCACACAGCTCAAAATGTACCGTCTTGGCAATCAAAACTGAGACTCCGCGGGCGTGGGACGAGTGGGATGAATGATATGCCCACCCAATCCATGGCCGGCGGAGTGCCATCTGGAGCCGACCCTCAACGTGTGTCTCCACTAACACCACAATGTCGGCTCGTTGTTTTTTGAGAAATGAGAAAACTGCAGATCTCTTTACCTTGTCCCCAAGCCCACGCACATTCCAAGTGAGCAGTTTTATCGATGCCATAAGTCAAACATTAAAACATATCGTGGGACAGTAGCATTACATGAATACAAGGTTTGCCATCTATGCAGTATCAATGTTAGCATGCACTTCGTTGTATTGCAGTCCATCAAGAAAAAACGAACCTCCCCCTCCCCCCTCCCCACCCTGCATCTTCCCCAACTGATGCGGGTATGTTCCCAAAACCAAAAGAAAGTAACAACCGGTAGCAGATAAAACCAAAATATCTTGCTGTTACGTAAAAGATCTGCAGCGATCTCCTCACATGGGAGGTGTGGAAGATCCAATGTCCGCAAATAAAGAGCAACAGGCTCTTCTTGTACTGTGAACCAGAAGTACAGTGCGGGGTCGGTGGTATAGAAAGTTCTGCAGTCACATAATAAAGAGATGCGTGTTCCGGTTGCTGGGGGGCGAAAATTCGCTGTGTTAGGCATGTGGAGTGTAGGACTGATTGTGCTCCGCAATTACAGTCTCCAGGGTAGTTACATGGATCAACCAGTCAGTGGGGGCCCTAAGTATGGGAGACCCCCTCTGCAGGTTACAATTGAAAGAGGATTATAGCAGGGGAAGGCAAAAGGGGGTCCCAGGGGTAAGGAGCAATAGGGTATGCGCCGCGGGCAGTAAAGGGGAGACAAAAAAAAAGGGGGGTAACATACCAGGATTTGCAGACTCCCGCTGCGGCGTATAATGTGCTGGTGATGATGACAGGCAATCAATAGTGCTGATGAACATGCTCGGTCAGGTCACTCCGCCGCCCCTCTGGCGGGCCCCGGACGCTCCAACCAGGCAATGACTTCCTGAGGATCCTCAAAAAAGAACACACGGCCGTCCCTTTCGACTCTAAGACGAGCTGGAAATAGCATAGAGTATTTAAGATGTTGTATCCGGAGCCTCCTCTTCGCCTCCATGAAGCCTTGGCGGCGGCGCTGCACCTCGGCAGAAAAGTCGGGGAAGATAGCGATCTTGGAGTTTCCAAGGTGGATGTTACCTTTTTCCCTGGCCATGCGCAGCGCCGCATCTCTATCTTTGTAATTCAAGAATTTTGCTATAAACGTGCGGGGGGGAGCCCCCTGAGGAGGAGATCTGGCAGGCATACGATGAGCCCTCTCCACCGCCAGGGTGGGGGAGAAGGCCTCGCGGCCATAGGTGTCAACAAGGAGTTTCTCCAAGAAGGTGGTAGGATCTTTGCCCTCAGCTCCCTCGGGGAGGCCGATGAAACGGAGGTTGCACCTCCGGAGCCTATTTTCCATATCATCTTGCTTGCTTAGAATCTGATTGATTTGGAGCTGCATTCGATCGGAGCTGACTTGGAGCGGCGTAACGGTGTCCTCCACCTCTCCAATGCGGGTTTCGGCAGTCGTGACACGCTCACGAAGTTTCTGGAAGTCTTGTCGCATGAGTGAAAGGTCCACCTTGACCCCCTCTATTTGCGCCGTCAGGGACGTCCGGCAGTATGTGATCGCCTCGAGCAGTTTAGCTGTGTCGCCTCCCGTAGCGTCCTGCTCACCGCCTGCGGCACCGCCATCTCTTTCCTCCTCCTGGCGGCGGTACTGGTCCAATTTCGCCAGGGTGGCCTTTGGCGTTTTTGGCGGAGTCATGGCAGGTATCCGCTGTGATCCCTCCCCCCTCCAAAGCAGGCAGCTCAGTCTATACCGAATGGTAGGGAGCTGTAGGGCTGGTGGGCCAGGAAGAGTCACTAGTCAGCAGGCCGGGTGAAGCAAGATGGCCACCGACCAGCACTAGGCCGAAGCCGGGGCCTTTCCTGAACGCGGCGGCCGCGCAGTCAGAGGCTGATGTATCTGCCTCTGTGGGTGTGAGGGGTCCTCAGGGGGACTCGGTGGGCCCCTGCAGGCTGTTACCTGAGAGCAGGAGGGCCAGGAAGCAGCACAGGCGGCAGGTCGGGTGGAGCAAGATGGCCGCCGACTTCCAGGGCTAGGCCGAAGCCGCGGACTTTCCTAAATGCGGCACCCGCGATCGGGATCGCGGCCCTGCGGAGGCCGCCGTACGAGCGGAGGATGGTGGATTTGCGGCCACGGATGTTCAGGGTCCCCAGGGGGTCCCGCTGGGCTGGTGCAGGATGACGCTGAAGGTCAGGATGGGCTGTACAGGAGTAATGGACGGAGCTCAAATCGTGCACGTCCTACTCCATGCTATGTCAGGCCACGCCCCCATATGGTGTACATTTAGGATGGTGTGACAATACAAATTCTATGCATTATGATGTACTGTAGAAGAGACCCCGATGCATGTATACCAAGGCCTCTCAAACGATGAATAATGGCCAGTAAAGTATGCTCTCAGGAAGTCATCTGACGGTATTCATTGTTTGAGAGGCCTTGGTATACATGCTGCCTTTTTCATTGTAAAGATCAATAGGATCAATTACAATGATTTAATCCCCTTGAGGAAGACCTAGAGAGGTCAAAATGCATCGGGGTCTCTTCTACAGTACATCGTAATGCATCAAATTTGTATTGTCACATCATCCTAAATGTGCACCATATGAAAAATTACTGGGAGGCCTTGGACGTGATTCACTCAAGCCACTGGTTGGGAAACTACTCCTTCTTACTGGGAAAGTCGATTTGGCTGACAAGTTGTTATGTACCGTGATTTTACACTATCGAGCTATCCTCTTCCCTTTTATGTGCTTCAACTGGTGTGGAAGTGTTGACATCCAATCTATGGTCAAAGTTTGTCTGGTCAATCCAGCTAGGATTTATCCCATGCGATTTGAGGTCCTCCGTCATAGGGGACCAACATGCTCTGGTAAGCAGGACTACTTACTTGTGGTGGTGGATTTCACTTCTGGTTATCAGCCTTCAAGTGAAGAATCTGAGAGCCCTTGGATATGTGCACGGGTGCTTTTTTTGAACACAGAAGATTTTATGGACTTTGTTTATTAATTACAATCAAGTGGACTATATACCATATCACTGTATTGGTGTTTAATGTTCTAGTTTATTTTATTTTTTACTAGACTCAGTTTGTAATCACTATTATTATTGGTACCTTCATTGGTATTTGATCACTCAGTGGTTTATTATTTTGATTTCGAACGTTCGAGTCCATTGTATTTAATAGGGTTCTTAATTTCGCGCAAACTTTCTGTCTGTTCGCAGGTTCTGGTGCGAACCGAACAAGGGGGTGTTCGGCTCATCCCTACTGGGGAAGAAGGGGAAAGAGGAGTTTATAATAAGTTAATTGGTAATAGAATATATACAACCAATAGGTAGTAATACAGATCTTGAATTACGAAATATGTATGATTTTGTATACTTGAAATAACGTTGAGAAACTTATGAAAAAAAAAAGAATTTATAAAAAAAAAAAAAAAAATTATTTCCTAGCGTAAAAAAGAATAGTGCGCACCAGAATTCGAGCGTGGGTCCTGGGTACGCACTCATTGACAACTCACAACAGTCCAACCTCCGGTGTACAAGGTATTGGTAAATGTAAGGTGTCCATGAAAAAAGAAAATAAGTCCTTCCAAAACGTCGACAGAGCAGAACAAGACCAATACATATGTATGTATCCAGCATCAGTGGAGTCACACCTAGAACAAGAAGCAGCAGAGGCAAAACCCATGTGAGCCAGGCTGGCAGGAGTATAATGCAATTGGTGTATAAATTTAAACTGTACGTACAGATCATTAGATCCAATAAGGTCCTGGAAGCAAACCTCCGAGGCCTCCTCCCACAGCCCCGGAATGTCCACCTCCCATTTCCGCTGAGCAATCTGAAAGGGATTAACCCCAGCAGACTGCAGGCGGGAATAAATAGTCGTAACCAGCTTTTCAATACCCTGGTACGACAGCAGCTTCTCCAAAGGCGATTTAATGAGCTCCTGGGTCAATCCAGTAAATTGTGCCCGAACGGCATGACATAGTAACAAATACTTATTGTAGAATTTATCCGTCACCCCACACCGTACATTCAAATCCGCAAAGGAGATAAACGTATCATTAACAAAAATGTGGGAAACATGTGTGACCCCGAGTCTTGTCCACCACAAGGAGTCCGGGTGACCCAGAAGCTAAGCGAAATTTGGGTTCCGCCACAGGGGGGACTTGGGAGACATCCCATCCGAATCCGCAAGCACCTTGTTACCTTCATGCCAGGCTAACCAGCTAATTTCTAACGGGGAGCCTTGAGAACAACGCCTGGGTACATACCTGTGTAAATCCTCCACAAGTGAGGCCCTAGAACCCACCAGTGCAGTCAATAGAGCAGTGGAACAGGATGAGGAGGCCTCCAGGAACCAGTCATAAACATAGGCTAGCTGTGACACTATAAAATAGTGTCGCAGATTAGGGCAGTAAACAAAAACACAGAATATTCAAGCTCAATTTACCAACCAATCAGCAACCAACCGAATTCCCCTGTCTAACAGTGCATTTAAAAACAGGGGTTTAGTTGCACGCATTTGCAAATGCATGTGTAAGCTGCAGGCCCCGTCAAGGCTCCCTGTGTGCTAACTCTAAAATAAAGTCTCCTCAGTGGAAGCACATGTATGCTGATGGATAGGTTTTTTGCAGATTAGGGCAGGCCAATCCGCCATCAAGTTTAGCAGCTTGAAGTGAGGCCCTAGCAATTTGCGGGGTCGAACCCTGCCAGAGGAAAGTAGAAAGGAGCGAGTTAATCCTGTGAGTACAGTACAGGCACACTGATAGCATGCGAGGAGGCGTCCACCGCCTCCCCGAGCCTGAGGTGAGGTCACGTGTGATAGGTGGGGGGTTGCCATGGTGCCGGCACACCACCTGAGAGCTGGTGTGGGACAGTGGGATGATTCAGTGTCTGGCGTCCTCTGTGCTGTGCTAGTCTGATAACGAAGGGGGGGGGGGTGCAAAGTGGTCTGCTAGACACAGCTTTATAATATATATAATTATATTTATATATATGTGTGTGTGTATGTATATATATTGTGACAGCAGGAAGGTAAAGTCACCTGGTTGCATCCAGGGGGGTAGATATATTTCGCCCAGATTCAGGCTTTACGCCGACTTATACAACTAGGTGGAGAGTTGTATAAGGCTAGTGGGCTCATGGATGACTCATACCTCTAGGGAGAGTGTGGGGCGTCGTGCAGACAGAGATGAGGAGACCAGCTGAACCTTGTCAGCTCATTTAGGCCTCTATAAGAACTCCCAGCTTCATTAGATGTTAGCTCATGCCTGGAACCAGACCTGTGTGGACTGTCTAGGGAGAGTGAACCCCTGTGCGGTGAGGCAAAGCCTGTGTGGCTATTTGTTTGGACTTTTACTAAACCAGGGACTTAGGGACTAGGACAGCACTAGGCTGATCCCAGTTGTTAGTTAGGAAACCTGTATGTTTAGTCAGAGGTCAACTTGACCAGGATTTATTTTGGTTATGTTTCTTTTGCTTTGCTGTGTTTTGTCACTGTAAATAGAAAATAAACCACACCTTTTTTGATTTTGAAAACCACAACCTCCGTTTGCTGGGCCTGTTTTGTGTGGGGAGCCCATCCCGGGGGTCACACACACCCGCTGCCGAGCTAACCCCCTCACAGTATATATATATATATATATATATATATATATATATATATATATATATATATATATTTAATATAGCTGTGTCCGGCCGCCCCCCCCCCTCTCCTGGTTATCAGACAGACACCACTCACTATATTATATTAGCTGACTGAGCCACCCCCACCCAGAAGCTGGTCTGATGATGGTCATGATGATAATGGGGGGCATGAGGCATGCTATGTAAGTTACTCTGCACACTGCACAGTGTCACTCCAGAGTTCTAATATTCCCGCGTCACCCCAGCCTGCCCTGTGCCACCCCAGCCTACCATGTGCCACCCCAACCTGCTCTGTGCCACTCCAGCCTGCCCTGTACCACCCCAACCTGCCATGTGCCACCCCAACCTGCCATGTGCCACCCCAGCCTGCCCTGTACCACCCAGCCTGCCCTGTGACACCCCAACCTGCCCCTATACCACCCTAACTTGCCCTGTGCCACCCTAACTTGCTCTATACCACCCTAACTTGCCCTATACCACCCAACCTGCTCTGTGCCACCCTAACTTGCCCTGTACTACTCCAGCCTGACCTGTACCAGCCCAACCTGCCATATACCACCCAGCCTGCCCTGTGCCACCCCAACCTGCCCTATACAACCCCAACCTGCCCTTTACCACCCCAGCCTGCCATGTGCCACCAAAACCTGTCCTGTGCCACCCCAACCTTCCCTATACCACCTCAACCTACCCTCTACCACCCCAGCCTGCCCTGTACCACCTCAACGTCACTGGTCCGGGGCTTAGAAATCCCTGCAGCCTAATCTCTAAAACGTACCTCATCAGCATAGGAGCATTCTAATTGGTCGGCGCCATCACATGGGCCAACCAATCAAAACTAGTGTAGCCTGTCCTGTCACCATGGGCAAAGAGGAGAGAAAGCCACGGGATTTCAAATCCCCAGACTGGTACAGCGGCGATACGAGCTGTCAGTGCTGGGGATCGCTGGACTCCAGGTTAGCAGGACCGGGGGGGAGGGAGTCCAGTGCAAGTTCACCTTACAGATTTTCTGTAAGGAGAACTTACACTTTAACCATTTGCTGACCCACCGCAGTACATATACTGCGACAGGGTTGCAGTATTGTATTGTAGTGTTGTATTGTTTTAAGTGTTTTATGGTTTTGAAAAGACACTGCCTCTTTCTTTATACCCTGGGGGGGGGGCGCAGTTTGCCATCTTTGCCCTGGGCACCAAATGGCCTTGTCCCGGCACTGATGCCACCTACCGTCGCCGTCTGCCGCACCGCCAGAGCAAGAGGCTCTATGGCCAGAGCAAACAGAAGCGGCGAGAGTGGGCAGCCCTGCCTGGTTCCCCTCTGCAAAGTAAAAACATTAGAGATATCCTTATTAGTACTTATCCTAGCCCTAGGGTTGGTATAAAGCAAACTAACCCACTTAATAAATTGGGAGCTGAAGCCCATACGATGCATGGTTTCCCAAAGGAAGGACCAGTTAACTGTATCAAAGGCTTTGAGCACATCCAATGATAACACCAGGCCACTTTTTGGTCAGTGGTAGCCCTGTAGATGTGCAGATAGAGCCAGAGAATGTTGTCATACGTACTCTTCCCAGGCATGAACCCAGTCTGATTCCTATGAATGAGATGGAGAATGACCTTTTGTAGGCTTATGCCGCGTACACACGACCGTTTTTCATGATGAGAAAAATGCCATTTTTTTATTTGGTCATTAAAAACGATCGTGTGTAGGCTCCAGAGCATTTTTCGCGACGTGAAAAATGGGCATTAAAAATTTGGAACATGCTTTATTTTTTCTCAACGTTTTTCACATTGTCGTTTTTCTCGTCGTGAAAAACGGCCGTGTGTATGCTTTAACGACGTGAAAAAAACGCACATGCTCAGAAGTAAGTTATGAGACAGGAGCGCTTGTTCTGGTAAAACTAGCGTTCAGAATGGAGATAGCACATTTGTCACACTGTAACGGATTGAAGAGCACAAGGCTGAAAATCGCGAATCGTCTCTCACCAAACTTTACTAACACGAGGATCAGCAAAAGCAGCCCAAAGGGTGGTGCCATCCGAATGGAACTTCCCCTTTATAATGCCGTCATACATTTCGTACGTCACCGCACTTTGCTTGAGCATTTTTATTCACGATAGTGTGTAGGCAAGGTAGGCTTGAGAAGAATCACGTCGAGAAAAACGTAGTTTTTTTCAATGACATTAAAAACGGTTGTGTGTACGCGGCATTAGGGCTAGAATTTTGGCCAACGTCTTGACATCACTATTCAGTAGTGAGATTGGACGGTAAGACCCACACAACAGTTTGTCTTTATCAGTTTTAGGCAGTACTACAATCAGGGCTTCACACATGGAGGAGGGGAGCTCTCCCTCCTTCAGTGCACGGCCAAACAGTGAGTGTAATTTCTGTGCCAGGTCTTCAGCATAGTTTCTGTACCATTCGGCGGGCAAACCGTCCAATCCAGAGGCTTTATTTTAGGGGGGAGAGAGCATATGGCCTCTGTGACTTCCTCAATCGTCAGGGGTTTGTCTAATATAAGGTTATGAGATTCATCCAGTACTAGGAACTGCAGAGATTCCAAAAACCCCAGCATTTCAAGTTCATGCGGGGGGGGGATGGGGCAGAATAGAGGTTCTCAAAAAAGGACTTAAATGTCTAATTAATAAGCAGGGGGTCAGATGTGACTGAGTCATCAGGTAACTGAATGTGCGTATATAGTCCTGTCAATGTAATCTGTGCGGGAGAGAAAGGCCAACATCTTACTATTTTTACCGCTTTGTTCAAGCAACCTGGCCAACAAGTACTATGGCTGTTTCCACGTTGCGTCCACCCTATGGAGGTCCAGAGCCCTATGCGCCCCCACCAGGACCCCATGGGAGTCTAGAGTGGGAAGCGCAGTGTATTGGGCCCTGGCATGCTCCAGGGAGGAGGCAAGGTGGAGAGCATACAGACACACTTCATTCATCCCTTTACACAGCAGAAATATGACAAACAGACAAACATTCAGAATAGGCAGTAGCCCAAATTTAACCTCTGCCAGGCCCCAAAAACAAGGGGCTGGCCTAAACCCCGAACTTCATGTACACACTAGGAACATGGCCAACACAGACAAGTCAGCGAACAAACTTTAGATCAGTGATCAAAAAAAAGGACAAATAAAAAAACAAATAAGAGAAAAATTAAATGAACGGTAGCAGCATAGTCACCAAGTGGAGATAAGCATCCTCCCATCAAGGCGGTTAAGGATAGAAAACTGCGGTAAAAATGAAGCAATCCTAGATGACGTCAGGATAAAAAAAGTCCAAAGGTGTGACCCACAAATAAGTCTAAAGAGAGGTTCCATAGGCTAGAGACAGTCCAAACAGTTCAGTATATTATGGTTCCCCCATGTATGACACCGGATAAACCACCACCAAATGAAATGGCTGCTTACCAGATGCAAGCAAAAAATGCACAGTTGGCTAAAACCCAGCCGTGGCCTTTAGCTTGAGAGGAATCCAAATGAAGTACCCCAGACACTCTTCCAGTATTAGCATGGACCTCTTGATGGCTCCGTTGCACCAATAAGAAAGAATACCATAGGGTGATAACGTAATATCAAGGTATAGTACTAAAACACCACCACCGTGATATGTGAAGGATATATTAGTAACCACCACCCTAGTAACAATGGCTCCTTACCAGAGGCAAGGAAGGAGCGTGCATTCGGCTATAGCCTAGCCACGGCCTCTATCCCGCACGTTGGACCCAAACACAGACTCCCAGGACACTCTTCAGTATTATATGAGACGATGCTGTGCCCGTGCCGCTCTCCTCACCTCGCTCCGCTCCTCTGCCGCTGTTTTCCTTTCGGGTATCTACTCAATATCACCAGCTAGGTTTTCTCCTAGCTGGTGATATTGAGTAGATACCCGAAAGGAAAACAGCGGCAGAGGATCGGAGCGGAGGGAGGTGAGGAGAGAGGCACGGGCACAGCATCATTGTTTATGTTTATCACATTATTGCTGCTGCCTTATGTTTAATTTAATTTTACTATTCTGATACGTTAGTCTTAGCGCAGTTTTTTCTTTTTATTATATCTGGTTAACGAAAGATACCTGCCACAGGTATAGTCCCAGTGAGTGGGGTAGAGAAAAAACATAGAACACTTTATCAGGGGAAAAAAAGCAAATCAAGTGTCAGGCGCCCGGTCAGACAAACGACCAGCCTGGTGCAGGGACTCAAACCAGGATAAAGCATTTGCAGGGGTTTGGAAAAAGTGCACCTGGCCTTGGTGCACAACTCTCAGCGTCGCAGGAAACAACATGGAGTACTGGATGGTCTTCTCCCTCAACTTTTGCTTAACATGTTGGTACTTGGCCCTCGAAGCCCGGACAGCAGTGGAGTAATCAGGAAAAATGGACACTGATGCATTATTGATTTTCAGGCTCCCTTTCATGCGGGCAGCACGCAGGATAGTGTCCCGATCCCTGTAATTAAGAAGGTGAATCACCATAGTGCGAGGGGGGTTGCCAGCGGGAAGCGGTCGGCCGGGTACTCTGTGGGCGCGCTCCAGAACAAAACAGGGGGATAAACAGTCCCTCCCAAATTCCTGGACAAACCAACTCTCCAGTAGGGATGAGCCGAACACCCCCGGGTTCGGTTCGCACCAGAACCTGCGAACGGACCGAAAGTTCGCACGAACGTTAGAACTCTATTAAATACAATGGATGCGAACGTTCAAAATCTAAAGTGCTAATTATAACGACTAATATGCATGTTATTGTCCTAAAAAGGGTTTGGGAACCCGGGTTCTGCCCCAGAGGACATGTATCAATGCAAAACGAAGTTTTAAAAACGGCCGTTTTTCGGCAGCAGTCATTTTAATGATGCATAAAGTGAAAAAAAAAAGTCAAATATTCCTTTAAATATCGTACCTAGGGGGTGTCTAAAGTATGCCTGTGAAGTGCCACGTGTTTCCCGTGTTTAGAACTGTCCCTGCACAAAATGACATTTCTAAAGGAAAAAAAGCCATTTAAAACTGCTTGCGGCTTTAATGTCATGTCTGGTCCCGGTAATATGGATGAAAATCTTTGAGAAAAATGTCATGGGTACCCCCACCCCACTACCAGCCCCTTTGGGTCTTGTATGGATATTAAGGGGAACCCCGCACCCAAAATTAAAAAAAGGCCCTATATACTCTGAACAGCAGTATACAGGCGGTGCAAACAAGACAGGGACTGTAGGTTTGTTCTTAAGTAGAATCTGTTTGTAATTTTGAACACGTACATTGTTTAAGTGTAGCTCCAGCCAAAAAGTCTATTTTTAAGCTTTTTGGAAAACATAGGGAAGGGTTATCACCCCTGTAACATTTGTTTTGCTGTCTGTGCCCCTGTTCAGAACATTTCACCTCACTTTCTGTCCCAATGACAACTGTTTTTGAAAAGTGTTTTTTTTATTGAAACAAGGATTGGTGATAAAGCATCAGTAGAGAGGAGACACCTTTTTCCCATATTAACCCTTAAAGGAGAGAATCTCTCTTCCTAGGGGTAGATTTCCTCTCACTTCCTGTTGTCTCCTTCCGTTTGCAAGTAGGAGTCATTTGTAAGTTGGATGTTTGAAAGTAGGGGCCTGCCGTATATACTCTGCAGAAATTGGCCCCTTAGGTGTTGGTGTTGGCACTCACAGTTACTCTTGGTGGGCGCTGGAACACCCTGCTGTCAACTATTATATCAAGAATTGTAATTACATGCCCCTGTAGAGCAGGGGCTGAAAAATTGGGCCTTAGCCACTGGTGCCACAACACTGCAACCCCTCACAGATACTGTATTTGGAGCACAGCAATGAGCCCTGTTGCAAAGTATTGCATCAAAAATTGTAATTACATGCCCCTGTTAAACAGGAGCTGAAAAATTGGGCCTTAGGCACTGGTGCTGGTGCCACGACACTGCAACCTCTCACAGATACTCTAGTTGGAGTGCAGGAATGAGCCCTGCTGCAAAGCATTGCATCAAAAATTGTAATTACATGCCCCTGTTAAACAGGGGCTGAAAAATTGGGCCTTAGCCACTTGTGGCGGCACCCAGAAACAAAAATGTTTTTCCAAGATATCATCATGAATCGGATCATTGAGGAGGAGGAGGAAGATAGTCAGTCAACATAACAGGACAGTCACTCAGAATCAGCATCAGTCTTGAAGGGATGTGACATTTGAAAATAAATTATTCTGTTATATCAGCTTCAGGTGCTTGGTAGCTGGTGGTGATCCAAGACTGGTTCATCTTTATGAAGGTCAGTCGATCAACAGAGTCGGTGGACAGGCGCACCCTGTGATCCGTGACAAATCCTCCAGCAGCACTGAATGTGCGTTCCGAAAGAACGCTGGATGCAGGACAGGCCAGTAGCTCAATTGCATACTGTGCAAGCTCTGGCCAGTGATCCATCCTCAAGACCCAGTAAGCCAGAGGATTTTCGGTGGGAAAGGTGTCCAAATCTGACCTTGCCCCTAGGTATTCCTGCACCATGTATATCAGACGCTGGCGATGGTTGCTGGAACCGATCATACCTTGGGGCTGCGGACTAAAGAATTGTCTGAATGCATCGGTCAGACGGCCACCTTCCCCACCGCTCCTTCTTTGACTGACCGAAGCCTCAGCAACTTGTCGTCCCGGACCAGGAGTTTGTAACCTCCCAGTCTCTGGGAACGCGTTGCACAGACCTTTCTGCAAGGCCTCCCAGAGTTGTCTCATCCTCTGCTCCCTCTGCGACGGTGAGATAAGGTCCGCAACCTTAGCCTTGTACCGTGGATCAAGGAGAGTGGCCAGCCAGTAATGGTCCCTCTCCTTGATCCGAAGAATACGAGGATCCTTCTGCAGACTTTGCAGGATCAGGGAGGCCATGCAGCGTAGGTTAGCTGAGGCATTTGGTCCAGAGTCCTCTGGGTCACTAAGGACGACATGATCCGCAGCCACCTCCTCCCAACCACGTACAAGTCCATGTGTTTCTTGGGACTGTAAATCATCCTTAAAAGACTGCTGCTGTTGATGCTGAGTGCCAGGCTCCACCTCCATGCTGACACAATCCTCCTCCTCCTCCTCCTCCTCTTCCTGTGGGATGGGTGGGACAGAAGGAACACTGTCTGGGTAAAGGGGGCCTTGAGAGGCAAGGAAGTCCTCCTCTTCCTGCCTCTGTTCTGCCTCAAGTGCCCTGTCCATTATTCCACGCAGCGTATGTTCCAACAGGTGGACAAAAGGTACAGTGTCACTGATGCATGCACTGTCACTGCTCACCATCCTCGTGGCCTCCTCAAATGGTGCCAGGACAGTGCATGCATCCCTGATCATGCCCCACTGGCGTGGTGAAAAAAACCTGAGCTCCCCTGACCCTGTCTTGGTGCCGTAGTCGCACAGGTACTCATTGATGGCCCTCTGCTGCGTGTGCAGCCGCTGCAGCATGGCCAACGTTGAGTTCCACCTGGTGGGCATGTCACATATAAGGCGGTTCTTGGGCAGGTTCAACTCCTTTTGCAGCTCAGCCAGCCGAGCACTGGCATTATATGATCTGCGGAAATGCACACAGACTTTCCTGGCCTGCCTCAGGACATCCTGTAAGCCCGGGTACCTGCCCAAAAACCGCTGCACCACCAGGTTAAGGACGTGAGCCACACAGGGCACATGGGTCAGTTGTCCCTGTCGGAGGGCGGAGAGGAGGTTGGTGCCTATGTCGCAAACCACCATTCCTGCCTTAAGCTGGCGTGGCGTCAACCACCTCTCGGCCTGGCCCTGCAGAGCTGACAGAACCTCTGCCTCAGTGTGGCTTCTGTCCCCCAAACACACCAGCGCAAGCACGGCATGGCATCTTTTTGCCTGCGTACTTGTGTAGCCCCTTGAACGCCTACGGAGCACCGCTGGTTCCGAGGACAAAGCACAGGAAGAGGCCATAGAGGAAGAAGAGGAGGGGGTGGAGGAGAGAGGTGTGTCACAACCAGTAGTAGCATTTTGGAGGCGTGGCGGCGGACAACCTCCAACACTACTGCACCTTGTCCTGCATCCTTCCCAGCTGCCAAAAGAGTGACCCAATGGGCCGTGAAAGAAAGGTAACGTCCCTGTCCATGCCTGCTGGACCATGAGTCAGCGGTAATATGCACCTTACCGATGACCGCCCTGTCCAGCGAGGCATGGACATTGCCTTCCACATGCCGGTAGAGAGCCGGAATCGCCTTCCATGAGAAAAAGTGGCGTTTGGGAACCTGCCACTGAGGAACCGCACATTGCACAAACTCACCGAAGGGGGCCGAGTCTACCAACTGAAAAGGCAGCAGTTGAAGTGATAGCAATGTAGCCAAGCTAGCATTCAACCGCTGGGCATGTGGATGGCTGGGAGTGAACTTCTTTCAACGGTCCAGCAGCTGGGGCAGGGAAATTTGCCTGCTAGAATCGGACGTTGGTGTACTGCTAGCAGAGTGCCTGCAAGTACTTGGCTGTGACACACCTAATTCTACACCTTCATTCCTCTCAGTGCAGGTTTCAGAGAGGACTGAAGGTATAGTGGGGTTGGAGATCCCAGCTGATGCGGAGCAAGGAGAGGTCCGCTTTGTTCTTTGGTGTTGGTCTTTAAGGTAGGCTTGCCAACGAGCTGCATGGCAGGTCAACATATGTCTGGTCAAGCATGTGGTGCCCAAGAGGCTGATGTTTTGGCCATGCGAGATACGCTTGAGACATATGTTGCAAACAGCAGCGGTGCGATCTGATGCACTCAACTCAAAAAAGGCCCACACCAAAGAGCTTTTGGAATAACGGGCAGAGGCAGCGCCCTGCACAGGCGGAGCTCTGCGGTGTGATTCAGTTGGTGTGCTGCCCTTACGCTGGCCCCCGGAGGGCATCCTGCCTCATTGGAGATGTGCCTCCTCCTCATCCTCCTCCTCCTCTCTCCTATCAGGCACCCACGTGGAGTCAGTGACCTCATCATCCCCTCCCTCCTAATCACTGGAACCAATCTGGCAGTATGCTGCAGCTGCTGGAACATGACTGCCAGATTGGTGTCCTTCTTGAGCATCCCCTCTCTCTGCTCTCACGCTACTGCCTTCCTCTAGCTGGGTATCATCTTCAGACCCTTCGAAACACTGGGCATCCTCGTGGAGCATGTACCCAACACTGTGCTCAAACAGTTCGGGGGACTCCTCAGGAGGACACGGTGGGTCTAGGGAAGAAGTGACTGATGATGACATTGAGGACGCTTTGGCAGCTGCTTTGCCAGTACCCTGAGCCTGGGTGAGAGAGGATGAGGAGGATGAGGAGGGCTTGGTCATCCACTCTACCAAGTCTTCGGCATGATGCGGCTCAACACGTCCAGCTGCCGAAAATAAGGACAATCGTGTCCCATGGCCAGCACTGTTGTCTCTAGACACAGAGCGTGCTTGCTCTCTTTTATTGGCTCCTGACTGTCTGTCTCTCCTTGTTTGCCTTCCAGACATTCTAAAGGCCTGCAGGGAGATGGGAAAACCAGCAATAAGGGGTAGCTTCAGCTGTATATTTTGCAGGAATCACACTACGCCTGCTTTAAGTGCTGCAGATGCCTGCCTGTGTTACACAACAGGAAAACACAGCAATAAGGCCTTGCTTCAGGTGTATATTTTTCAGGAATCACACTACGCCTGCTTTAAGTGCTGCAGATGCCTGCCTGTGTTGCACAACAGGAAAACGCATCAATAAGGGCTAGCTTCTGGTGTATATTTTTCAAGAAGCACACTATGCCCGCTGTAAGTGCTGCAGATGCCTGTTAGTGTAACACAAAAGAAAAAAAACTACGAGCAATAAGGGGTAGCTTCAGGTGTATAATGTGCAGGAGGCACACTACGCCCACTGTAAGTGCTGCAGATGCCTGCCTGTGTTACACAACAGGAAAACACAGCAATAAGGCCTAGCTTCAGGTGTATATTTTTCAGGAATCACACTACGCCTGCTTTATGTGCTGCAGATGCCTGCCTGTGTTACACAACAGGAAAACACAGCAATAAGGGCTAGCTTCAGGTGTATACTGTGCAGGAGGCTTAGCAAAAATATCACTGACACTGTCCCCTGCCTATCCTTCTCTCTCCCTGCACACAAGGTTTAGCAGAATATCACTGACACTGTCCCTGCCTATCCTTCTCTCTCCCTGCACACAAGGTTTAGCAGAATATCACTGATACTGTCCCTGCCTATCCTTCTCTCTCCCTACACAAAAGGTAAATGAACAAATATGACTAACACTGTCCCTGCCTATCCTTCTCTCTCCCTGATCCGGAACACACTACACAAGGCCGCCGCGCTGGCGGCCTTTTATAGTGTGGGGCGTGTACTAAACCCCCCAGAGCTATAATTGGCCACAGGCATCCTGCCTGTGGCCAATTCTGGCTCTCCTCGCTGCCGGCGCTGTGGTTGGGCAAGCATGTGGGGTCACAGTGCATGCTTGGCCAATCACAGTGCCGGGATTGCACTGCGATGGCGCAGTGTATTGTGGGCCGTTCGCGTCACTTGAATTTGGTGCGAACGGTCCAAAACGTTCGATGTAATGTGGCCAATTATAGCTCAGGGGGGTTTAGTACACGCCCCACACTATAAAAGGCCACCAGCGCGGCGGCCTTGTGTAGTGTGTTACGGTTCAGGGAGAGAGAAGGATAGGCAGGGACAGTGTTAGTGATATTTGTTCATTTACCTTGTGTGTAGGGAGAGAGAAGGATAGGCAGGGACAGTATCAGTGATATTCTGCTAAACCTGGTGTGCAGGGAGAGAGAAGGATAGGCAGGGACAGTGTCAGTGATATTCTGCTAAACCTTGTGTGCAGGGAGAGAGAAGGATAGGCAGGGGACAGTGTCAGTGATATTTTTGCTAAGCCTCCTGCACAGTATACACCTGAAGCTAGCCCTTATTGCTGTGTTTTCCTGTTGTGTAACACAGGCAGACATCTGCAGCACTTAAAGCAGGTGTAGTGTGATTCCTGAAAAATATACACCTGAAGCTAGGCCTTATTGCTGTGTTTTCCTGTTGTGTAACACAGGCAGGCATCTGCAGCACTTAAAGCAGACGTAGTGTGATTCCTGAAAAATATACACCTGAAGCTAGGCCTTATTGCTGTGTTTTCCTGTTGTGTAACACAGGCAGGCATCTGCAGCACTTAAAGCAGGCGTAGTGTGATTCCTGCAAAATATACAGCTGAACCTAGCCCTTATTGCTGTGTTTCCTGTTGTGTAACACAGTCAGGCATCTGCAGCACTTAAAGCAGGCGTAGTGTGATTCCTGAAAAATATACACCTGAAGCTAGGCCTTATTGCTGTGTTTTCCTGTTGTGTAACACAGGCAGGCATCTGCAGCACTTAAAGCAGGCGTAGTGTGATTCCTGCAAAATTTACACCTGAAGCTACCCCTTATTGCTGGTTTTCCCATCTCCCTGCAGGCCTTTAGAATGTCTGGAAGGCAAACAAGGAGAGACAGACAGTCAGGAGCCAATAAAAGAGAGCAAGCACGCTCTGTGTCTAGAGACAACAGTGCTGGTCGTGGACGCGGTGCATCGTCATCAGCACGTGGCCATGGGACACGCTTGTCCTTATTTTCGGCAGCTGGACGTGTTAAGCCGCATCATGCCGAAGACTTGGTAGAGTGGATGACCAAGCCCTCCTCATCCTCCTCATCCTCTCTCACCCAGGCTCAGGGTACTGGCAAAGCAGCTGCCAAAGCGTCCTCAATGTCATCATCAGTCACTCCTTCCCTAGACCCACCGTGTCCTCCTGAGGAGTCCCCCGAACTGTTTCAGCACAGTGTTGGGTACATGCTCTAGGAGGATGCCCAGCGTTTCGAAGGGTCTGAAGATGATACCCAGCTAGAGGAAGGCAGTAGCGTGAGAGCAGAGAGAGGGGATGCTCAAGAAGGACACCAATCTGGAAGTCATGTTCCAGCAGCTGCAGCATACTGCCAGATTGGTTCCAGTGATGAGGAGGGAGGGGATGATGAGGTCACTGACTCCATGTGGGTGCCTGATAGGAGAGAGGAGGATGAGGAGGAGGCACATCTCCAACGAGGCAGGATGCCCTCCGGGGGCCAGCGTAAGGGCAGCACACCGACTGAATCACATCGCAGAGCTCCGCCTGTGCAGGGCGCTGCCTCTGCCTGTTATTCCAAAAGTTCTTTGGTGTGGGCCTTTTTTGAGTCGAGTGCATCAGATCGCACCGCTGCTGTTTGCAACATATGTCTCAAGGGTATCTCGCGTGGCCAAAACATCAGCCGCTTGGGCACCACATGCTTGACCAGACATATGTTGACCTGCCATGCAGCTTGTTGGCAACCCTACCTTAAAGACCCACACCAAAGAACAAAGCGGACCTCTCTTTGCTCCGCATCAGCTGGGATCCCCAACCCCATTATACCTTCAGTCCTCTCTGAAACCTGCACTGAGAGGAATGAAGGTGTAGAATTAGGTGTGTCACAGCCAAGTACTTGCGGGCACTCTGCTAGCAGTACACCGACGTCCGATTCTAGCACGGAAATTTCCCTGCCCCAGCTGCTGGACCGTCGAAAGAAGTTCACTCTCAGCCATCCACCTGCCCAGCGGTTGAATGCTAGCTTGGCTAAATTGCTATCACTTCAACTGCTGCCTTTTCAGTTGGTAGACTCGGCCCCCTTCTGTGAGTTTGTGCAATGTGCGGTTCCTCAGTGGCAGGTTCCCAAACGCCACTTTTTCTCACGGAAGGCGATCCTGGCTCTCTACCGGCATGTGGAAGGCAATGTCCATGCCTGGCTGGACAGGGCGGTCAGCGGTAAGGTGCATATTACCGCTGATTAATGGTCCAGCAGGCATGGACAGGGACGTTACCTTTCTTTCATGGCTCATTGGGTCACTCTTTTGGCAGCTGGGAAGGATGCAGGACAAGGTGCAGTAGTGTTGGAGGTTGTTCCGCCGCCACGCCTCCAAAATGCTACTGCTGGTTGTGACACACCTCTCTCCTCCACCCCCTCAGGGGCAGGCTGAGAGGTGGTTGACGCCACGCCAGCTTAAGGCAGGAATGGCTGTTTGCGACAATGGCACCAACCTCCTCTCCGCCCTCCGACAGGGACAACTGACCCATGTGCCCTGTGTGGCTCACGTCCTTAACCTGGTGGTGCAGCGGTTCTTGGGCAGGTACCCGGACTTACAGGATGTCCTGAAGCAGGCCAGGAAAGTCTGTGTGCATTTCCGCAGATCATATAATGCCAGTGCTCGGCTGGCTGAGCTGCAAAAGGACTTGAACCTGCCCAATAACCGCCTTATATGTGACATGCCCACCAGGTGGAACTCAACGTTGGCCATGCTGCAGCGGCTGCACACGCAGCAGAGGGCCATCAATGAGTACCTGTGCGACTACGGCACCAGGATAGGGTCAGGGGAGCTCAGGTTTTTTTCACCACGCCAGTGGGGCATGATCAGGGATGCATGCACTGTCCTGGCACCATTTGAGGAGGCCACGAGGATGGTGAGCAGTGACAGTGCATGCATCAGTGACACTGTACCTCTTGTCCACCTGTTGGAGAAAACGCTGCGTGGAATAATGGACAGGGCACTTGAGGCAGAACAGAGGCAGGAAGAGGAGGACTTCCTTGCCTCTCAAGGCCCCCTTTACCCAGACAGTGTTCCTTCTGTCCCACCCATCCCACAGGAAGAGGACGAGGAGAAGGAGGAGGAGGATTGTGTCAGCATGGAGGTGGAGCCTGGCACTAAGCATCAACAGCAGCAGTCTTTTAGGGATGATTTACAGTCCCAAGAAACACGTGGACTTGTACGTGGCTGGGAGGAGGTGGCTGCGGATCATGTCGTCCTTAGTGACCCAGAGGACTCTGGACCGAATGTTTCAGCTAACCTACGCTGCATGGCCTCCCTGATCCTGCAAAGTCTGCGGAAGGATCCTCGTACTCTTCGGATCAAGGAGAGGGACCATTACTGGCTGGCCACTCTCCTTGATCCACAGTACAAGGCTAAGGTTGCGGACCTTATCTCACCATCGCAGAGGGAGCAGAGGATGAGACAACTCCGGGAGGCCTTGCAGAAAAGTCTGTGCAATGTGTTCCCAGAGACTGGGAGGTTACAAACTCCTGGTCCGGGACAACGAGTTGCTGAGGCTTCGGTCAGTCAAAGAAGGAGTGGTGGGGAAGGTGGCCGTCTGACCGATGCATTCAGACAATTCTTTAGTCCGCAGCCCCAAGGTATGATCGGTTCCAGCAACCATCCCCAGCGTCTGATATACATGGTGCAGGAATACCTAGGGGCAAGGTCAGATTTGGACACCTTTCCCACCAAAAATCCTCTGGCTTACTGGGTCTTGAGGATGGATCACTGGCCAGAGCTTGCACAGTATGCAATTGAGCTACTGGCCTGTCCTGCATCCAGCGTTCTTTCGGAACGCACATACAGTGCTGCTAGAGGATTTGGCACGGATCACAGGGTGCGCCTGTCCACCAACTCGGTTGATCGACTGACCTTCATAAAGATGAACCAGTCTTGGATCACTACCAGCTACCAAGCACCTGAAGCTGATATAACAGAATAATTTATTTTCAAATGTCACATCCCTTCAAGACTGATGCTGATGCTGAGTGACTGTCCTGTTATGTTGACTGACTATCCTCCTCCTCCTCAATGATCCGATTCATGATGATATCTTGGAAAAACATTTTTGTTTCTGGGTGCCGCCACCAGTGGCTAAGGCCCAATTTTTCAGCCCCTGTTTAACAGGGGCATGTAATTACAATTTTTGATGCAATGCTTTGCAGCAGGGCCCATTCCTGCACTCCAACTAGAGTATCTGGGAGAGGTTGCAGTGTTGTGGCACCAGCACCAGTGCCTAAGGCCCAATTTTTCAGCCCCTGTTTAACAGGGGCATGTAATTACAATTTTTGATGCAATACTTTGCAACAGGGCTCATTGCTGCGCTCCAAATACAGTATCTGTGAGGGGTTGCAGTGTTGTGGCACCAGTGGCTAAGGCCCAATTCTTCAGCCCCTGTTCTACAGGGGCATGTAATTACAATTCTTGATATAATAGTTGACAGCAGGGCGTTCCAGCGCCCACCAAGAGTAACTGTGAGTGCTTACAGTGTTGTGCCAACACCAACACCTAAGGGGCCAATTTCTGCAGAGTATATATGGCAGGCCCCTACTTTCAAACATCCAACTTACAAACGACTCCTACTTGCAAACGGAAGGAGACAACAGGAAGTGAGAGGAAATCTACCCCTAGGAAGGGAAATTCTCTCCTGTAAGGGTTAATATGGGAGAAAGGTGTCTCCTCTCTACTGATGCTTTATCACCAATCCTTGTTTTAATAAAAACCCCACTTTTCAAAAACAGTTGTCATTGGGAAGGAAAGTGAGGTGAAATGTTCTGAACAGGGGCACAGACAGCAAAACAAATGTTACAGGGGTGATAACCCTTCCCTATGTTTTCCAAAAAGCTTAAAAATAGATTTTTTGGCTGGAGCTACACTTAAACAATGTACGTGTTCAAAATTACAAACAGATTCTACTTAAGAACAAACCTACAGTCCCTGTCTTGTTTGCACCGCCTGTATACTGCTGTTCAGAGTATATAGGGCCTTTTTTTAATTTTGGGTGCGGGGTTCCCCTTAATATCCATACAAGACCCAAAGGGGCTGGTAGTGGGGTGGGGGGTACCCATGACATTTTTCTAAAAGATTTTCATCCATATTACTGGGACCAGACATGACATTAAAGCCGCAAGCAGCTTTAAATGGTTTATTTTCCTTTAGAAATGTCATTTTGTGCAGGCACAGTTCTAAACACGGGAAACACGTGGCACTTCACAGGCATACTTTAGACACCCCCCAGGTACGATATTTAAAGGAATATTTGACTTTTTTTTTCACTTTATGCATCATTAAAATGACTGCTGCCGAAAAACGGCCGTTTTTAAAACTTCGTTTTGCATTGATACATGTCCCCTGGGGCAGAACCAAGGTTCCCAAACCCTTTTTAGGACAATAACATGCATATTAGTCATTATAATTAGCACTTTAGATTTCGAACATTCGCATCCATTGTATTTAATAGGGTTCTAAGGTTCGTGCGAACTTTCGGTCCGTTCACAGGTTCTTGTGCGAACCGAACCCGGGGGTGTTCGGCTCATCCCTAGTTGGGAGGTATAAACTCTATAACTGTAGCGATAACCCCGCGAGAGCCGTTGGATATTGCTTGTCCTCTTGTTCTGCAATGGCAACCTTTGGGGGCAGTCATCTTCTAGCGGGGGATAGCGCTACATTTACATAGGTTCCTGGTGTTAAGCTTTTTGGGGGGGTGGCAAACAACTCACCCCTCCATGGTCGTGGTGCCACAGCTTCCTCGGCTTCTCCTCTTGGCCAACCCAATCCACCTCCTGTCCTGATTGATTGGGGGAAGAAGCTGGAAGACAATAGAAAATATTGATTCGCTGGTGTCAGATATGGGTGGGTTCGGGGCCCAGTGCTCTGCTCCCAGAGCCCAACCTTTTTCAAACCAATTAGAGCCTCAGGCTGTAATCATGTGGCCTGAAAAACCCCCCAAAAAACGAATGAAACCTATGAGTTCCGCGCCCCGCATGCATTGCCGCATGAAAACTGGGTGGGCTGCACCCCTTATGGACCGGTCACTCCTGATAATAATAGTAATAATAATAGACTGTAGATGGTCCAATTATTGCATCCAATGCAATAGAAAAGTTGTCTCATACTTATGGGTGGTGAAGCAGAATTTTCTGGGTGCAATTACCATTTTAGATGTTAATGGAAGATTTTTAACTTGTCTGGATAGGTCCGCCTCTGGAGGAACATCCCAATAAAGTTGCATGTGTTGAAGGGGAACTGGACATGGAGGGTGCCAATAAAGGTGAGTGTGTTTCCTTGCTGTAGCCTGACATTGGTCAGGTCACATGATGTGACTTTTTCTTGCCTACATGAGCACCAATGACAGGGCATCCATATACAATAGAGTGGCCATTCATCGGTGTCTTGCCTATTTAGAAAATTTATTGTGAATTTTACCACAAGCCCGCTTCATGCAATCATATGCTGAGCTGGAAGGAAAATCCATTGCTGTCAGGAGAACATATTTCAATAACTAACAAATATGTGCCAGTTTCTTGATAAGGTCATACCAACTAGTGATTACAGATTACTTTGAATCTGGAGATAATTTTGGATTTTCGAAGGTCTGAATTTGGAAGGTGTGATGAAGAGAATTGGTCCCATATCTGTACGCTCTAGGAAGTATAGATTGAATTGTACAAAATGCAAGGGCTCATTCACTCCATGTGCAATGGCCAGCATCGCTCAGCAAAGGCCCAATAACATGTCAAGCCTAGTACACATGGCCGAAATTCTCGTCAGGAAAAAACCCGTCATTTTTCCTGATGAGAATCTTGACAAGAATCTTGTCCCAGCCGAGTGTACACACGTACGATTCAAAAGAACCGCCGTTCTTTTGAATGACACGAACGCGGTGACGTGATCGACTACGATGAGCGTGCGCTCGTCACATTCGATGCCATCGA
The DNA here is from genome assembly GCA_029206835.1 of Rana muscosa. NCBI lineage: Eukaryota > Metazoa > Chordata > Amphibia > Anura > Ranidae > Rana > Rana muscosa. The sequence continues at coordinate 47,787,803 of CM055117.1, read as the reverse complement.
ATTCATCTTGCTACACCCTACCTATGCCTAGGAAGCTACCGCGCATGCGTCAAAGTCATTTCGAGCATGCGCAGGTTTCCACGGCGACAGGTAAGTGTACACACTGAAAGAGACGTACCGCTCCAAGCTGTGAATGCTCCAATGGTTGCTCCCGCCCTGTTACTCAAACAGGTGCTGGCTCTGCACTAATGCATGAGAAAAGGAAAGAGCCCTGGACTGCCGCACTCTGTATAAACGATTTATTGTTCAGAAAATGATAAAAAAATCCAAAATTTAATCCATAAGTCCAAAAACAAGCAAAAAACAGAAAGTAGGCATGCAGGGGTGGGTGGCTGACGCGTTTCACATCAAATATTGATGCTTACTCATAGCTCGGGTTTCTCGTTGGGAAACAGGCCGACGAGAATCCCGACGAGAAAATAGAGAGCAGGTTCTCTATTTTTCTCGTCGAGATTCTGGCCAGTTTTCGTGACGAGAAACCTGAAAGCCTCGTACACACGCACAGTTTACTCGACAAGAAAGCTCTGCCAGCAATTTTCTTGCTGGTTCTTGCAGAGAAAACTGGTCGTGTGTACGAGGCTTAAAAGTACATTGCTTTCAATTGGTCCAGTTCACATCAACATGTTGCTTTGATGTGGGATGTGAAAATAGGACATGCTGCATCCAAACATAGCGCAACGTCCTGCGACGCACTACAACACATCACAGTGCACATAAGGGAAATAATAAATAGCGTTTGTTGGATCCTGATGTGAAAAAAAAAAAAAGAAAAAAAACCAGCAACACATGTATGTTTAACCACTTCAGCTCCGGAAGGTTCCCCCCCCCCCCCCCCCCCCCTCATGACCAGGTCATTTTTTTCCGATACAGCACTGCGTTACTTTAACTGACAACTGCATGGTCGTGCAACGCTATACCCAAATAAAATGTATTTATTTTTCCCCCACAAATAGAGTTTTTTGTAGGTGGTATTTAATTTTTTGTAAACATTACATATTTTTGGTAAATAAAAATCCCTGCCTCACTACTGACCCCTGAACTCTGCCTCACTACTGACCCCTGAACTCTGCCTTACTACTGACCCCTGAACTCTGCCTTACTACTGACCCCTGAACTCTGCCTCACTACTGACCCCTGAACTCTGCCTCACTACTGACCCCTGAACTCTGCCTCACTACTGACCCCTGAACTCTGCCTCACTACTGACCCCTGAACTCTGCCTCACTACTGACCCCTGAACTCTGCCTCACTACTGACCCCTGAACTCTGCCTTACTACTGACCCCTGAACTCTTCCTCACTTACTACTGACCCCTGAACTCTTCCTCACTTACTACTGACCCCTGAACTCCACCTCACTTACTACTGACCCCTGAACTCCACCTCACTTACTACTGACCCCTGAATTCCACCTCACTTAGTACTGACCCCTGAACTCTGCCTCACCGGACCAGGTCATTTTTTGCGATACAGCACTGCGTTACTTTAACTGACAACTGTGTGGTCGTGCAACACTATACCCAAATAAAATGTATTTATTTTTCCCCCACAAATAGAGTTTTCTCTTTCGTTCATGGACCGACACAGCTTCCTATTGACATAGTGGGTATTATCCGTTATTTAGGAGTGACTAGGCAGAAAAACTTGTAAAAAGTGTTGCATCACACCTTCTACAGCACTGCCCAGGGGGCGGACCCTCTTGGTATAATCCCTCTCTCTGCACCTAGCAGATCAATTTTTCCTGTCTAACAAGGAGTAGGAGGACATGGCTCCCTTCAGGCCCATGGGTTCGGGGGGAAAAATTGTATTAAAATGTTTTATTTTTATTTTTGTTCCTGCGATCTTCGATCAACTACCGACTGGGTGACAGGCTGGGTCCTCGATCCTTGTAGTCCCCCCAGTTTCGGCCATCGAGCGTGTGCCGACCTTAGCTACGCGCTGGGTTTTCCACGACATGCCCGTCGCTCTACGGGTGGCCAAGCTACGCTCCAGGGCCTGCATCGCCGCTCAGCTTCGGCTGACCTTACGGCTGAGTCGCAGTAGCCTGTCCGGTGAGCTTACGCTCCAAGGCTTGCATCGGACCGCTCAGCTTCGGCTGACCTTTACGGCCGAGTCGCAGTAGCCTGTCCGGTGACTTAGCACTACAGGGCATGCATATGATCGTTCCCTAGGGTTCAATCACAGCATGCCTGGCCGACAGTCACCTCCGTGCGCAGACGATGATCTGTCTGGAATGTCTTCCAGCAAGATCCACGCAGGAAAGGTAAGTAGCTCCCCTGCTTCGGCAGGGTGACTTGGATGGACATTCCTGGAGAGATCAAGTAAGTGGTTGTGGCCCCTTTCTTTCCTCTCTCCCTGCCTTCCCTCCTCCCTGGGCTCTGAGCTAAGGTTGCTGGGTGCTGGGGGTCACCTAAGGGGTTCCATCTGGAGCAGGGCTGGCTGTAGCTGTCATTTAAAAAATGAAATTTTCTGCTTACCTGTGTGTGCTTTTCCCCCTCCATGCTGTTGGCGGCCATTTTTGCGGTGGTCCATGCCTGTTTCGGGCTCTAGTGACTGTCCGGCGGCCATTTTCTTGTGGTTTCGCGCCTATATGTATATATCACTGCTCTGAGCCATTTTCTTGTGGTACACACCCGCTTTGGCCTCTATCGACTGTTCGGCGGCCATGTTTCCTAGGATTCACACTGTATGTATATACCGCCGCTCAGCGGCCATCTTTTTGTGGTCCACGGCCGCTTTTGCCTCTATAGACCCATAGGCAAACACGACAGATGTGTTGATGGCACTGTAGAGTCAATACCGACTAATCTATGCCTTTCCTCCTCGGAAGCTCCTTCCTCATCTGCTTCACAGACTGGAGGCAGAGAGGATTACAATGGTCCCAATTGCTCTGAATTGGCCTTGGTGTCCTTGGTACGCCGATCTAGTGCATCTGGTAGCAGTCGCCTTTTGGCATCTACCGTAAGAAGGACCTGCTGTCGCTAGATCCCATACGCCATACTGCTTTTACAGTCACTGGCTTGAGAGCCAGGTGCTAAGAGACCGGGATCTGTCAGACTCAGTGATCTCTACCATGAGGAGTGCTCGGAAATCATCCCCTAGGAAGATTACCATTGCACTTGGAAGACCTGCATATCCTATTGCTAGGAAATGAGGTGGCATCCGCGTACTTATTGGTTCCAGAGTCCTGCTGTTCTTCAGCAGGAAACGGGCCAAAAATGTTACTTTAAGTACAATTAGGGGGCAGGTATCTGCCCTGGCTGTCTTTTTCAACGACCCCTGGTGGCACACTCTCTAGTGAAAACGTTTGTACAGTGGGTTCGGCAGGCGGCCCCTCCAGGCCACCCTCCACTACCTCCGTGGGGCTTGTGTAGCGGGTGTCCTTTCGTCGTCTACCACTACGAGAGGACCTGCTGGCGCAGGGTCCCATATGTCATCCTGCCTGCAGTCGATGGCTTCAAAGGCATGGCCTCTAAGTGTCTCAGAAACCACACTTTGAGACATCAGGGAGATTCCCTTGTTGACACTTCCTTAGAAAGTGGTCCTTTTGGTGGCTGTTATACCAGTTAGGATGGGTTTCTGAGAGGCCAGCCTTGTCATACAAGCCTCCCTATCTGATCTTCCACAAGGATAAGGGCAAGGCTCCTTATCTGATCTTCCACAAGGATAGGTGTTGCTGCGTCCACAGCTTTCTCTTCTTCCTAGGGTCTTTCGACCTTCCTCCAAGGAAGACATCTACTGCCATCCTTGTGTCCTCATCCGTCGAATCCTAAGGAGACGACGTGGTATTCTTTGTACATTGTCAAAACTCTGAGAGAATGCTTGTCTAGCACTGCTCCGTTCCGGAGTCCAGGCTCACTGTTTGTTTCAGTGGCTGGTCCCTAGTAGGGCCCAGCGGTTTCATTGGCCACCATCTCTAGGTGGATCCGACAGATTGTGGTCAGGCTTACGCCATGAAGGGTCAAGCGCCTCTTTCCCGGCGCAGTCGACCAGGGTAAGAGATGCCTCTTGGTTTACGTCAGTTAGACGGTTTTCTGAGCCGGCAGCCTTGTCATGCAAGGCTCCTTATCTGATCTTCCACAAGGATAGGTGGTGCGGCGTCCGCAGCCTTCTCTTCTGCCTAGGGTCTTTCGACCTTCCATCAAGGAAGACATTGTACTGCCATCCTTGTGTCCTCATCTGTCGAATCCTAAGGAAACGACGTTGTATTTCTTGGACGCTGTCCGAGCTCTGAGAGCATCAAGCGTCTGTTTTCACAAGGTGTGTAAGGTGGCGACATGCTCGTCCGTTCACACTTTCACTAAACTTTTACAAGTTGATGTGTGTGCATCTTCGGATGCTTCTTTCGGCCGCAAGCTATGCAGTTGGCTGTTTAGCAACTCCTCTGTTGAGGAGCTCTGTTTTGTTTGGGGTGAAGTTGTTTTAATGCTGTTCCCACCCCTCGTTTTTTGACACTGCTTTGGGACGTCCCACTATGTCAATAGGAAGCTGTGTCGGTCAATGAACGAAAGAGAAAATAGGATTTTTTACTCACAGTAAAATCCTTTTCTCAGAGTTCATGGACTGACACAGCACCCACCCCTCGTTTTAAGTTTGTACTGCTTTTGACAAACTGATCTGCTAGGTGCAGAGAGAGGGATTATACCCAGAGGGTCCGCCCCCTGGGCAGTGCTGTAGAAGGTGTGATGCAACACTTTTTACAAGTTTTTCTGCATAGTCACTCCTAAATAACGAATAACACCTAATATGTCAATAGGAAGCTGTGTCGGTCCATGAACTCTGAGAAAAGGATTTTACGGTGAGTAAAAAATCCAATTTTTTTTGGGTGGTATTTATTTTTTGTAAACATTACATATTTTTGGTAAATAAAAATCTCTGCCTCACTACTTACCCCTGAACTCCACCTCACTACTGACCCCTGAACTCTGCCTTACTACTGACCCCTGAACTCCACCTCACTACTGACCCCTAAACTCCACCTCACTTACTACTGACCCCTGAACTCCGCCACACTACTGACCCCTGACTTTTCACATTATTCAGGGTACTGCAACTCCAAGCTCCCCCCCCCCCTTCTCCTATTCGCTAGTGCTAGAGGAATACAAATTCCAATGCAAATAAATATTAACAATATCATGAAACAAATTAAAGCGGTATTAAACCCCAAACCAAAAACGTAATATATTGCAGCTTGCCAATCATTAGATATGGTGGCTGAATTATTTTTCTTCTTTTAGGCTTTTTATTTTCTGTTTTCCCCTAGTGATCTGGTCTGGACCCCTGATGTAGAGCACAGCATACAGCTTAAAAATGTCAGGTGTGTTACATAGTAGCCCTTACACATACCTCCCAACTTTTTGAGATGGGAACATGGGGCACCTTTTAGCAAAAGTATGTAGGCATAAGACCATTGGCGTAGCATGGGTTGTCAGCGCCCAGGGCAGGGCAAGAGATTTGCGCCCCCTAACCCACAGATTTTTAGCACTCTCTTGAGTCCCTTCCGCTAGTACAGTAGTACTGACCAACCTGATTCCTACACAGGGTCAGAGAGCCGGGGCCACGTAGCAGCACACTGACAGGCACAGGCAGGACTCAGGAGAAGCGGTGGTGGTCGGAAGCCTGGGTTGTGGGGTGGGCTAGGTGGACGGACAGCGTGCCGCACGAGCCGGGATCCTGGACCTTGTGTGTGGGGAGTGGCGTGTAATGGAGAGGATGCCTCGTGAGTCGCCTGCCCTTCTCCTTCCCCCCAGTCTCCGCATGGTCACAATCCCTGGGATCATCCTGGATGGTCTTCAGTGTACATTTACTCACTGCTGTGTCAGTATCACCGCTGGAGCCTAAGCCAGGACTGCACCGCTACTTCTTTCTCATAGCGAAGCGGAAGAGCTCACAGTCTCCTAGACTGCACAGCAACGCGTTTCGTACAATAGTACTTTAACAGGGGCATCCGATGCCCCTGTTGAAGTACTATTGCACGAATCACGTCAGGGCTTGGCTTACCTGCCCACTTATTGCCCCTTTTTAAACTATTTTTGTATGTACTGTGATCACTTTTATATGTTGGTTTTAATAAAACCCTAATTTGACCTGCACTTGGAGCACCTCCTTCATCTTCTTTTTTTCATGTGGGGTTGATTGGGTTGTCTCTTGGAGTTTCTTTTATCTGTCTACTATCTTCCAAATGGGATTGGGATCTTTTCAACGGAAGAAGGGTCCTGTACCATTTGAGAATACCCAATGAACCCAAAAGTCTCCCCCGAGGTTGTGGCGTTTGGAGTGGCTTCCGGAGATCCGTTTGGTCCATTTGGAGTGTTCTGAGAACCAGTCACAATCGACCACCAGGATTCTATATGCCCTTATGATCTGCCTAACCAGCAGATCCACCAGCTCTGGTAAGAGTATTCCACCTTACTATTGTCCCAGAAGTTGTATGCTGATGACCTTCATAGTTACACGTCCGGTTTCCATATCCTACCCCTAAGTGGATGATCTTCACGATTTTATTTCTCACTTTCAGGATATTTGCTAAAGACGTTTATGTGGACTTATTTGTTTGCTTATTTTTTGGGTACTTTGAGTCCACCCTCAATTATTTTATTTTTTTAATCAGATATTCTTTATTTTCCTTTTTCACATATCAAAACATACATACATCGCTTTTTCCAATGCACCACATTGTACACATATAAGGTTATACCATATTTTATACCATATAAAAAACCCCCATTATCCCTTCTCCACATATACATTCCCTCACACCCATACATCCTCCTTGCTTACTTGACCGTCACCCACCCTTAACATGTTCCCCTTTCTATCCACTTTTTCCACATGTTATTAAATTTGTGTTTATTTCCTCTCTTTATATATATAAATTCTTCTTTTGCAACTGTGTCATCTATCACCTTCCTCCACTCTCATTGTAGGGGGGCTTTCCGCTTGCCATTTCTGCGCAATTATTTTCCTTCCCTGAAACAGACATCTTGTTATTGCTATCCGTTCGTCTACTAGCAATCCCTCTTCTTCCAGAAGACCCAATACACATAGCCTGGCTTCTGGCTGAAAGGATGTCTCAAACACCGTGTTTATCCTTTCAACTATTTGCTTCCGGTATTGGTATAACTTGGGGCATCTTCAGACCATGTGTATTAGATCTCCCCTATTGTCCCCACATCTCTGACATCTCGAGTCCGGCCTCCTACCGAACTGAAACATCCTTTGGGGTGTATAATATACTCTATGTATCAGGTAAAGTTGGGATATTGTTTGAGAGGGTGATAATGACACTTTGGGTCCTATAGCTAATATTTGCTCCCATTGTTCCTGCGAAAGTGGGCCCACATCTCTCTCCCATTTAGCCTTATTTTTATTGTCCACTGTCTCCCCCTGATTGGCCCTTTCTAGAGACCCATATACGCCAGAGATTGCCCCTCTAGAGATCTCTGCATCTACTATTTTACGTAGAATAGGCATATCGTTCCATTCTGGTGGGTTCTGTCCGAACTGTGCATTCAGCGCATGTCTGATTTGCAGATATCTGTAAAAAGATCTATTTGGGACAGCATACTCCTCCTTTATTTCTTGAAATGATTTTATTCTTTCTGCCTTATAAAGTTGTGCCAATAGATGTATTCCCACTCTATCCCACTCCTCAACCTTCCCCATGACTTTGAGTTCTTGCAAGTTGCTGTTATCCCATATGGGTGAGAATTCAGAAAATCCCTTATATCCCATGATCTTTTTAACCTCTTTCCAGCATTTTACCGTTAATTGAGCTAGGGGGCATTTAGAACAAAAAGAGTCCGCCTCCACTGCCTCTACTACTGTGTCATGGCATGTATCATTCAGAATTAGCCCCTTTATTTCTCTTCCTGCCATTCGGTTACTACCACTCATATGCTGTACCTAGGCAGCTAAAAAGTAATATCTAGGGTTCGGAAGGGCCAATCCCCCCTTCTCTTTTGGTTGTTGTAGGGCGCGGAGGCAGATCCTTGCCGCTCCGTTTCTCCAGATCAATTCTCTAAACACACTGTCTATTTTCCTAAACCACTGTCTGGGGATCCATACTGGGGAGTTATGAAGGATATAGAAAATTTGCGGCATCCATACCATTTTTATCAAGTTGGTCCTACCGACTACTGAGAGTGGAAGCTTATTCCACACCCGACATTTTTGTCTGAGCTTTGTCAGTAAGGGTACTAAGTTTCCGGTTATGTACACCTCGGGTCCTTTGATATATTAATTCCTAAATATCTCATTTGGGTCACCACTTTCACTTGTTCTATCTGCCCTATCAATGGGTCTATTGGTAAAAGAGCCGATTTCTTCCAATTGATTGTTAACCCCGAGAACTTACCAAATTCCCCTATTATGTCTATTGCACTTTCCAATGAGACTTGCTTGTCCCCTAGAAAGAGCAATACATCATCCGCATACATAGCTATTTTCTCTTCCCCCAATCTCCTCTTAAAACCCTTTATTCCCGGGGATGTCCTTATAGCGATGGCCAATGGTTCCATGGCGAGGGCGAAAAGCAGGGGTGACAAAGAGCATCCCTGTCTTGTCCCCCTCGCCAGTTGGAACCAGTCTGAACATTCTCCATTTATCCTTACCCTCGTTCTGGGACTTTTGTATAATATTTTAATCCATTGAATAAAATTAGGGCCAAAATGGAACTCTGCCAGGGTTTTCCAAAGGTAATGCCACTCAAGACTATCAAACGCCTTGGCTGCATCCAAGGACAATATTGCTCTTGACCCCTCTACTTCCGTTTGCAACTGAGTATTTAAAAATGCTCTTCTTATATTGGAGCAGGTAGACCTACCTGGGATAAATCCCATCTGGTCCGGATGTACCAACTTTGAGATCTTATTTAACCTCCTTGCCAATATTATCTGCACATAAAAGAGATATTGGTCTGTATGAGGCCGTCTCCATTTGATCTTTCCCATTCTTTAATAATATGATAATTGTTGCTTCTGTCATAGACACGGGTAACTTCCCTTCCTTCGCTGCCCAATTGAATACCTCCAGGAGTCCTGGGAGCAGCACTTCACTATAGGTTTTATATATTTCTATTGATAAGCCATCCGGCCCCGGAGCCTTTTGGCCTGCCATCTCCTTTGTTGCCATTTGTAACTCTTCCAGTGTGAGCGGTGCCTCCAGGCCCTCCCTGTTTTCCTCTGATAACCGGGGGATCTGCAGGCCCTTAAAAAAGGTTACCATCTCCCCCTCTATATTGCCATTTGTTGTGCTACTATACAGACTCTGATAATATTTTTTGAAGGTCTCTTTTATTTCTAATGTGCCTCTCCTGATTTCCCCTCCTCATCGCAAATCGCCGGGATGACAGATGGGGGGCCCCCGCCATAGCTATTAGGGCCAGAATTCTCCCCACTCTCTCACCCTCCCCATAGAAATTCTGTTTCTGGAATATTTTTTTGTTTTCCGCCTTTCTTGTTAATGTTTTTTAATACTCTTCCTGTGTCGCTAACCATTCCTCATAGTTTTCTATGGTTGGGTTTCCTATGTAATTAATCTCTGACCTCGTCACTTTTTCTCTCACTGCAGTTTCCTTGGCGCGTGATTGTTTTTTTTTTTTTTGTAAATTCTTTTTATTGAGATTTTAAGACATAAAACATACATAGCTTGGCACAACACCAAACTAACAGTCAGCCAACATGGGCGGTAAGTCCATCAACCACAACTATGCCATCCAATTGACAGCTACAACACGTATAACCCCCCCCTCCCCCCTCCCCATACTCAGTTCCCAGTCCCCCAACCCAAATTGGCTCCATTTTTGGGATGCAGGATATAAACTTTACTAGTCACCCAAAATACATTGTTTGTTCTGTAGCAGGCCTCCTCCGGAGTATATTACCCGTAGACTATTCACCTGGCCCTTCTACCCTTATATCCTACTTTTAAACCGTCACACTGTTAAATCGGACTCGTACCACGCTCTCCAGATTTTATCAAATTTAGTTTTACACCCTTGAGCACTATACGCTGCCTTGTAGAATGGGAGCATTGCGTTCACCAATCCTTTCCAAAAAGTTATCTCAGGGGCTCCCATTTTTTTCCATTTTAGCAATATGGCCTTCTTTCCATAAAATAAAAGTATTGTTAGTAAGGTTCTGAGTGCCTTCGATGGGACCACCTCGTCCACCAAACCAAGAAGACATACCTCCATAGTCATTGGTACCGGAACCTGCAGTATCCCTGCTATACAGGAGGTGACCCCTGACCAGAATTGGCTGATCAGGGGGCAGCCCCAGAACACATGTTGTGCGTGTGCCGAAGCCGCTGAGCACCGCCAGCACTCAGAAGAAACGGATGGGTATATTACGGCTAATCTAGCCGGAGTAAAATATATTCTGTGTAGAAATTTAAACTGAATAAGCCTATCCCTTGCTGCCACTAAATTCCGAAATGGTTGTTCCCACATATCATCCCAGTCCTCTCCCTGTATGCCTGGTACCTCTGCCGCCCATCTTTCTCTACATTTAGTTAGAGCCTTGGGACTAGTCTTAAACAGTTCTTTATATGTGACTGATAATGTCTTTGCTAGGTCCTCCGTCATGAGCGTGTCCTCCAGAGTAGAGGGGAAGGATTCCACCCTCATCTCTCTAAATTGTGTTTGAAAGGCATGTCGTAACTGCAAGTATCTGAAGAACTGGGAGTTGTGAAGGTCATGTCTAGCTTTGAGGTCATTGAAAGGCAAGAGTTCACCGTCTCTTGTGATATCTTTCAATAGTCTGATTCCCTTACTCGCCCACCCAGCTGAGTCTTCCATGTTATAAAATTGTTTCAGTTTGGGATTCATCCATAGCGGAGTCATCGGAGAAATTCCCTGAAAACTAGGGCACGCCAGTGACACCGCCTCCTCCCACGCTTTTATGGTGGCTTTCATAGAATCAGTGAGGGGGAGTTCGCTTTTTATGCCTCTGTGAATGGCTAAACGAAGGGATTCATATGATCCTAGGTGGGCTGCCTCAAGAATTGTTGCTGAGTCACCCCCGTCCGACACCAACCATCTGTTTACAAAAACCAATTGGCCCGCTATGTAGTACTTGCGCCAGTCTGGAAGAGCCAACCCTCCCTGTCCCCATGGTTCTTGTAGCACTTTCAGGCCTAGTCTAGGCCTTTTAGGGGCCCACAGAAATGAGCTGGTGATCCCGTCCAGTTTCTTGAAATAGGACTTCGGTACCCACACCGGAGCATTTCTCAAGAAATACAAAATGACCGGGAGAATTTTCATTTTTATTAGGCTAATCCTACCCAGCAAGGATAACGGAAGCCCTTGCCACGTTTGTGTCTTTTGTTTAAAGAAGGTAATTAGGGGCTCCAGGTTCAGGGGCATGTAATCCGACACCTTCGCCGTCACCTTTATTCCAAGATATGTAATCTGATTGACCCATTTCAAAGGCAAGTTCGGATTCGCTCTAGCCCTTGCTCCCTCATCTAAAGGTAAGATAGAGGACTTGGCCCAGTTAACCCTCAGACCTGAGTAGCCAGCAAAGGTGTCCATTAGATCCAGAGCTGCTTCCAGTGAGTCCGCCGGGTCTTGCAGAAATAACAGAAGCTCATCGGCATATAATGCCAATCCCTCTTCTATATTGCCCACCCTGATCGCTTTGACCCTTGCTGACGCTCGTAGTGCCACCGCCAACGGCTCAATCATGAGCGCAAACAAAAATGGCGATAGAGGGCACCCCTGACGCGTACCCCTACCTACTGTAAAGTATTCAGATGTGTGTGTGCCTGTGCGGATGGCCGTACGTGGTGCACTATATAGGAGAGATACCCATTGACGGAAGCATGGGCCAAAACCCATACGCTCAAGCACTGCGTGCATAAAGCGCCAGTCCACCGAATCAAAGGCTTTTTCAATATCGATCGAGACAATGATTCTATAGGATGAGTCTAAGTTAGGAAGTTGTAGGTGAGTGAACAGCCTCCTCAGGTTGGTATCTGTTGATTTGCCCGGAATGAATCCCGTCTGGTCCACATCAACCAGAGAGGAGACTACCGCTGCCAATCGCTTTGCCAGGACCTTAGTCAAAATTTTAAGGTCCATATTTAGCAGAGCAATGGGTCGGTATGAAGAGCATTCTAAAGGGTCCTTACCCGGCTTAAGCAATAGGATCATATAGGCATCTAACATCGAGTCCGGTAATTTCTTTTGATGTAAACAGTATGCTAGCAATGTCGTAAGTCTCGGGGCCAGTTGGTCTGCATATGTCTTATAGAAATCCGCTGGGAACCCGTCTGGGCCAGGGGCTTTATTGGGTGGAAATGCAAAAATGGCTGCTATCACTTCCTTTTTTGTAATTTCAGCTTCTAATGTGAGTCTGTCGTCATCCGAAAGCTTAGGGAGGGACAGGCCATCTAACATGTTCTCCAAACCTTCATTATCATAGTGTCTACCCGGTGTATTAAATGTTGAGAAATATGTTTTAAATTCAGCTAATATGTCTATCGGGTCTTTTAGTAACTCTCCATTTTGGCCCTTAATGATTGGAATGTGAGTACTCTGATTGCTGTCTGCCACCAGCCTAGCCAGTAACTTCCCATTTTTATCCCCTTCTGCAAAGAGAGAGTTAGCTAGATGTTTTACCTCAGTATGTGCCAGATCATTGCAATGCAGGAAAAGGTGCCTCCTGGCCTCCAGCAACGCATTGTAGCCGGAATCCGAGGGGGCCGTCGCATGCAACCTAGCACACTCCCTTTCCCTAGCCTGCAACCGCTGGATTTCCCAGTTTTGATCCACCCTCACTCCCTTGATGGCCGTTATACATTCTCCCCGGATCACTGCTTTAAAGGCGTCCCACACAACTGGAGGGTCCGCTGTCTCATTATTAGTGGCCCAATATTCAGCAGTCGCAGCAAGAAGGTGAGAAGACACCTGCTCCTCCTGCAACCAGCCTGGGGCCAGCCTCCACCCTCTAGACCCTTTCCTTGACTGTAAACACAGGGAGATACAGAGGGGATTATGATCAGATAAGCCCCCTGCCATGTAGTCTATCCCCCTCACATAGGACAGCATAGTGCGACTACCAAAAGCTAGATCAATCCTAGCTGAAGAGCGGTGTGACAGAGACAGATGAGAATAACAAATTCCATCCGGATTCCTCAATCTCCATATCTCAGTCAAATCCGCCACTGCAGCCCAAGACTTCAAATCAATTGATCCCCCTCTCCCAGGATTAGAGGAGTCTCTGGCCTCCAACGTGGCATTGAAATCCCCCATCAGTAGGAGTGGAAGGTGCATGTGAGGGGCTAGCTTCACCATTAAATCATATAATAATTGTACTGTGAAAGGAGGCGGAGCATACACATTCACCAGAAGCAGTGTGCAGTTACATATATCTACAATCAGAGCCACATACCGTCCCCCCGAATCGGAGATCACCTGTTGGATTGTGCACGGGACTGCTTTACTTATCAATATGGAGAACCCCCTCGCAAAGGTGGAGTACGTGGCATGAAATGCCTTTTGAATCCAGGATCTGCGTAGTGCTAGAATTTTACTACCGTCCAGGTGAGTCTCCTGCAAGAAGACGATATGCGGCCTGACCACCTTCAAATACTGAAACATTGCAGCCTGTTTGAATTTATCATTCAGTCCTCGAACATTCCAGGACAGCAATTTAACCGTGTTAGCCATAATCTTGTAAAATGATTAGCAGTAGGGTGAATTCGGAATGTAGGGTCACCTGTAACTTTTTAACAAAGACCTTCTCCCCCAGGTAAATAAGTACCATCAGTAGTTGGAGGACGGGAACTGAGTAAAACCCCCCCTTTCTATAAACATTACAATAACAACCCCCCCCCTGCTGTCATACCAGAACTAACTAGCAAAAGAAAAAAAGAAAAAAAAGAACCCATGGAAAAAAAACTTCAAAAAATGCCATTGTCCAGTATGCAGCTTGTTTTCCCGAACTTGTAAAACAATCAGAAAAAAAAAATTGTTGCTAGAAGGTCTCCCGACGTAGAAAAAAGTCCAGCAAGACTACTAGTTCTCATCTAAATTGTTCCGAGGAGCTCCAGTTTAAACTGTATAGTTGAAACATGTTGCAATGAAATATAGGCAAGTATATGCCAAAAAGGATTATAACTGGCTTAAGTAGTACTGTGCCGCCATCTAGTGGCGTCAGGTTTTAGTGACCATAAGCGCATCTAACTAAAACATAAAAGCATTGTAAAAGTCAACAGTTAGGCCTCATGCCCACTGGCGTTTTTACAGCTGCGTTTTTGAGCGTTTTTTACAGCTTAAAAACGCCTGTCCATGTTATTGTAAATATTTTTTATTTTTTATTTTTTTGAAAAAAAACAAAAAACGTCGGAGCTAAAAACGCGACCGCGCGTTAGTGCGCGTTTTTTTGCGCGTTAGTGCGCGTTAGTGCGCGTTAGTGCGCGTTTTTTGCGCGTTAGTGCGCGTTAGTGCGCGTTTTTTGACGCTCGCGTTTTTTCCTGCCTAGTTCTGACGCTGAGGAACGCACTGGCCCTGGTTTTTTTTTACAGCTTACAAACGCCTATGCTCTTTACAGCTCAAAAACGCCTAGGTGGGCATGAAGCTATAGACTAACATGGACAGGCGTTTTTAAGCTGTAAAAAACGCTCAAAAACGCGGCTGAAAAAACGCCCGTGGGCATGAGGCCTAAAAATAATGTGTATGCAGCTACTACTCACGACCGTCCAGCTGTAGAGAGCGCCAGTCCATCCTCCCCGAGCAAACTAGATCAGGAGTAAGCTTCAGGCCTAGTGAGGCACAACCGATGCAACAGAAAAACAGAAAAACAAAATGCAGCTCACACTTGCGTCTGGTTTACGGATTTCTGTCCAGCCAGTCACAGGCCTCCTGTGGTGTCTCAAAAAATTTAACTGCGCCCTGATGTTGAATACGCAGCCTGCTAGGGTATAGCATACTATATTGGATATTTTTCTCCCGCAGTTTCTTCTGCACCTCAGTGAAAGATCTCCGTTTGCGCTGCATTTCAGCTGAAAAATCCGGAAACAGCATCACTTTCGTGTTGTCATATCTGAGCTCTGGGATTTTCCTGGAGGCTGCCAAAATCATGTCTCGGTCTCTGAAATTCATGAAACGCACCAGAAACGGCCTAGGGTAGTTACCCGGGGGACGCCCTCCTGTTGGGACCCTGTGCGCATGCTCCACCACATATGTTGGCGGCCGGTCCCCTAGAGATAGCAGGTGTTTAAAGAAATCTTCCGCAAAAGTGGTTGTATTGGACCCCTCCGCTCCCTCCGGCAATCCCACCACCCGCACATTGTTCCTTCTCTGTCTGTCCTCGGCATCATCTGCGCGGCTCTGCAACGCTTTTACCATAGTATGCAATTCAGACAGCTGATTGCCTTGTATATGTGAAACATCTTCTACTTTGGATATTCTTTCTTCCGTCACAGTGAGCCGGCCCCTGATCTTATCTAAATCATGTCTGATGAATGTACATTCGGTTGTTAGATGATCAATGCTCACCATAACTCCGGCCTTGCTTGCTGCAATTGCTTCCAAGATCGGGCGAGTGATCGCATCTTGTGCATCGACTGGTACAGGAGAATTTGATCTGGACTCGGCGGCATCCACCTCAGGTATGTCTTTTTCGGGCGCAGCCATGTACCTTGCTTGACTCCCCGACCGTTTGGCAGAAGGAGTGGTGGGTAAGATGGCAGCGGCAAGTCCTGCGTCTGGGCCTTTGGAGGAGCGCGTTTGGCGTTGCTGTTTGGCGTTCCGATGACCGGCTCTAGAGGCCCCCTTCCGCATGTCCAGGGGCCCCCCTGCTCAGGCTGAAGCTGCAGCTCCCAGAAGCTCTATTTATGCAACCCACAGCAGTACAAGGGCTTCTTGCGCAGTATCCAATTCTCAACAGCCCACCTTATTTAGTATGTAGAGAGGCACAGGGATGGCAGGACAGCGTCTCTGGGCTTTGAGGGTGAATCAGAGAGGATAGTTCCACTGTCCCAGGGATGCAGGAAGGAGGACGGCAGTACACAGTATCTTGATTAGGAGGGGGGGTGAATCAGGCAGGGACAGGCCTCAGGATGACACCCGCAGTCCCTCACCAGGGATCTCCCAGCTATACCCCAAACACCCCCAGGCCAACCTCCACTCAGGGGCTCCAAGCAACAGGCACGGCTTCACAGATCCGGGAGCTCGGTAATCTAGCCCCAGGCCTGTGGGCATGCAGTAGGCCTCAGTCTGTGATGTGGTGTGTCCCTGCAGCAGGGAGCCAGCCGCGGCCCCGAGCAGTGCACTCAGCCAATCACTCACTCCCTCCCCGGCCGTTGAAATAAGTGATCCGGGCGCTCGGATGGCCCCAGGGAGAGCCAGGGATCCCTCAGAGTCCACACAGGTCTCAGCAATGACCCGACCGAACCGGAGCTTCCGGCCGCAAGATGGCGGCGTGCCGGGGGGAGCCGATCACCTCCCGCAGCCCCCTCAGCCTCCCTCACCTGCCGAAGCTCTCCAGGAGCCGCCGCTGCTGGCGGGTAGTGCAGCGCCGCCCGTCCCCCTTCCGATCGCGGCTCCGGAGCTTTAAGAAGGATGCAGGCCGCAGGGATCCAAGATGGCGGCGGACCTCCACAGCAAGGAGCCTGTCACAGGCCTGTGCAGCCCTGATCACGCCACCCCTCTCCACGATAGACAGCTGTATGGGTACAGATGATGCCCGGCTAAGAAGTAGGCTAGCCTGGGAATTTTCTAGGCACACTGTTTAGCAGGATGGATGAGGATTGTCAGCCGGATCAATGGAGCTCCTCTGAAACACGTCCTGCTCCTTCTACATCCGGACACGCCCCCCGCGCGTGATTGTTTTTTGATAAATTATATTTTTTGGATCAAAATTCCCCGTAAAAACGCTTTCAGAGCATCCCAGATCACTCCTGTTGAGGCTGATACAGTGTTTACTGTTACAAATTCTTTCAGGCTAGCACATATTCCCCCCGGATCCTCAATTACTTCCAGCCAGAATGGATTTATCTTCCAGTCCCCTTTACCATACCCTCTATCCATCTTTATTTAGAAAATTACTAGGGAGTGATCTGAGATGCTTCTCGGTACATATACCACCTCCCCCATCTCTCCCAATGCCTCCTCGTTACAGAGTACGAGGTCTATCCTGGACAGGGTCCCGTGCGTCCTCGAGTGGCAGGAAAATTGTTTTTCCCCCGGGTGTCTCCTCCTCCACACGTCTGTCAAACTCACCTCCTCACAAAATTGGAGGAGAGGACTGCCAGACGAATGTCCCGTGGAGGCACCCGCCGGGAACCTATCCATTTTTTTATCCATAGTCATATTAAAATCCCCCGCCACTATTACGGGCACCCCCGCCCTGTCCATGACAAACTCTATTAACTCCCACAGGACTTCAGTTTCAAATGGTGGGGGGATATATATATTACTCTTTCGTCCATGGACCGACACAGCTTCTCTATTGACAAAGTGGGTATTATCCGTTAATTAGGAGTGACTAGGCAGAAAAACTTGTAAAAAGTGTTGCATCACACCCTCTACAGTACCGCCCAGGGGGCGGACCCTCCGGGTATAACCTCTCAGTCTGCATCTTCGCAGATCAGTTTTTTTCTGTCTAGCAAGGAGTAGGACATGGCTCCCTTCGGGCCCATTGGTCCGGGGGAAAAAGATATATATATTTTTTTGCTACATTTTTGTTTCCTGCGATCTTCGATCAACTGCCGACTGGGTGACAGGCTGGATCCTCGCTCCTTGTAGTCTCCCCAGTTTCGGCCATCGAGCGTGTGCCGACCCTAGCTACGCGCTGGGTTTTCCACGACATGCCCGTCGCTCCACGGGTGGCCGGTGAGCCTACGCTCCAGGGCTTGCATCGGACCGCTCAGCTTCGGCTGACCTTACGGCCGAGTCGCAGCAGCCTGGCCGGTGAGCTTACGCTCCAAGGCTTGCATCGGACCGCTCAGCTTCGGCTGACCTTACGGCCGAGTCGCAGCAGCCTGTCCGGTGAGCGTCACGCTCCAGGGCATACATATGATCGTCCCTTTTGGGTCCAATCACAGCATGCCTGGCCAACAGTCACCTTCCGTGCGCGGACGATGACCTGTTTGGAATGTCTTCCAGCAGAATACATGCAGGATAGGTAAGTAAAACTCCCCTGCCTCGGCTGGGTGATTTAGCTGGACATTCCTGGAGAGATCAAGTAAGTGGTTGTGGCCCCTTTCTTCCCTCCTCCCTGGGCTTCTAGCTAAAGGTTGCTGGGTGCTGGGGGTCACCTAGGGGGTTCCACTGGAGCGGGGCTGGCTGTAACTAACATTTAAAAGAAATGTAATTTCTGCTTACCTGTGTTTGTGTGCTTCCTTCTCCATGCTGTCGGTGGCCATTTTGAGGTGGTCCATGCCGAGTTCGGCCTCTTGTGACTGCCCGGCGGCCATCTTCCTGTGGTTCGGCCACACCCACTGGCCCCTATCAGCTGATGGGCGGCCATGTTTGTCCACCCTGTATGCATATATTGCCGTTCGGCGGCCATCTTTTTGTGGGCTATGGCTGCTTGACCTCTATCTTCGGTCGGCGGCCATTTTCTTAGAGCCCACATTATCTTCCATACAGACGTTTTTGGCAACCATTTTTCGAGAGCCTCCGGCCTCTAGGGTGCATTACACTGGTGCGAAAATTCACACAGGAAATGCTGATGATAAAAGAAGCAGACTGACACAGCAGCAGGGGGACAGCATCACAGGCGCAGCACACGGCAGCATAGCAGTACCTATCCAGGGTGGTGAGTCCTCTGGGTGACCCAGCCTCTCTGCAGCACAGGAAGGTGGCCTATTGATATCTTGCCTGGAGCCCTGTGAGTGTCAGCGTGTGGTCAGCATGGCATCTGAGCCAGATGTCTTCTCCCCTGAAACACCAGATTTAGCAGCTGGTGCCCCTGAGGTGTCTATGTACGCTATGACGGCAATCCTAGAGGCGTTTGCTGCCAGGGTGGAAGCAGCACACGGGAATACAGGGGGTAGTAAACGCCCCGTCCCCTGCAAGCTTCTGGGGATAATTCTGATGCAGAACCAGGTCCAGCTACGGCTCGGGGCCCAGATTCTGACGCATCAGAGACTGCAGACCGTGACCGGACAGTGAGGATGACTCCAAGTCCAGGTCAGTACGCGAAACGGCTTTGGTATCTGACCTTATTACTGCAGTGCGGGATATGCTAAAGTTGGAAAATACTGCAGAAGCAGCAGAGACTCCGGTCCACTTGGGTTTCATAGACCTGCCTGCACTGCTAAGGTGTTCCCTTGTGTGTCTTTTGATAAACTCTTATACAAGGAATGGGAGAACCCAGTGAGGGTCTTTACAGCCCCAAAGAGGTTTGCGGTACGGTACTCCTTTGAGGAGAGTTTTCTGAAGAAATGGACCTCTCCCCCTATAGTGGACCCTCCGGTGTCCAGACTTAATAGAGCCACCACAATTCCTGTAGAAGGGGCTCCTGTTTTCAAGGACCCTGTGGATAAGAAGGCTGAAGCACTCGCTTGCTACCTATACTCAGTGGTAGGCTCGGCAGTACACCCGGCATTGGCGGGGGCCCTAGTGTCTCACACACTTACTGAATGGGCAAGATTGCTACTCCAGGGGTTAAGGAGCGAGATGCTCCTCCTGATGAGATAACATTGGCCGACCAGTTGGTCCAGGGCCTTAGGTTTGTCTGCGAGTCAGACATGAATACTATTCCCCTGCTGTCTAAAACTTTGGTTTATGCAGTAGCAATACGCCGCCTGATCTGGCTAAAAGGCTGGTCTGCGGACCAGACTTCCAAGAAAGCCCTGTTGGACCTGCCTTTTAAGGGCGACAGACTTTTTGGGGCTTCTCTGGATGACATCATCAAGGATGCCACAGGAAGTAAAAGCACTTTGCTTCCCCAAATTAGCAAGGGTAAGGGGCCACGCCAAGGGGCAAGGGCCCTCCTTTACTGCACGCAAGCGGTTTTTTCGTCCCCCTAGGGCGACAGGGAAAAGACCCCAGGCCGATAAAGCGTCTGCCCAAGGACAAAAGCGTCCTTGGTCCCGCATACCCAAGAAGCCTGCGGACAAATTTGCGTCCGCATGAAGGTCCACCCCCACCCAGCTCTCGGGTGGGGGGACGTCTTCAGAAATTCGCGACTCAGTGGACAGCTCTAATCTCCGACAGGTGGGTTTGCGAAGTAATCTCCTCAGGCTACAAGATAGAGTTTCTCTCTTGTCCACCGGACAGATTCAACACCTCCAATCTCCAGCTACTACCGACCCGTCGGGAGGCCCTGTATGGGGCGGTCCAGGGTCTACTGGAACGCGGGGTAGTTATTCCAGTTCCAGAACTGGAACAGGGTTTTTACTCAAATCTGTTCTTTGTGCCGAAGAAGGAGGGGGTTCGTCCAAGCTTGGATCTTAGAGCCCTCAATTGCTTTGTGAAGGTACAAAGATTTCGGATGGAGTCGGTTCGATCTGTAGTCATGGCTCTCCATCCGGGCGACTTTCTGGCCTCCTTGGACATCAAGGACGCATACCTGCATGTCCCCATATACTCCAGACACCAGAGGTTTCTGCGATTTGCTATCGGGAAGGACCACTACCAGTTTGTGGCCCCTCCCGTTTGGCCTTGCCTCAGCACCCAGGACGTTCACCAAGGTGCTCGCTCCGATTCTGGCACTTCTAAGACAGCGGGGTATCGCTATCACAGGCTACTTGGATGACCTTCTGCTGAAGGCCCCTTCAAGCTCAGAATTAGAGGTAAGCGTGTCCATTACCTGTCAGACTCTTCGAGACTGTGGTTGGATACTAAACGCGCAAAAGTCAGTATTGGTGCCCACTCAACGCCTAGTGTACCTGGGGTTGATTCTGGATTCCTCAGAGGCAAAGGTATTCCTCCCTGTGGAGAAGTTGCAGACCCTCCGGGCTGCAGTACGGCAGCTGACTTTCAGGAATCGGTCGTCACTCCGTTTTTGCATGCGAGTGTTGGGCCTCATGGTAGCCTCCTTCGAGGCGGTCCCATATGTTCAATACCACACTCGAGTGTTACAGAAGGAAGTTCTGTCCAGATGGAACAGATGCCCTTCATCTCTGGATTATCAAATCAGAGTGAGCCACCTAGTCAGGAGATACCTGGTATGGTGGCCGACAGCACCGGCTCTAATGGCCGGGAAGTCATTTCTTCCGGTTTACTGGATAGTGATCACGACGGACGCCAGCCTTACAGGTTGGGGGGGGGGAGTCTGGGGTGTCCAGTCGGCGCAAGGTCGCTGGACCCCAGAGGAAGCCCTCCTGCCGATCAATGTCCTGGAGATCCGGGCGATCAGGCTGTGCCTCTTCAAATGGTCTCAGAGGCTGCAAGGGCGTCCAGTCAGGATCCAGTCAGACAACGCCACAGCGGTGGCATATGTCAATCATCAAGGAGGAACAAGAAGCTCAGCTGCAGCATCGGAGGTTGCTCGCATCCTGAAGTGGGCAGAGAAGAGCGTACCGGCACTATCGGCCGTGTACATTCTGGGCGTGGAAAGCTGGCAGGCGGACTACCTGAGCCGCCAGATGCTGGACCAGGGAGAATGGTCCTTACACCCGGAGGTGTTCCAACTCCTCTGCCAAAGATGGGGCACACCAGACGTAGATCTTCTGGCTTCCCGACTCAATCGGAAGGTATTGAGATTTGTGGCCCGGTCAAGAGACCCATGGGCAGACGCAACGGACGCGTTGGTAGCATCGTGGGGTCAGTATCGGCTAATCTATGCCTTCCCTCCCTTAAGGCTTCTTCCTCTTCTGCTCCGCAGAGTGGAGGCAGAGGGAATTCCAATGATCCTAATCGCTCCAGATTTGGTCTCAGCGTCCTTGGTACGCCGATCTAGTACGTCTGGTAGCAGACGTCCCCTGGCGCCTACCACTACGGAAGGACCTGCTATCGCAAGGTCCCATACTCCATCCTGCTTTACGGTCACTGGCTTTAACGGCATGGCTATTGAGAACCAGGTACTGAGAGACCGGGGCCTGTCAGATTCAGTAATCTCTACTATGAGAAGTGCTCGGAAACCGTCCTCTAGGAAGGTTTATCACCGCACTTGGAAGGCCCACATCTCCATGTGTGAGGAAATTAAATGGCATCCGCGTACCTATTTGGTTTCCAGAATCCTGCTGTTTTTACAGCATGGGGTGGACCAAGGGCTTGCCCTAAGTACAATTAAGGGACAGATATCTGCCCTGGCTGTCTTTTTTCAGCGACCCCTGGCGGCTCACTCTCTCGTGAGTACATTTGTGCAGGGGGTTCGACATGTGGCCCCTCCGGTCCGTCCCCCGTTACTTCCTTGGGACTTGAACCTGGTCCTCTCGGTGCTGCAGAAGGCACCGTTTGAGAATATTAGAGATATTCCCCTGTTGACACTTTCTCAGAAAGTGGTCTTTTTGGTGGCTGTTACGTCAGTTAGACGAGTCTCTGAGCTGGCAGCCTTGCCCTGCAAGGCTCCCTATTTGATTTTCCACAAGGATAAGGTGGTGCTGCGGCCGCAGCCTTCCTTTCAAAAGTCGTTTCGGCTTTTCATCTCAACGAAGACATTGTACTTCCATCCTTGTGTCCTCAGCCGTCGAATCCTAAGGAGTCGGCGTTGCATTCCTTGGACGTTGTCCGAGCTTTGAGAGTATACCTATCTGCTACTTCCCGGTTCCGGAAGTCAGACTCACTGTTTGTTTCGGTGGCTGGTCCCAAGAAGGGCCAAGCAGTCTCATCGGCCACCATCTCTAGGTGGATCCGACAGTAATCCAGGCTTACGCCTTAAAGGGTCAAGCGCCCCCCTTCCCGGTCACAGCGCATTCGACCAGGGCAATAGGTGCCTCTTGGGCTTTCCGACATCAAGCGTCTGTTTCCCGATTATGTAAAGCGGCGACTTGGTCATCCGCTCACACTTTCACAAAATTCTACAAAATTGATGTAGGTGCATCTTCGGATGCCTCTTTCGGCCGCAAGGTTTTACAAGCGGCTGTTTAGAGTTGCAGCTCATCCGTTGGAGGAGTGCTGTTTTGTGTTTGGGGTGAAGTTTATTTTTATGCTGTTACCACCCCTCGTTTTTTTTTCTGACACTGCTTTGGGACGTCCCACTTTGTCAATAGAGAAGCTGTGTCGGTCCATGGACGAAAGAGTAAATAGGATTTTTTACTCACCGTAAAATCCTTTTCTCT
Source organism: Rana muscosa (assembly GCA_029206835.1). Classification (NCBI taxonomy): domain Eukaryota; kingdom Metazoa; phylum Chordata; class Amphibia; order Anura; family Ranidae; genus Rana; species Rana muscosa. Next base: position 47,764,626 of record CM055117.1, on the reverse strand, counting down.
GAGTCCATGGACCGACACAGCACCCACCCCTCCTTTTAAGTTTGTACTGCTTTTTGACGAACTGATCTGCGAAGATGCAGACTGAGAGGTTATACCCGGAGGGTCCGCCCCCTGGGCGGTACTGTAGAGGGTGTGATGCAACACTTTTTACAAGTTTTTCTGCCTAGTCACTCCTAATTAACGGATAATACCCACTTTGTCAATAGAGAAGCTGTGTCGGTCCATGGACTCAGAGAAAAGGATTTTACGGTGAGTAAAAAATCCTATTTTTCCACCACATATTCCTTTGTTTCTATCCAGCAATGAAGAAACACATAACGTCCCCTGGCATCTATCTTACTCTGTCTGCAGGAGAACACCATACCCGAGTCTATCAGAACACTCACACCCTTTGAATAGGAAGTGTGTGTAGAATGGTACTGTACTTTATATTTCCTGTGTTTTTAATATTTTAATAATTTCCCTATCCAAATGCGTCTCCTGCAGACAGAGCATTTTAATGTTGTTCATTTCTACTGTTGAGAAAATCACCTTTCTTTTAATTGAATCTTTTACTCCCCGAACATTCCATGAACACACCTTCATACTTTTACCTAGTTTTGGGGTTCTCTTCCCATCCTCTCTACTATCCGTCATCTACCCCTTTGGGTTCCTCTCTTATCAATATACTTCCCATCTTACAAAAATGTGCCTTAATAATATTTGCTCAAAAAAAATGTGTTTTTAGTGGATCTCCCCCCTCTAGTGCCCTACTAAAACATACTTTCCCACCCACCCCACCCTCTCCACCCCTCCTATCCCCCCTTGCCCTTCTTGGGGCCCATATAGAGGGCTTCTAATGTGACCGTATCCTACTTTTGAAGTGAGACCTCCCCCTTCTACTCCTTTTAATCTGTGCTTTAGTGTTTTAAGTGTTTTAAGTGTATCCTTCTCTCTTTCACACTTTTTCCATACATATATATGATATGACTTATTTTCCCTCCACCTTTGTACCGTTCCCCTCAGAAAATACAGAAAATACACTTTCACAACCCTTCCCTCCTTCCCGCCCCCCCTCCCGCTCCCATATCAAGAGAAAAAAAAAATCCCCCTCTGTGCAAAAAAAAAGACCGAAATAGAGGAGTAAAAAAAAAAACACCACACAAAAAAAAACTCCCCCTCTTCAAAAGATAGGATAGATAGGCTGGCAAAAGGTGCTTCTGAGTGTTTTTATGTTTACTACTCGTTTCCACCCTGCTGTGTCTCTCCTTCTTTTGTGTTCAACCAAGATGTCAGCTCAGCAGGTGTATTAAAAAACATGTTTTCCCCATTCACAGTTATCCTCAAGCGTGCTGGATAAAATATTGCATATCTAATTCCTTTTTGCTGAAGTCTGTGTTTGCACTCGGTAAATTTAGCCCTTTGTCTCTGCAATTCAGGGGATAAGTCTGGATATATTGAAATTCTTGCACCATTAACTTGTATATTTTTCATCTCTCTTGCTTTTTGGAGAATGGTAATTTTATCCGTAAAGTGTAAAAGTTTGATGAGAATAGGTCTCGGCTGGCCTCCCGCAACTGGCGCCCTAAAGGGGACTCTATGGGCCTGTTCAATTGAAAAATATTTTGATAGACAGTCCTTACCAAATACTCCTTTAAGCCAGTCTTCCATAAATTTAGTAGAGCGGTTACCTTCACTTTTCCTAGTACCCTTATATTTTTCCTTCGTAACCTATTTTCCATGTCATCGATTTTATTAATACACATGTTCAGCTGTTCTCTCATTATTTTCATCTCAGTTACCATGGGACTAACATCATCCTCAACCTGACTTAGCCTCTCCTCCAAAGCAGAGGTCCTCACACCGATCCCCTGAACATCTTGTTTTAACACTGACATGTCTTCCTTTATCTCCCTCAACTGACCAAATATTTCAGTCAGTGAGAATTTTCAGCTGTTAATTGCAGAGAAGATCTCTCTCATAGAGGGCTCACCCTCCAGCATTGGCCCTGTAATTGGCTCTGCCGGTTTTCCAGATACTTTTCCCTTAGGCCCCGTTTCCCCTGCCGTCTTTCCCGGTGTCACTGTGGTTGGTGTCTGGCCTTGACTTTTCCGCTGGCAGTTCAGTTGTTGAGTCCCTTGCCCCTTTATGGGTGTGTGACCTGCTGTATGTGCCGGGACGTGTGCATACTTTTCCAGTTTGGCTGCAACTGCTGCCTGGCTTGCTTTAGTCCCCCTGGTTGACTGTGTCTGTGCCTGTGGTTGAGACTGGGGCTGTTGCTGTGTACCTGCACTTGACCCCTCCTTGGAGGTATTCCTGGTCATCACTGATAATGTGCCCGGCATTTTCCCCCTGCAAATGCGCTCTTATAAGGGTATTGTAGGGGTACTCTATTATTTCCTGTGCTGTTATTTATTTTGCTGTAGCTTTCCCCCTCCGGCTACTCCTTACACTGTTCCCCGAAGGCTATCCCTCTGCGGGCTCCAGTGGGCAGAATTTCCCCTATGGGGGTTCAGTAAAGTCTGCTCTCTCCAACCTCCTCCACACACAAAAAAAGGGGTTACTGGTGTACCCAATGCAGCCTTCAGCTTTAGGATTAAGCACAAAATACAGTAGTTAGTCCGCTCACCTCGGGCTCCAGAAATACAAGACCCAGCGTACCTTGGTAGTGTCTCTAGGCAGCGTCTTCTCCCAACTTTCCCCACTGTGTATCGACATAGACATAGACAGCCAGATGGCTGTAACAGGCTCGCAGCAGGGCTCTGATGTGCAGCGGGCTGGGATGCTGGTACCTCCAGGCGGCAGGGATCGATAGCGTGTCTCCCAGTATGTTTCCCCATATAGATGTCACATAGCCCAGAGCGTATCAGAGCGAATCAATCAGCCAGGCCAGAGGATATACCCGAAGTGTCAGTCTGCCATGTACTGGGTCATAGACCAGGTCACCCCTCACAGAACTGTAGCACATGCTCCGGTCTCAAGTTTTACACACGCCCAGTTTCCGGGGGGGGTCAGCCGGCCAGTCCCACTCACATCTCCGCCTCTCCTTTCCTGCTTCCTCCGGCCATTTCCTCAGTCAGCGTGCACCATGGGAGCGAGGTACGAGGGCCGGGCTGTCGCGGCCTCTCACCTCAACATTCGGTTACGCCCCCCTATGGTATCCCACTCTCAATTTTACACATTGGGTTTTTCATTTTAGCGCTGCATCTTTATTCACATTTCTACTATATACTTGTCACATTTTATGCAGCTGCTCTAATATGTTTATGTTTTTCACCTAGTTTTTATGAATTATTCAGACTAGCGCACTATTTTTTCTTTACTGCCAGAGTATTATAATAAAACAAATCAGGTGGATGGGCGGCGACTTGACTCAACTTGTTTCCCGGAACATAAATGTCACTGTATATGGCACAGAACACTGATCACCTGACTCCATCCAAATAAATAGGCTTTCCCAGCAGGCCAAGGGACCCAAGAAAATTCCTGCCCATTGGCTGAGACACCCCATTCATTCCAAATCTGTCCTTGCAATGCCCTTGTCTTATCTAATGTCATCAGATACCCGGCCATCCAGTGACAGAAGAGAGAATTGCAGTGTAACGGCACCCCAAGTATGAAAGGGGTTAACGCCGTTTAAGATATTCCCTCTCCTGGACACACATCCACTACCGACACTCCACAGTCAGGCGAGCGATTCCCATAGGAATAATTCTTCCAGAACAAACAAGACAAACACTCTGTGTTGAAGTTCCAAAACAGGGAATGAATTTATTACAAGCACATGGTAACACATTTCTCTTCCAAACCCTTCCCTCCCATCCTTGGGGAACAGGGCAGGTTAAACTGTCCAATGACAATGGTCATACAGGTCAGGTGTGTTCAAACTTCTCTTTCAGTAAACAGCCTTAGCAGGAGGGGTGATTCCCCGCCCCTCCTCACAGAAAGACACTTAAACATCCCATAATAGGCAGCCAGATGGTCTACCAGCTCCAATCCACATCATCACAGTAGCAGACTTAATTATCACAATGAAAGATCCTCAGAAGCCATCCTAGATTAATTTACATCACACAGGCAGGGGCTGGAGGTGATGACATTAGCATCTAACAGTATGTGTCCCAACATCATGAAGGAGTCACTTTTCAGTTAACCTGTTGAGTTCATAATCAAACAGTAAATAGTTCTTTACAGATATACTGGGGAATATTGTGGAAAAATATCACTGTCCCATTTTAAAGCAATCCAAGACATATTCTTAATGTCCATTATTTTCTTGCTCACCCTGTGCCCAAAGTGACCCCTGTCACATGCAGCAATTCCAGAATTAGGGTGAAATCAATCGACCAAGGCAACTATCACTTGGCAGATAAATTTATTAGCCACCCTGCCTAAACATCAGGGTGCTACGTATATATATATATATATATAATATATATATATATATATCAGCCCTCAAATTTTCCACTTCCCTACTCGCATTTTGCGAGTGGAAAGATAGATCTTGCGAGCTGGGCTGCCTGCCTGGGAGGGGGGGTTGATCGGGAGCCGTTCTCCCATCGATCGCCCCAGGGGGGGAAGAGGAGAGCCACGGTATAGCACGCTGTTAGCGGCATTTACATTATGATTGTCTCCGCTCTGCTCGACACAGCCCACCTCCTCCTGACCTGCGCCTGTGATAGATAGAACGCCGGTCCACTGCTGCGATGCCTTCTATCTATCACAGGCGCAGGTCAGGAGGAGGCGGGGCTGTGTCGAGCAGAGCGGAGACAATCATAATATAAGCGCCGGTAACAGCGTGCTCTCCTCTTCCTCCAGCCATGCATTCCTCAGCCCAGGCGAGGCTGCGACGGGCACAGTATGGCTGCAACAGGCACAGTATGGCTGCAACGGGCACAGTATGGCTGCAATGGGCACAGTATGGCTGCAATGGGCACAGTATGGCTGCAACGGGCACAGTATGGCTGCAACGGGGGCTGCAACAGGCACAGTATGGCTGCAATGGGCACAGTATGGCTGCAACAGGGGCTGCAACGGGCACAGTATGGCTGCAACGGGCACAGTGTGGCTGCAATGGTGGGCACAGGTGAGGCTGCACTGAGGGGCACAGGTGAGGCTGCACTGATAAAGTTGTTAATATTTATTTTTGTAACTTATTTTTGCATAAAACATTTAAGTGTAATTTCATGAGATAATTTATGAGGGCGTGTCTATGGGCGGGCATGGTAGGGATTGAGTGGGGCACTGGTGGCGAGTAACCTTTGAGGCCTGGCTAGTAGCTCAGGACTTGAAATTTTGAGCCCTGTGTGTATATATATATGAAAAGCAAAATGTTAGGGATGTTATAAACAAAGTAGTGTGGAGGAAGTCCAGGCACAAACGTAGCTCAAACTCTTATGCCGCGTACACACGGCCGTTTTTCTCGTTGAAAAAAACAACATTTTTCCCATTCGACGAGAAAAACTATAGTCTGTGGGCTTTCTGTCGTTTTTTTCAATGAGAAAAACGGCATTAAAAACGACGAGAAAAATTAGAACATGTTCTAATTTTTCTCGTCGTTTTTTTCGACATGTTTTCCGCGGCAGTGTTTCCCATAGGGAAACACTGCCGCGGAGCCCACAGACGGTCGTTTTTCTCGACAAGAGAAAAAACGACGTGAAAAACGACCGTGTGTGGGGAACAAGCCGTTCCCTCATTTTTAATGACATTATTCACAGCGGTTTTTTAACCGCCGTGAATAATGATCGTGTGTGCGCGGCATTAGGACTGTTCAGATTTCTCACACAGTTTTGGCGCATGGTCTCTGCCACAGACCTTGTGGATAAGGTCACTGCCACTGACCTGGTGAATTTTAGTTCCTTCCTAGAACGTCCCCCCAGAGAGTCAACAGACCCCTTCCTTCACCGTGTCCACAGCACCGGTCCTTTGGAACAGATCCTCCCTTCTCTTAGGGTGCGGGTCCCCTCGCAAGGTGGCACCCTGGACTCCTCGATCCCTTGCGGACCCCAGCCGAAGGCTGCTGGGCTCCAGGCCGTTACTGCGACTCCTGGGCCTCCGTGCCCAGGCGAACAGGAACGGTGAAGTAGTACCTCACCCCAGGCTAAAGGTGCCTGAGATGGAACTGGAACAAGGCCTCCGGGCCTAGGGCACCCGGAGATGACTCCCACACACACCCAGGCCGAAGGCGCCTGGGTGTGGACGAACCACACACACCCAGGCCGAAGGCGCCTGGGTGTGGACGAACCACACACACCCAGGCTGAAGGTGCGTGGGCGTGGACGAACGAAGACCCTTCTCCGAAGATGTCTGCCCCTTTTATATCCTCTCCCGGCATGCACAGCAGGTTCCCCGCCCCACTGTATGGCTGCCGAGAGGGGTCACAAAAGGCACAGCACTGCGCTCGCGGTTCAACCCTGGCCCAGAATGGCAGCGCCACCCACCGGCCACAGGGAACACATCACCAGCATTAACTCCTGAGAAAAAGAAATGGTCCAAGAATCCTATCAATTTAATGTGTCTGGGCCTGGTTATCACTTCGACACTTCCCTTGAATTGAACACCCCGCTACATATATATGAAATAATAAAAAAGTTTTTAAAGAGGTTTTTGTTATTGTAGCACTATAAAAATCCCATGATTGATGTTGGTTGGAATCAGGGATGAGCCGAACACCCCCCTGTTCGGTTCGCACCAGAACCTGCGAACAGACAGAATGTTCCCGTGAACTTTAGAACCCTATTAAATACAATGGACTTGAACGTTCGAAATCTAAAGTTCTAATTATAAAGGCTTATATGCAAGTTATTGTCCTAAAAAGTGTTTGGGGACCCGGGTCCTGCCCCAGGGGACATGTATCAATGCAAAAAAAGTTTTAAAAATGGCCGTTTTTTTCGGGAGAAGTGATTTTAATAATGCTTAAAATGAAAAAAATAAAAGTGAAATATTCCTTTTAAATTTCATACCTGGGGGGTGTGTATGATATGCATGTGAAGTGGCGCATGTTTCCCGTGCTTAGAACTGTCCCTGCATAAAATGTCATTTTTGAAGGAAAAAAAGTCATTTAAAACTCACTCGCGGCTATTAAAGAATTGTTGGCTCCCGGCAATACATACAAAAGTCATTGATAAAAAAAAAAAAAAAAAGCATGGGGGTCCCCCAGAATTCAATTACCAGGCACTTCAGGTCTGGTATAGATATTAAGGGGAACCCCGCCGCAAATAAAAAAAAAAAAATGCGTGCGGTTCCCCCAAATATCCATACCAGGCCCTTCAGATCTGGCATGGATTTTAAGGGGAACTCCACCCCAAATTTAAAAAAAAATGGCGTGGAGTCCCCCCAAAAATCCATACCAGACCCTTATCCGAGCACGCAACCTGGCAGGCTGCAGGAAAAGAGGGGGGGACGAGAGAGCGCCCCCCCTCCTGAACCGTACCAGGCCACATGCCCTCAACATGGGGAGGATGTCCCCATGTTGATGGGGACAAGGGACTCATCCCCACAACCCTTGCCCGGTGGTTGTGGGGGTCTGCGGGCAGGGGGCTTATCGGAATCTGGAAGACCCCTTTAACAAAGGGGACCCCCAGATCCCGCCCCCCCTATGTGAATTGGTAAGGGGTACATTGTACCCCTACCATTTCACGAAGAAAGTGTAAAAAATGTAAAAAAAAACACACAAACACCTTGAAAAAGTCCTTTATTAAAAAAAAAAATAAAAAAAAATAAACCATTCCAGCGGAGAAATCCAGTGTCCCGCGGCGATCCGATGTCCAGCGCTGTCCGTCATTGGCTGAGCCTGAGCGGACCTGATGGGGAACTTCGTCCGCAGTCTATTACATGTATAGACCCGCCCCTTCTAAAGTTCCCCATCAGGTCCGCTCAGCCAATGACTAGGTGTAAGACTGAGGACCTAATGCGGAACATGAGAAGGACAGTGGAGAGTTCATTGAGTCTGGGCCTACTCGCATCCACACCTCCTTGTTTGTTCTGTTCTTTAAGGGAGTCTAACTGATTGTGCTGAACACTCGAGAAGAATAAAGGAGTGTTGGACTTTAATGGTGTGGGGCTCTTTTCTGGTGGACATTGTTCAAGGTAACTCCAGGTGCACAACACTGACCCGAAGGTAGAGAAGGAACTTTGCTTACACCGCACGGACACATGTGGTGAAGGCTTGGCGTGGTGACCTCGCTCTCTCCCCTCTAAGATACCCCTAGACCAGTGGTTCTCAACTCCAGTCCTCGGGACCCACTAACAGGTCGGATTTTAAGTATTACTTTGGGGAGATGCAGACTAGAAAACTGCAATCACTGAGCAGCAAATGATATCACCTGTGATGTATTTCAGTTACTGTATTTATTGGCGTATAACACTCACTTTTTTACACTGAAAATAGAGGGAAAACTGTGCCTGCGTGTTATACGCAGGGGGCCATGGAACGTTTTTTTCCTTAAACTTCCTTCTTAAAGTTAGGGTGCGTGTAATACACCTGTGTGTGTTATACGCCGATAAATACGGTATCTTGCAAACCTGGCCTGTTAGTGGGCCCTGAGGACAGGAGTTGAGAACCACTGCCCTAGACAGAAGAGAAACGAGCTGATGCAAAGAGGGGAGTGAGGAGGGCGCTACACCACTATCTAGTAATACACTAGAAAAAACTATTTAATATACAGTAGTAAGAAATATAATGTGTACAATTTTGTAATAAAGGAGGAGGCATGTGCCAGAGAGGAGTGCAGAGGGAACAACAACAAGCAGGGTGTGCCGGATAGGAGTGCAGAGGGTATGAGGTGATAAACCTCTGTAAAATAATGAAGAGTACTTTTGTCAGTAAGTGGAAGGAGTTTAGATGTAGTGACCTTTGCACACTCCTATCCATGTAGGGTTATTGGTTTATTGGCATGAACTGATATGAATGTTATGTTTGTATTCTTGCAGGTGACCAAAAAATACATGAGACCCAACAGCACTGTTCCTGGGTTCGGTATCCAATAGTTTTTGTTGGAGTAATCTTATTGGTGATAGGTATTTTGATCCTGTTCTATTATACAACACGAAGAAAGTAAGTTAAATAAAAAAACATGCGTGCAAAGGAAAAAGCAATACTTTTGACAATATAGTGCAGTGGTTCTCAACTCCTGTCCTCAGGGCCCATTAACAGGCCAGGTTTGCAAGATAACTGAAATACATCACAGGTGATATAATTTGCTGCTCAGTGATTGCAGTTTTCTAGTCTGCATCTCCCCAAAGTAATACTTAAAATCCAGCCTGTTAGTGGGTCCCGAGGACTGGAGTTGAGAACCACTGATATAGTGTATTTGTCAGCAGTCTATAAAATTTATTCACATGTGGAAGGATTTAAATCAGAAGCCATTCCTCCCACTTATCATGTCAATACTAAGAAGGTTTGATCACTTCCACACACCCTCTGAACATTTGTCTACCCCCAACCACATGCCCCCGCCATGCTTCCCGGGCTCCGTGCTTCCATCTGCAGGTCTCCCGATATAAAAAAAAAAAAAGTAGTAGTGTCACACAGGGGACTTTTTGTCACACAGGTGCGACTTGTCATGCGATTTGACAGGTACAAATCGCATGACAATTTACACCCTATTGTTGGCTATGGAACTGTTCAAATTGGTGCGACACCAACTTTGTGGTGCTGCACCAATTTAAAAAAAGTTCTTGCACTATCTTTGCCGATTTCAGGTGAACTTGCATAGACATCTGTGCATAAAATAGCACAGATGTCAGCCTAGTCGCACTAACATGCAGTTTTGAAGTCGCACGATTTCAAGTGAAGTCTTACGATTTTAAAGTTGGATTTGGTGTGACCGGAGACCTAAGGGGCATAGACAGTAAAACAAAAAAAACTTCCCCACTCTACCCAAAAAAAAATAGCTTTATGCCGCGTACACACGATCATTATTCACGGCGGTTAAAAAAAACGCAGTGAATAATGTCATTTAAAACGGAGGAACAGCTTGTTCCCCACACACGGTCGTTTTTCACGTCATTTTTTCTCTTGACGAGAAAAACGACCGTCTGTGGGCTCCGCGGCAGTGTTTCCCTATGGAAAACACTGCCGCGGAAAACATGTCGAAAAAAAACGACGAGAAAAATTAGAACATGTTCTAATTTTTCTCGTCGTTTTTAATGCCGTTTTTCTCGTCGAAAAAAACGACAGAAAGCCCACAGACTATGGTTTTTCTCGTCGAATGGGAAAAATGTTGTTTTTTTCGACGAGAAAAACGGCCGTGTGTACGCGGCATTAGTTACACTTTAACATTTTCATTACCGCTTTATGTTTTTAAATGGCAAAGTGGTGGATAGTTCAGACTGAGCAATCGTTAGGGAGCTGAATTCACAGACACGGGGTACAGAGCTGATCTGTGTGGCTCTGTGCCTTGGAATTACTGTGATTGGTAGTGGAGAGACCAGCAGTGTTTACATCCGTGACCCCGCCCCTTCCTGTTACAACAGAGGAAGAGGAATAAATAGGAACTAATAAATGAATAAGCAGCAGCTGGAACCCATTCCCATACCCCTCCTCTCCTATACATCTGATCTATGCGCCGTCCCTGCATGTGACCTGTGTATTAACCCTTCACTTCCCTTATGTGGACTCTGATGTAAAGGGGGCTCTGTGGACTCTGATGTAGAGAGAAGGGGGGCATGACCACTGTGATGGGGGGCTGTGATTGCTATGGGCACTGTAATGTAAAGGGACACTGATATAAATGGGACTGCACTGTAATCATTACAGTGTCCCTTTACAGTGCAGTCCCCTTTATATCACAGTGCCCCTTTACATTAGAGTGTGGAGGACTAACTCCGTGAATTCCCGTCACCAACTGCCCCCACTAATGCCTGTCAAACTTTTAGCACTTTTTTTTTTCTTCTTACTTTTTATTTCTTTTTCCTTCCTTTTAGGGGATATTTAAATGGCAACCACTTATGGGATGGAATTGAGGATGGGATCGGTGAGCACGGACTAGTCAATATAACTTGATACCTTTATGTACTGGTGTATAGGGGGGTAGGGATTGGTGGAAGAATTAAGGGACACTAGGAATTTGAGTAGAAAGAGGTGGGCCAGGGCCCCCACAAATGGAAATAGCGGAGCCGACCCAATTTCTTTATAAGTAAGATATATGCTAAAGGGGGAGGGAGTTAATTGGTTTTTTTTTTTCTGCCCTTTCTTCTTTCTATTCTTTTCTATTTATGTTGGGTGTATCAATCGTATCAGTTTTTGGAATAGAATACTTTGGAATGTTTCATGTTTATGTAGTTTCCTTTATGATACTATGGAATATAAGTTTGTACAACAATGGCTTGATATGTTGAACTTTAATAAAATAAAAATTTGATAATAAAAAAAAAAACTGCACTTGAGTTGAAAATTTGAAGTCTAATTATTATAGCTATCTGTAGTAAGGTGTCATTCAACACCATTTTGAATAACGCTAAAATTACTGTAATCTATTTTCTTTAGTAAATTGATCAAAACTGAGTGCATGTATTGCCCATAGCAGCCAATCAGATATCAACCGTCTTGTTTTTATTGCATCTTGAAAAATAAATGCAAAAACATGAAGCTTACATTTCCTATTCCCAATGAAACAAAAATCAACTGTTTGTAAATGTTTTGTATAAATATAGGACTGAGCCCGTGACACCAAAGAAATTGGACAAGGCTGAAACTGGACAAGTAACCCCGATACGCTCCAATAACAGATCAGACGAGGTGAACAATGATTCAACAAAAGTGGTCAACACTTCATTGTACTCACCAATGAATGACTCTGGAATAGCATCACCATTATCATCAGAAGTAACACCATCCAGTGTTTTATCATCCAGTGACAAGAGTATTCACAAGGTAACTTACTATAAATATATTCTCCTCTAAGGTAACTGTTTAAACATATATACAATATGTAATTCGTTTTATATACAAGAATAGGCCATTTTGTTTAATTAAAGCCAACCTCATATAAAAAAAAAAAAAAAAAAAACACTTGCCTGGTTTAGCTGAAATTTACAACTTGTTTCCTGTGCTATCCTTTGACTTTTCCAAAAACATCTCTTGAGTTTTTTTTTGTAACACTACACTTTTTGGGTGAATGGGTAGGGGTAACATGTACCCTATACTCATTTATAAAGGAAGGGGGGATCTAGGGGCCCCCCTTGTTAAAGGGGGGCTTTCAGATTCTGATAAGCCCCGTGCCCGCAGACCCCCACAACCACCGGCCAGGATTTTTGGGAAGAGGCCCTTGTCCCTATCAACATGGGAAGAAGGTGCTTTGGGGTGGTGGCAGACCCATGTTGAGGTCATGTGGCCTGATATGGTCCAAGACGGAGGTTCCCCCTCAAGATTTGAAGAGCACAAGTTACATGCCACAAGTCGGATCAGTTAAGATGATGATCTGCCTTGGATGCGACTTACATTTAAATCAATGGGCTGAAATCGTGCCCAAGTAGGACCAAAGTAGTGCAGGGAGCATTTTCAAAGTCAGACCGACACGAGTTGGACCGGTTAAGATGGCTCTCATAGGGAACCATTGATTTTGGCATGTCATGCGCCTTGTGCTCTGGAAGTTGGAGCACATGTTGGACCAGTGTGAACCGGCCCAAAACTGGAGCAGACAAAATCTGAAGCAGCTGTGCATAGTAATCAATCAGCTTGTTCCTTCAGCTTGTTCAGTTAAAGCCCCACACGGGGATAAAATTCTAGTGCCATTTGTCATGGTTAAAGTGATTGTAAACCTTTAGACTTTAAATCTGAACAATGCATATCTCTTCATGCAATTGTCTTAAACCAGAGAACTAAGTGTCATTTCTGTCTGCTGCCTCCTTCCTCTATCAACATGAATCAATTCTGTTTTCCTGATTTTTATGCTTTCATCTATCTATTAAAGCAGGGGTTCCCAACCAGTGGCCCGGGGGCCACATGTGGCCCGCGGAAGCCTTCAGATGTGGCCCGTGACCTCCTGCTTTGGGATAGCAGGTTCTCAAGCCATCCCAGAGCATCAGTGTTTTGAATGAAGCCAGCCATAGAGGAAACAAGTGGCTGCGGAGGGAGCAGAGCCACATATGCCGATGCTTCCTGTATATCGCCGACTCCTGTCACAAGTGTGATACCAAATGCATTCTGCCTGGGACAGCAACAGCCGGCGATACCTAGACTGTTATTAAAGGTATGTTTATTACTAAAAGCAGTGTATATGGGCATATCTGTTCTGCAGTGGTTACTGGGCTGCTTTCAAACTGATTCTCAGGTGCAGCACAGTGCACCTTCGGGTTACCTGCACTGAGTCATAGACTTCTGTTATTCGCTTTCAGAAAGTGCACCACACCTGCAGGATATAATAGACATTGATGGCAAAGTGCAGCTAACCTGCAGGAAAGCCACAGGTGCACTGTGCTGCACCCGCAGTGCAGGTAAACTGCCGCACATCAGTGCGAAAGCAGCCTTAGGCCCCTTTCACATGATCGGTTCAACCCATGCGGACCCCCCATTCACCTCTATGGAGTGGCAGATGTAAACAAACTTTTGTCCATTTGCACCCACCTACCTCCAATCGGATCCACAAAAAAAAAATCAATCTGGTTGGATTGGATGGGAGGGCTACACGGTTTAGTAGATATTTGCAAAAATGACAGCACTGATGTCTACGGCGCATGCGCGCCGTAGACAAAGGCGCAGGCGCACTAAGCGTGTCGTTTCTTTGAATGGGAGTGTGCCGTGAAAAAAAGCTCCCGCACGCATGCGCGGGAGTGATGCATAGTAGCCCATTATGCTTTAACTTTGCAGGGAAACAAAGAAGAAGTAAACCCATTAGGGTTTACTTCCTCTTTAACCACTTAACGACCGCCCACTGTAATTATACGTCGGCAGAATGGCACCGACAGGCAGAATTACGTAGATCTACGTGATCGCCTTTGTATAGTTGGGGGGTCCGATCGGACCCCCCTTCTGTACAGTGAGCGGTGGTTAAGTGTTCGGGAGCGATCCGGCATGAGGGGACGGCCGTTCTATTCCGGCCACCCCTCTCGATCGCTCCCGGCGAATGAGAGAGCTTTCCCTGCCTGTGTAATGTAAACACAGGCAGAGGAAGTGATGTCATCTCTCCTCGTGTCGGTCTTTTCGATCCGGCGCGAGGAGAGAAGACATCTCACAGTAAGTGCACCAACAGCCCACTGACACCAGTACACGTAGGCACACAAATCACCCCCCAGTCACCCCCAGATCACCCCCAGTACCCCCAGTCACAGTGCACCATTTGCAGTGATCATTTTTTTTACTGATCACTGCAATCAGTGTCATTTGTGACTGTAAAAAGTTGCAGGGCAGTTAGGATTAGGCCCCTTTAGGTCCAGGGTAGCCCCCTAACCCCCCCTAATAAAGGTTTAACCCCTTGATCACCCCCCAGGTAACCCTTTCACCCCCTAACGCCAGCGTCACTATGCAATCGTTTTTCCGATCGCTTTTTTCTTGTCGCTGGTGTCCTAGATAGCCAGTTAATTATTTTTAGGTTCGCTGCAGGTTTTTATTAGCGTCAGGTACCCCCATATATTATTTTAACCCCCTGATTGCCCCATAGAGTTAACCCTTTCACCAGTGATCACCGTATAAGCGTCACTGGTGACACTGGTTACCCAGTTAGTTATTTAGTTATTTAGGTAACCCGTCAGGTTTTTATATAGCGTCGGGTACCCCCATATTTGACCTAATAAAGGTTTTAACCCCCTGATTGCCCCTAGTTAACCCTTTCACCAGTGATCACCATATAAAGGTTACAGGTGACGCTGGTTGGTTAGTTTGCTTTTTATAGCATCAGGGCACCCGCCGTATATAACCCAATAAAGGTTTAACCCCCTGATCGCCCGGCGGGTGATATCAATTAGGTTTTTGCGCCAGAGAGGGTCTGCGTCGCCCCAGGCAGCTTTAGGTTAGTGCCAGTAACGCTAACACCCACGCGCAAAGCATACACCTCCCTTAGTGGTATAGTATCTGATCAGATCTATACTAGCGTCCCCAGCGGTTTAGGGTTCCCAAAAACGCAGTGTTAGCGGGATCAGCCCAGATACCTGCTAGTACCTGCGTTTAGCCCCTCCGCCCAGCCCAGCCCAGCCCAGCCCACCCAAGTGCAGTATCGATCGATCACTGTCACTTACCAAACACAACACACATAACTGCAGCGTTCGCAGAGACAGTCCTGATCCCTGCGATCGCTAACAGTTTTTTTGGTAGCGTTTGATACATTTGGTGACAGTCAGGTGCTTTTTTTACCTGTGAATCTTACTAGTGTACCCCTAAATTTAGAGCCCAAAATGGCAAGTCGAAGGTACACTAGTAAAGAGGCCTACGAGATTCTGAGCATGACAGATAGTGAAGAGGAGGTCACGTATCTGTCAGATTCAGGCTCAGAATATCTTCCCATAGAAGACAGTGACGTCAGCGGCCCCACGTCAGATAGCTCTGACGACGAAGTTGAGGTCCCTGCTAAGGTCAGGCGTACCCGATCCCGATCTTCTGAGGTTGTTGAGGAGCAAGAACCGCAGGGCTCTCGTATCATGGAGCAGAGTAGTACTAGCGCCGCTATTCCTTCTGGTGAATTGGCAAGCACCAGCGGCCTAGTACAGCCTGGGCGTACATCCAGCACTGCAGTATCACGTGGTGACGTGGCGAGTCCCATAAGTGCAGTTCAAGCTGGCGAGGTGGCAAGCACAAGTAGTGTCCCGCTGCCACCAGGAAGACAAAGGCAGGCCCGTCGTGCCCATAGTGCCCTTCCTGCAGAATTCGCCTATCCTGATTGGGTCCCCACCACTTCTGCAGAAACCGTACTTCCCCCATTCACTGCCCAACCCGGTATTCAGGTGGAAACAGCTGATTTTATGCCAATCGATTATTATTCGCTGTTTTTCACGGAAGATCTCTATAGATCTATTGTGGACCAGAGTAATTTGTATGCTGGTCAATTCATCGCCGCTAACCCCCAGTTGCCTAAAATTGCCAAAGATTGGAAACCAATTACGGTTTCCGAATTTAAGACCTTTCTGGGCCTTTCCCTCAACATGGGCACACATAAATTCCCGTCATTGCGTGCTTATTGGTCCACGCACCCAATTGACCACATGCCCGTGTTCTCTGCCTCCATGCCCAGGACGCGATACGAGCAGATTTTGCGGTTCATGCACTTCAACGACAATGAACTTTGTCGTCCACGTGGGGACCCTGAGTACGACCGGCTCTATAAAATTCGGCCCCTCATAAACCACTTCAACGAACGTTTTGCAGCCTTGTTTATTCCCGATCAAGCTGTCTGCGTTGATGAGTCCCTGATTAAATTTTCTGGCCGCTTGGCTTTCAAGCAGTACCTTCCCAGCAAGCGTGCCAGATACGGGGTCAAGCTCTATAAGTTCTGTGACAGGGCAACAGGCTATGTATGGAGCTTTATGGTTTATGAGGGAAAAGATAGTCAGGTTGAGCCGGTCAACTGCCCGGATTACATAGGGAGTGCTGGCAAGATAGTGTGGAAATTGGTGTCACCCTTATTCGGAAAGGGGTACCACATGTATGTGGACAATTATTACACAAGCGTGCCACTGTTTAGTCACTTGTTTGATCATCAGATTGGAGCATGTGGCACCGTGCGACCTAATCGCCGGGGCTTTCCCCAGCAGCTTGTAGATGCCCGTCTTAGGCTGGGGGAGAGAGCCTGCTTGAAGTGTAATAACTTGCTCGCTATGAAGTGGAGGGACAATAAGAATGTTTTCCTTCTTACCTCCCTTCATGCAGACACGACAGTCCAAATTCGTACGGCGACTGGTGTTGTGGAGAAACCCCTCTGTGTCCACGAATATAACAAAAATATGGGAGGGGTGGACCTCAACGACCAGTTGTTGGCGCCGTATCTAATTGACCGTAAGGCGAGACGCTGGTACAAAAAAGTGTCTCTATCCTTATTCCAATTGGCTTTGCTGAACGCTCATGTGCTATACAGAGCTTCAGGCGGGACGTTATCTCTTCTAAAATTCCAGAATGAGATAGTCACAGAACTCCTGTATCCAGGCGGTTCTGCACCTCACCATCCCCTACCAAATGCAGTAAGCCGGCTGCATGACAGGCATTATCCGTATGCCCTCCCGAGTACTCCTACCCAACGAACCCCCCAAAAAAGATGTCGTGTCTGTAGCAAGCGCGGATTTAGGCGTGACACCCGTGTTTTTTGTCCACTCTGTCCTGACAAACCTGGTCTTTGCCTTGGTGAATGTTTTGATCGCTACCACTCAAAAGTGAAGTTTTAGCGTAGGGTACAGCATTTCACAGACAAGGACACACTTACACAGGGTCTCCCAAGATGCCATTACATTTTGAGAGACCCGAACCATTACAGTTGTAAAGTTACAAAAAAAAGTGTAAAAAAGAAAAAAAAAACGTAAAAGACAAAACACAAAAAAAATATAAAATAAAAAAAACAAAAATAGTTGTCGTTTTTTTGTTCTCTCTCTCTCTCTATTTTCTCTCTATTGTTCTGCTCTTTTTTACTGTATTCTATTCTGCAATGTTTTATCATGCTTGCTTTTCAGGTATGTAATTTTTTGTTTTCAGGTACGCCATTCAGTTGCAGCGCGGATCTATTTATCTTGACAGCAACAGCGTTTGCTCCCACGATACATAAAGCCGTGACTCCAACGCTGTAGGAGGTGATTTCACCTCCACAGTTAAAAAAAAGAGCATATATGCCGAAGCATGGAGGCAGCAGGGGCGGAGGAGCGATTTTGCTCCTAATGCCGCGTATATACGGTCGAAATTCCGACGGAGGCTTGCCCGTGGAAAAGTCCGACCGTGTGTACGCGGCATAACTTTTTTGCGGGAGGATGCCCCCATGCTTCGGCATATATATATTTTAGGCACAGGTTGCGTTAAAAAAATGTTTTATTTATTTACTAGGTTTTGTTTTGGTATTTGCTTTGCAGGTATGGTATGGTAAGGTCTTACTGTTGTACTGTAATGTTACTTTGTTTTAATGTTAACCATCATTTGCTTAGCAGGTACGCCATTCAGTTGCATCGCGGATTTATTTATCTTGACAGCAACAGCGTTTGCTCCCACGATACATAAAGCCGTGACTCCAACGCTGTAGGAGGTGATTTCACCACAACAGTTAAAAAAAAGAGCATATATGCCGAAGCATGGGGGCAGCAGGGGCGGAGGAGCGATTTTGCTCCTAATGCCGCGTATATACGGTCGAAATTCCGACGGAGGCTTGCCCGTGGAAAAGTCAGACCGTGTGTACGCCGCATAACCTTTTATGCCGCGTACATACGGTCGAAATTCCGACGAAGGCTTGCCCGTGGAAAAGTCCGACCGTGTGTACGCGGCATAACTTTTTTGCGGGAGGATGCCCCCATGCTTCGGCATATATGCCCATCATTAGAAGTGGGTGGATGAAGGGCGGTATTCTAATGGTGGGCATACCCACCGATCAATCTCTTTTTTTCGTTCAGCCAACAGGCTGCATGAAAAAAAAGATTACATTACATGTCCAACAAGGACCAGCAACGTACTGGTATGTTGCTGGACTTTGAATGTTTATACCAGAATGATGCCTGCGGGTTTAGGTATCATCTTGGTATCATTCTTTTCAGCCAGTGGCCGGCTTTCATGTAAAAGCAATTCTAGCAGATAATTAGCCTCTAGACTGCTTTTACAAGCAGTGGGAGGGAATGTCCCCCCCCCCCGGATATAAACAGCGTCATTGGGAAATTGGGAAAGCATTTTATCACACCGATCTTGGTGTGGTCAGATGCTTTGAGGGCAGAGGAAAGATCTAGGGTCTAACCCCCCAATTTTTTTCAAAAAAAGAGTACCTGTCACTACTTATTGCTATCATAGGGGATATTTACATTCCCTGAGATAACAATAAAAATGGTAAAAAAAAAAAAAAATATGGAAGGAACAGTTTAAAAATAAAATAAAAAAGCAAAATAAATAAAAAAAAAAAAAAAAAAAAGCACCGCTGTCCCCCCCTGCTCTTGCGCAAAGGCGAACGCAAGCGTCGGTCTAGCGTCATATGTAAACAGCAATTGCATCATGCATGTGAGGT
Source organism: Rana muscosa (assembly GCA_029206835.1). NCBI lineage: Eukaryota > Metazoa > Chordata > Amphibia > Anura > Ranidae > Rana > Rana muscosa. The sequence goes on along the minus strand of CM055117.1, from coordinate 47,745,538 downwards.
ATCACCGCGAAGGTCAGCTCGAGGGCAGTAATTTTAGCAGTAGACCTCCTCTGTAAATCTAACGTGGTAACCTGTAAAGGCTTTTAAATGCTTTTAAAAATGAATGTAGTTTGTCGCCGCTGCGCGTTTGTGCGCAATTTTAAAGCATGTTGTGTTTGGTATCCATGTACTCAGCCTAAGATCATCTTATTTATTTCATCAAACATTTGGGCAATATAGTGTTTTTTAGTGCATTAAAAATAAAAAAAGTGTGTTTTCCCCCCAAAAAATGCGTTTGAAAAATCGCTGCACAAATACTGTGTGGAAAAAAAAATGCAACACCCACTATTTTAATCTGTAGGGCCTTTGCTTTAAAAAAAATATAATGTTTGGGGGTTCAACATAATTTTCTTGCAAAAAAAAAAATGTTTTCATGTAAACAAAAAGTGTCAGAAAGGGCTTTGTCTTCAAGTGGTTAGAAGAGTGGATGATGTGTGACATAAGCTTCCTAATGTTGTGCATAAAATGCCAGGACAGTTCAAAACCCCCCCAAATGACCCCATTTTGGAAAGTAGACACCTCAAGCTATGTGCTGAGAGGCATGTTGAGCCCATTGAATATTTATTTTTTTGTCCCAAGTGATTGAATAATGACAAAAAGAAAAAAAAAAATGTACAAAAAGTTGTCACTAAATTATATATTGCTCAAACATGCCATGGTTATATGTGGAATTGCACCCCAAAATACATTCTGTTGCTTCTCCTGAGTACGGGGATACCACATGTGTGAGACTTTTTGGGAGCCTAGCCGCGTACAGGACCCCGAAAACCAAGCACCGCCTTCAGGATTTCTATGGGTGTAAATTTTTGATTTCACTCCTCTCTGCCTATCACAGTTTCGAAGGCCATGGAATGCCCAGATGGCACAAAACCCCCCCAAATGACCCCATTTTGGAAAGTAGACACCCCAAGCTATTTGCTGAGAGGTATGTTGAGTATTTTGCAGATCTCGCTTTTTGTCACAAAGTTTTGAAAATTGAAAAAAGAAAAAAAAATGTCTTTCTTCATTTTCAAAAACAAATGAGAGCTGTAAAATACTCACCATGCCTCTCAGCAAATAGCTTGGGGTGTCTACTTTCCAAAATGGGGTCATTTGTGGGGGTTTTGTGCCATCTGGGCATTCCATGGCCTCCGAAACTGTGATAGGCAGAGAGGAGTGAAATCAAAAATTTACACCCATAGAAATCCTGAAGGCGGTGCTTGGTTTTCGGGGTCCTGTACGCGGCTAGGCTCTCAAAAAGACCCACACATGTGGTATCCCTGTACTCAGGAGAAGCAGCAAAATGTATTTTGGGGTGCAATTCCACATATAACCATGGCATGTGTGAGCAATATATCATTTAGTGACAACTTTTTGTACATTTTTTTTTTTCTTTTTGTCATTATTCAATCACTTGGGACAAAAAAAAAAAAATATTCAATGGGCTCAACATGCCTCTCAGCAAATAGCTTGGGGTGTCTACTTTCCAAAATGGCGTCATTTGGGGGGGTTTTGTGCCATCTTGGCATTTTATGGCCTCCGAAACTGTGATAGGTAGTGATAGGTAGTGAGGAGTGAAATCAAAAATGTATGCCCTTAGAAACCTTGAAGGCGGTGCTTGGTTTTTGGGGTCCCGTATGCGACTAGGCTCCCAAAAAGTCCCACACATGTGGTATCCCCGTACTCAGGAGAAGCAGCAGAATGTATTTTGGGGTGTAATTTCACATATGCCCATGGCATGTGTGAGCAATATATAATTTAGTGACAACTTTGTGCAAAAAAAAAAAAGTTTGTCATATTCCCGCAACTTGTGGCAAAATATAAAATATTCCATGGACTGAACATGCCTCTCAGTAAATAGCTTGGGGTGTTTACTTTCCAAAATGGGGTCATTTGGGGGGGTTTTGTGCTATTTTGGCATTTTATGGCCTTCGAAACTGTGATAGGTAGTGAGGAGTGAAATCAAAAATTTGCGCCCTTAGAAATCCTGAAGGCGGTGCTTGGTTTCTGGGGTCCCGTACGTGGCTAGGCTCCTAAAAAGTCCCACACATGTGGTATCCCCGTACTCAGGAGAAGCAGCAGAATGTATTTTGGGGTGCAATTCCACATATAACCATGGCATGTGTGAGCAATATATAATTTAGTGACAACTTTTGTAATTTTTTATTTTTTTTGTCATTATTTAATCACTTGGGACAAAAAAAAAAAATATTCAATGGGCTCAACATGCCTCTCAGCAATTTCCTTGGGGTGTCTACTTTCCAAAATGGGGTCATTTGGGGGGGTTTTGTACTGCCCTGCCATTTTAGCACCTCAAGAAATGAGATAGGCAGTCATAAATTTAAAGCTGTGTAAATTCCAGAAAATGTACCCTAGTTTGTAAACGCTATAACTTTTGCGCAAACCAATAAATATACGCTTATTGACATTTTTTTTACTAAGGACATGTGGCTGAATACATTTTGGCCTAAATGTATGACTAAAATTGAGTTTATTCGATTTTTCTTATAACAAAAAGTAGAAAATATCATTTTTTTTCAAAATTTTCGGTCTTTTTCCGTTTATATCGCAAAAAATAAAAATCGCAGAGGCAATCAAATACCATTAAAAGAAAGCTCTATTTGTGGGAAGAAAAGGACGCAAATTTCGTTTGGGTACAACATTGCTTGTCCGCACAATTTACAGTTAAAGCAGCACAGTGCAAAATTCTGAATTCACCTCTGGTCCTTTAGCTACCAAATGGTCCGGGGCTTAAGTGGTTAAGTAAATCAGTCCACATGTGTCTCCTGGAGACCATAGTCCTTGCCTTCCTTTCATCTGACTCAACTCGGCCATCTATAAACAAGCTGATCAGATCCTCAGTTCCCCGCTTATGGGAAGCAACAGTGGCACATTTCCTACTTTCGCTTAAAGGCTTATGCCGCGTACACACGATTGGAAATTCCGCCAGCAAAAGTCCGATGTGAGCTTTTTGTCGGAAATTCCGTCCGTGTGTATGCTCCATCTGACTTTTGCTGTCGAATTTCCGCCAAGAAAAGATTGAGAGCAGGTTCTCTATTTTTCCGATGGTGACGTACAAGACATACGACGAGCCGAGATCAATGAAGTTCAATAGGCAGTTCGGCTCTTCTGCTTGATTCTGAGCATGCGTGTTTTTTTTGCATACAGACGATCGGAATTTCCAACAAGATCTTTTCTTGACGGAAAATTTGAGAAACAGCTCTCAATTTTTTGTGGTCAGAAATGCCGACAGCAAATGTCCGATGGAGCCTACACACGGTCGGAATTTCTGACAAAAAGCTAACATCGGACGATTCTTGTTGAAATTTCCGATCGTGTGTACACAGCATTACACTTTGATAACAACGAAGAATTTGATGAAACTATTAATCCAGCACCAAAACTCAAGAAGATTTGGGAAGTATATCAAATGATTCTGAAGAATTTCTAACAGAGCTATGTGCCAGATAGAGATATTGGCATAGATGAAAGTCTAATTGCCTACAAGGGAAGGCTCAGCTGGATCCAATAGTCAAAGTCAAAGATCACGCGTTAAAATCCATCATGCTATGCGAATCATCAACTGGTTACATTTGTAATTCTGTCCTATACACTGGGAAAGGAACAAAATTCAACTCAAAATACAGCAACTATGGAATGGCAACAATGGCAGCCATTGCTCAATCAGGGCTATTGCGTGACTACCGGCAACTTTTACACATCTCCTGAACTTTTTGAGTTTCTTCTGCAGAACAAAACGGATGCCTATGGAACCGTTAGGTCTAACCAGTGCGACATGCTGCCAATGTTTGGCATAAAGAAGCTCTAGACTGGATAAATGGTTGCCTGGCAGAAAGGCAAAATGATGGCACTGCGATGGCGTGACAAAAAAGATGTGTGCCTTATGAGTACAGTTCATAATACCCATGCTGTTATCGTACGCACAAAAGGTGAGAAATAAATCCTGAAGCCACAAGTAGTGATAGACTACAATAACACCATGGGAGGGGTTGACAGAGCCGACCAAGCAATGACAATGTCATGGGATAGTAGGCAGAACCTTTAACCTTACTTATATATTTAATAAATCACCAACAACGTGCTTTGGATTATTACGGCCGCGGCTGCTTTATTATTGGTTTAAATACAATTAATTTAATAACAAATAAATACTTAATAACTTGCAACCTAGCCACTACAGCTCAGGCTGCATAAATATACTCATACTTTCAAAACCATCCTTCATAAATTAACAACATCAACATAACAAATTTGTCCCCCTTTGAATTTTCTCTTACAAAGGTGACACCGACCACATAATTGCAGCTCGCGACAAGGGTTTAATATATATAGGGTGGGGGGTGGGGGACACCACAGCTCCGTCTTCTGAGGCGAATTGAGCCTCCCTGACGGAACCCTATTTTTATACCCCTATCCTGACCTAGCTTAAGCTGCCTGAAACTGGTTCTAACCCAGCACCCTTTCAAAAAACCTGGGAACATCACGTGTACTACCTCTCTGGTACACGTGAGCTCCAGGTGTTTGAATACTTTTGGCGGGCTCCTCTCTGCATGAGGAGAGGGGAGCCTTGAAACTTCCTGCTCTGCCACTAGCCCATGAGGAAAGGGGGAATTAAAACCGTCTCCCCCTTTCCTTTTATTGGGATAGTAGGCAGAACCTTTAACCTTACTTATATATTTAATAAATCACCAACAACGTGCTTTGGATTATTACGGCCGCGGCTGCTTTATTATTGGTTTAAATACAATTAATTTAATAACAAATAAATACTTAATAACTTGCAACCTAGCCACTACAGCTCAGGCTGCATAAATATACTCATACTTTCAAAACCATCCATAAGACAGGTGTAACTTACCACCTGTCCCCACCCACAACCGCGGCCTTTTCAATGCACAAACACATATCTACATTAAAAATGTCTAATCCTATCTCAGATAAGTGGACTCCATCTGCCCTATATAAACCTGGCAAACCACCTTCTAGCTCCCTATGTCTAAAGCACACTACACCTTGCTTCGAGAGTAACTTTGAAACTGCCCGATTAATCCTACGCCATATTTTTTCTAAAGGGCGCAAAGCTGGCAAAGTAAGCCATTTAAGCCTTTGCACAATCTCCGAAAAAACAAAAACTGTGTGTGGTAATGCTAATTGAAGACTATTAATATCATCCCTTATTTTGAATACAATATCCAGCGTTTTTTGTTTCCCAATATCATTCTCCCCCAGATGAATGATTAATACATCTGGAGGAGAAAGCCGCTGCAATAGCCTGCTAATTTCCCACAATAGCCCCGACCATAACATTCCCCTCCTACCAAACCAAAGAACTCTAAACTTTGAAGACTCCAATCCTAGATTACTACAGTAGATTCTTTCAACTGCTCTTCGGTGTGCCCAAAAAATGAATGAATGTCCCACAATCCAAATTGTTCTGCATTCACCTGAAATGAATTAGAGAGATTGGTTAGGACGAATGTATAAACGATAGCTATTAGATTTCCATCTACCCAACTTTTTTATGTCTTTGGTCTCTAAACCTAACCTAGCTGCTTCTGTGGCAGCCCCTATCCGAAATGAATGTGATTTGAGAAGGGTTCATGAATATTTAATTGTTTTAAACATTTATTAAACACCATATTGAACTGATATTTTGTTAAAGGACGTCCAGATTCATGAATAAAAAATGTGGCATATGGCAATGGCCTAATACTGTAGTATTGAGTCATTAACCCAACCGGGCAATATGACCTGTTGTTACAAGCTGCCAGTTCGATCCAGTTACCCTTTCCTAATTGATCAGTTTTGGATCTACGTAGAAAAACACTTTTAGTGATGTGTCTGAAATACTTATATCTGAAACCTGAATAAACATCCATTCAGACACTCTAAGTGCTGCAAAAAACATTAAAGAAAAAACTGTCCTAAAAAGCATAGCTTCAAATCTAGAGAAACAAACTTGTTCGGTTATATCACACAACTGCTCTAAAAGGACTGAAGTAATGGGCAATCTCAAATCGTTTGAAAAATTTTGTTTTTTATAACCTTTCAAAGATTGACGAACCGAAAAGAATTGCAAACACGACGGCAGATTACGCAGTTTCAAGAAAAAAGAAACCCCTGCCAACGTTTTATTAACATATGACCAAGAATAATTTTTTTAAAATAGAGATGCCAGAAATAACAAGACCAGACTTTCTGAAAATGATTCCTCCGGTTCTTGGATTGTATTCAAGAACTCCAGCCACAGCAACCAGGCCGATTGGTATCCAGCCCAGGTCGAAGGTGCAACCGAATTTTTAATGTAATCAGAGATAGGTCTTAAAGCAGGTCCCATAACCTGGGTGGACACTGCAATCCTGTCGGGTCCGCCTCCGGAAAAAGTAGGAAAAAACGCTCCATCTGTAGGCGAGACAAAGAGTCCGCCACATCATTATCCTTACCTGCTACATGCACTGCCTTTAACCAAATGTTTAAACTTAAACATTTGAAAATTAAATGCCGCAGCAAGACAATGACTGGCGGAGATTTAGAAGATAGACAGTTAATAGCGAAAAATACTCCTTTATTATCCGTTCTAATCAAAATTCTCTTATCTTTAAAAAATAAACCCCAAAGTTCCACCGCCACCAAAATTGGGAATAACTCCAGTAAAACTATATTTCTTAAAAGACCTTTTCTACGCCATGTAGGGTTCCAACTACCTGCACACCAATGAGATTGCCAAATAGCCGCAAAACCACAAGATCCTGCAGCGTCAGTAAAAAGAAAAAACTCCTTATCTAGAATGAATTCTTCCTGCCAAACCATTTTTCCATTAAAATGTGCAAGGAATTGTAACCAAACTAAAATGTCTTCTTTCATATCCAGTGTTACTCTAACGTGTGAAAATGGAGATTTTAATCCCGAGATGGCAAGGTATAATCTCCTAGAGAAAACCTTACCAACCGGCATAACCCTAGTGGCAAAGGCCAATAAACCTAACATAGTCTGCATTTCTTTTAAACATACTTTCTTTTTTCTAAGTATTGCTACTAATGCAGAAGTAAGCTTATTTACCTTCACTTCCGGTAATCTAAATTCCATCAGCTCTGAGTCTATTGTAATCCCTAAAAATTCCAGGCAAGTTGAAGGCCACTCAGTTTTTTCTTTAGCTAGTGGAATCCCAAACAAATCACATACTTTAAAAAATGTTTCTAATAATTTGCCGCATTGATCAGTGCCCGCCTGTCCTAAAAATAAAAAATCATCTAAATAGTGAAGGAGGGATTTAAAACCCGTTTCTTTTCTCACCACCCATTCAAGGAAAGTAGAGAATGTTTCAAAATAGCAGCATGACAAGGAACATCCCATGGGTAAACATTTGTCGAAATAAAATTTATCCTGAAAGAAAAACCCTAAGGAGTTAAAACTAGCGGGATTAATAGGGAGAAAGCGGAAAGCAGATTTAATATCTGCTTTAGCTAGCAGGGCCCCTCGACCTAAAACCCTGAGCATCGCTAAGGCATCTTCAAAAGATGCATACTTAACTGATGATACATTCTCATCAATTTGATCATTCAAGGACTGTGACTGTGGAAATGACAAATGGTGAATCATCCTAAACGTATCCTTTTCTTTTTTAGGTACAATCCCTATAGGAGAAATTCTAAAAAAGGGGGTACCGTAAAAGGACCTGCCACCCTCCCTTCAAAAATTTCTCTAATAATTTTTTCCCGTACTATGTTTGAAAATCTATCCACAGATTTTAGATTTTTTACTAACGTACAACCCGTACCAATAAATGAAGGCAATAAAAAACCTTCACTAAAACCTTCAATTAACAATTGCGCCTTCAACTTGTCTGGAAACATTTTGAGCCACGGGAGCATATCTACCCATTTCACTGGGGTTATTGCTTTTTGAAACAGACCCTGGTTGTTGATTAGCTGCTGACATTTTTTTGAAACACTTAGATACTGAATGCGTTCCGGAACAAAAAGCGCATTCATGTCGGTATCTGCAGGAATTTGGCCATTTGCATTGACCATCATTGAAATTGAAGCAAATTCCTTTTTTATAAATGGCGTTAGTAGTATTTGGTTGAGGAGTTTGGCCCTGTTTGATATAATTTGATCTTTGGGGGAGAAAAAGATTGAGCCAAAGGCCCACATCCTTCACTCCCCATTTTAAAGAAGGATGTACTGATAATTTTTGACGAAATGCTTCGTCGTAATTATACCAGGCCGTACCCCCAAAATTCTTAAAAGCCTCTAAAATAATGTCTAAATGCTGAAACAGACTTGTGCTCTTTTCTGGAGATTTTTCGCATAAAACTCCAGAAAATATACAAAATGCCTGCAGCCCATTGTTAAATGATTTGGTAACAGGCCTTCTCCTATCCTCTTCTTCTTTTTTATTACCAATAAATTCCTTTGTTGATGGAAGCAATGACAATAAATCTAAAAATTTTCCTTTCCATATTTTTTCCTTAACCGTCAAAGGTAAGTGAAAACCCAAAGGAGATATTTCGCAGTGAATGGGCTCTTTTAAGCAAGTCTTAGGCAGATTCTGCAATTTTGCAGCTTGATATAATGACAGTGCTGTAACATCAACATTGGTATTTAAAACTACACCGTCATTTGCAAAATGTCCACAAGATGGTGCCCATACTCCCACTGTGTCATTTACCTGTGTTGTCTGTGCTGCATTCTTCATACTCTGCACATCTTTAATTAAAGAGGATAAAAGATCAGTTATATTAGCCAATACAGGAATAGTAACTGACTCACCTATTCCTTGTAACTGCAATTGATCATTTTGAGCCATTACAGCCTCTGTTTCATCCTGCATAGGGTTAACTGGCTTGTCTAAATTCTGTACATTCCTCTTCTCACAGCCTTCCTGCCTAGTCATCTGTTGCCAGGCAGAATAGTCTTTCTGGCTCTGAGCGCTGATTGGCCTATTCACTGCTCTGTCTCTAGCTCCTCTCTCATTCAGGCTAGTGCCTCCCGCCGAACAGTCGGCTGAGGTATTCCTTACCCCTGTTCCAGACGCTGTCCTTCCTTTCTTGGCTGTGGAACCGCTTGGTGTGGTGGTGCGGCCCCGGGATGATTTCTGGCCATACCTGCCCTTAGATGATCTCGGGGGTGATGGGGAGATCTTACGGCTCGGGATCCGCCTCCTTTTTTCGGATGTCCATCCCTCCGCTGTGATGCCGCTGTCGCTTCTCCCAGGATTCGCTGTTACGGCCGTCGGCTCTGCCTCCACTTCTTCCGGGCATGTTGCTGTACTGCTGCCGCCCCTTCCTCCGGATGCCGCGTTGACCATGGCCGCCGATACACCGGGATCCTCAGCTGGTGATGTAGCTCCCACCGGAGCTTCTTGGCTCGCGGACCACGGTAAGTTCAAACATCTACGGATCCAATCTTCTCCTCCTTCTTCCCCCGCTCTTTCGATTAGTTACCAGATGAGGCTCATCTTCTGGCCACAGAAGACACTGTTTGCCCAATGGAGTTAACCCCTAGGACACCACAGCTCCGTCTTCTGAGGCGAATTGAGCCTCCCTGACGGAACCCTATTTTTATACCCCTATCCTGACCTAGCTTAAGCTGCCTGAAACTGGTTCTAACCCAGCACCCTTTCAAAAAACCCGGGAACATCACCTGTACTACCTCTCTGGTACACGTGAGCTCCAGGTGTTTGAATACTTTTGGCGGGCTCCTCTCTGCATGAGGAGACGGGAGCCTTGAAACTTCCTGCTCTGCCACTAGCCCATGAGGAAAGGGGGAATTAAAACAGTCTCCCCCTTTCCTTTTAATTCTATCCAGCAATGCGGAAACAGCAAAACAAGTATTACAAGAAGATCTTCAGACATCTTCTTGAGCAATGCTTGTGAAATTCCTACATTCTACTCAAAAAAAAAAAAAAAAGAGTGACAAGCCTATGATCCATTCTGACTTTATTTGGAAAGTTGCTGAACTGATCTTCGTGAACCACCAAACACCAACGGCTGTGAAGAGAGCTGTACATCGTGCTTCTGGCATTGTCAACCCGGAACGCCTGACTGGTCGGCACTTCATGGACTACATCCCACCAACTGAGAAAAAGTCAGCACCTAAATGGATGTGCGTGGTCTGTTGCTCAAACCGAGATGACAGTGGAAAGAAAATCCGAAAGGAAACCGGGTTCCATTGTCCCGATTGTGATGTCGGACTTTGTGCAGTCCCATGTTTCAAAAATTTTCATACCCGGGATGTTTACTGAACCAATATGACTAATAATATTGCACCCTTGCAAAAATGGGAAGAAATTCTGGACAGCCGCACTCCCAAAAAGTTTTTGCCTTTTATTCAAAAATGGACATCAAAAATACATGCCACAGCAGAACAGAACGGACAGAAGACCCGACGCATTTCACACTAACAGTGCTGACTAAGCACTGTTTTAGTGTGAAACGCGTCAGCTCTTCTGTCCGTTCTGTTCTGCTGTGGCATGTATTTTTGATGTCCATTTTTGAATAAAAGGCGAAAACTTTTTGGGAGTGCGGCTGTCCAGAATTTCTTCCCATTTTTGCATTGTAAAACCTTGTACACACGAGCGAGTTTCTCGTCCAAAACCGGCAAGAAAAGTGCCGCCAGAGCTTTTTCCTCGAGAAAAACGTTCGTGTGTATGGTTTTACGACGAGAAAATTGCCGTGAATCTCGACGAGAAAATAGAGAACCTGCTCTCTATTTTCTCGTCAGGATTCCAGATTTCCTCGTCGGCCTGTTTTGCGGCGAGAAAATGGTTTGTGTGTATGCTTTTACGACTCTTCAAATAGCGCGCATGCTCAGAAGCAAGTATGAGATGGGAGCGCATCTTCTGGTAAAACAAGCCTTCGTAATGGAGATAGCACATTCGTCACGCTCGAAATTATTGCATCGTTTAAATGTTGTGCATTGAAATCTTCGTTAGAATGTTACATTAATCCAAACGAATGAACTTCTTTTGCTGCTGATATTCACACAGAGTTATGACTATCTTTTTTTTAACCTTTTTCATGCTGCTCTTAAGAAGATTTAGGTGTATTATATCGTGCAAGATCTTCTGAATATTTTACATTTAAAAAAATTTCAAACTGATGTTAAGTGGTAAGGCTGGCCGCAGGCCAGCCTGTATTTGTGGGAGGAGACTGAGAGGGCTACTTAAGCCTCCTCCCCTGTCGGGTCTGGGTTGCCGTCATTTCCGGGCTGCAGCCAGCCCCTCCTCCTGCCGTAATTTTTCGGGGACCGTGTCACTTCCGGTTACGGCTGATCGACCGATGGAGTCTCGTGGCGGTTCCTCTCCCGGTGCTAACGCCGGGTATCGGGGGGGGGGGCTGCCTGCCTGCCTGCCTGCTATCCCGGTCCTCACGCTGAGCAGCAGGGGTAGGGGGAGCCACTCACCGCCCGTTTCTCACGCCGCTCCATCTGGGGAGGGGGGGGCACTCACCGCCAGTTCACCTCCCTGGATCTCATGTCAGGCATGGAGGGGATGCCCGCATGCCTCCCAGTTCTCACGCCGGCTGCGGAGGGGCGCTCACCCGCCTGCTAACCTCCCGGGCATCCACCGCCTCAGTTTAGCCTGGGGGGGGGCCTTTTTTAGTCCTCGGGCCCTGCTTAGCCAGCCGCCATGGATTGCACAGCACTCCCAGCAGTCCGCTGTCCCCCACCGTCAGGTGTTACCACCTTGCCACTTAGTATTCTTGGCATAAGCCAGTTTTTCCATGCATGTCAGAAGAGTTTCTATGTTCAGCGCGGTGGCTTGGCGGCTGGTGTCCTTGCAGGGCCGCCCTCCTTCTCCCTGTCTTCATGGGGCTCTAGCTGACTCGTCCCAGGCTCATGTTGGCAGCATGGGGGTGGGAGGCTGTCCACCTGTCACATCTCCCGGGGCTCGAAGTATCAAGAGGGAGGGGGGGCGTCCATGCTGGTGTCAGGAGGGGGGGGCGTCCATGCTGGTGTCAGGAGGGGGGGGGGGCGTCCATGCTGGTGTCAGGAGGGGGGGGGCGTCCATGCTGGTGTCAGGAGGGGGGGGGCGTCCATGCTGGTGTCAGGAGGGGGGGGGCGTCCATGCTGGTGTCAGGAGGGGGGGGGGGGCGTCCATGCGGGTGTCAGGAGGGGGGGGCGTCCATGCTGGTGTCAGGAGGGGGGGCGTCCATGCTGGTGTCAGGAGGGGGGGGCGTCCATGCTGGTGTCAGGAGGGGGGGGGGGGCGTCCATGCTGGTGTCAGGAGGGGGGGGGCGTCCATGCTGGTGTCAGGAGGGGGGGGGCGTCCATGCTGGTGTCAGGAGGGGGGGGGCGTCCATGCGGGTGTCAGGAGGGGGGGCGTCCATGCGGGTGTCAGGAGGGGGGCGTCCATGCTGGTGTCAGGAGGGGGGGGCGTCCATGCTGGTGTCAGGAGGGGGGGGCGTCCATGCTGGTGTCAGGAGGGGGGGCGTCCATGCTGGTGTCAGGAGGGGGGGCGTCCATGCTGGTGTCAGGAGGGGGGGAGCTGTCCATGCTGGTGTCAAGAGATGGGGGGCCATCCGTTTGGTGTCCGGCATTTCTGTCATTGCATTTCTACCCCGCCATTTCTGTCATTGCGTTTTTACCCCGGCATTTCTGTCATTGCGTTTCTACCCCGGCATTTCTGTCATTGCGTTTCTACCCCGGCATTTCGGTCATTGCGTTTCTACCCCGGCATTTCGGTCATTGCGTTTCTACCCCAGCATTTCGGTCATTGCGTTTCTACCCCAGCATTTCTGTCATTGCGTTTCTACCCCAGCATTTCTGTCATTGCATTTCTGCCCCAGCATTTCTGTCATTGCGTTTCTACCCCAGCATTTCTGTCATTGCATTTCTGCCCCAGCATTTCTGTCTTTGCGTTTCTACCCCGGCATTTCTGTCATTGCGTTTCTCCCCCAGCGTTTGTCATTGCGTTTTCTGCCCCAGCATGTCTGTCATTGCGTTTCTGCCCCAGCATTTCTGTCATTGCGTTTCTGCCCCAGCATTTCTGTCATTGCGTTTCTGCCCCAGCATTTCTGTCATTGCGTTTCTGCCCCAGCATTTCTGTCATTGCGTTTCTGCCCCAGCATTTCTGTCATTGCGTTTCTGCCCCGTCATTTCTGTCATTGCGTTTCTGCCCCGTCATTTCTGTCATTGCGTTTCTGCCCCGTCATTTCTGTCATTGCGTTTCTGCCCCGTCATTTCTGTCATTGCGTTTCTGCCCCGTCATTTCTGTCATTTCGTTTCTGCCCCGTCATTTCTGTCATTTCGTTTCTGCCCCGTCATTTCTGTCATTGCGTTTCTGCCCCGTCATTTCTGTCATTGCGTTTCTGCCCCGTCATTTCTGTCATTGCGTTTCTGCCCCGTCATTTCTGTCATTGCGTTTCTGCCCCGTCATTTCTGTCATTGCGTTTCTGCCTCGGCATTTCTGCCCTGGCATTTCTGTCATTGCGTTTCTGCCATTGCGTTTCCTGCCTCAACGTTTCTGTCATTGTGTTTCTGCCCCAGCATTTCTGTCATTGCATTTCTGTCATTTCGTTTCTGCCCCAGCATTTCTGTCATTGCATTTCTGTCATTTCGTTTCTGCCCCAGCATTTCTGTCATTTCGTTTCTGCCCCAGCATTTCTGTCATTGCGTTTCTGCCCCAGCATTTCTGTCATTGCGTTTCTGCCCCAGCATTTCTGTCATTGCGTTTCTGCCCCAGCATTTCTGTCATTGCGTTTCTGCCCCAGCATTTCTGTCATTGCGTTTCTGCCCCGGCATTTCTGTCATTGCGTTTCTGCCCCGGCATTTCTGTCATTGCGTTTCTGCCCCGGCATTTCTGTCATAGCGTTTCTGCCCCGGCGTTCCTGTCATAGCGTTTCTGCCCCGGCGTTCCTGTCATAGCGTTTCTGTCATAGCGTTTTCTGCCCGGCGTTCCTGTCATAGCTTTTCTGCCCAAGTATTGCTGTCTGCGTTTTTGCCTCAGCATTTCTGCCCCGAGATTTCTGTCTACGTTTTTCTGCCCCAGGATTTCTATCTGCGTTTTTCTGCCCCAGGATTTCTATCTGCGTTTTCTGCCCCAGGATTTCTGTCTGCTTTTTCTGCCCCAGGATTTCTGTCTGCGTTTTTCTGCCCAGGATTTCTGTCTGCGTTTTTCTGCCCAGGATTTCTGTCTGCGTTTTTCTGCCCAGGATTTCTGTCTGCGTTTTTCTGCCCCACGATTTCTGTCTGCATTTTCTGACCCAGGATTTCTGTCTGCGTTTTCTGCCCCACGTTTTCTGTCTGCGTTTTCTGCCCCAGGTTTTCTGTCTGCGTTTTCTGCCCCAGGTTTTCTGTCTGCGTTTTCTGCCCCAGGATTTCTGTCTGCGTTTTCTGCCCCAGGAGTTCTGTCATAGCGTCTCTGCCCCAGGATTTCTGTTGCTGCGTGTCCGTCGTAGCATTCTGCCCCAGTATTTCTGTCTCCGTGTCCAGTCTCAGCATTTCCATCATAGCGTATCTGCGATTCTGGCATTGCGTTTCTGCCTCAGCATTCCTGTCTTAACGTTCTGCCTCCAGGATTTCCGTCTTTCCATTTCTGCCTCAGCGTTGCAGTCTCAGCGTTTCCATCTTCACATTTCTGCCTCAAACGTTTCCGTTTCAGCATTTCTGTCCTTGCATTTCTGCCCCTAGATTTCTGTCGTAGCATTTCCGCCTCAGCATTCAGTCTCAGCATTTCCGTTGCAACGTTTCAGTCTTAGCGTTCCAGAGGGGTGTTGTGGTCCAGTCACGGCATACTCCGGTAGCTGTTCTCTTCTTTGTTGGTTTCTATGTATCATGTTATCTTCGTCCATGTTTGTACCTGGGTTAGTTAGGGCACACATTTCCGGATCTGTCACGTCTACAGATCCATACGGGCTGAGGTTTCGTTTTTAATGATTGTTGACCACAATCTTCTCGCCCGTATACCATACGTCATACGATGCACGTTCATTCTTACACCTATACGATCACCCACCACGGTCCGTGGGTACACCAGCCCTGAGTGTTCAGTTAATTGCCTGTCTCTGCGCTACAGGTTACTCGGGCTCACTCGCCACTCACACAAGGTGGGGGGGGGGGTCATCCGTCATCAGGTTCATGTACGCGCGGTGGTCTTGTCACTTCTGCATGTTCTCTTCTTAGGTAGGCTCGTTGTTGTTCTCATGTCTGGTTGTCTGTCATTTCTCTGGTTTGTGTTCTCAGGTTGGGCTGCGCTGGCATCTTCGCCTTCATCAAACATTGCTTGCACTCGCTTCCATCAGTCCTGCCCGTTTGCCAGGGCTAGTTGATTGGTGCGGATGTCATTCATCACTAGGTTCACCCTTGGGTAGGAAGCAGTCTTCATTTTACTAAATCGTCGTTCTGTTGCTGAGGCCCTGGTCACCACCTAGGGTTTCAGTCTTTCTCGGGGTATGTGCTGAGCCACGGCCCCTTGTCGGCCACAGGGGTGGGTTTGGGGTTCCGCTAGCGGCTCTGATCTTTTGTCCAGGCATGTCTGCATCATGCCATGAGACTTCTTGCCCGGGATGGAGTCTGACCTTCCTTTCTAGGTTCAGGATTCAGTCGCTTGTCAGGTCACAGGCGGTGGCACGATCCGATTGAGTCAGGTGGGACCAGTGTTCTGTGTCTGGCATGTTTCTCCCATGCTTGACTATGCTCATTGCCGTAGCGTTTGGCCTTTTCCGCCTACTCCGGCAACCCATCCTCCAGGTATCCAGTCCTACAACTCCTGCCAGTTGTCAATTTTTGCCCTCTCCCTCTCTTCCCCATACCTAGTATGGGTAGGCCGGAGGCACATCGTTGATGTCCGGTTGGAGTATTACGATCTACTCGCCCATCGGTTGCAGAGGCTCCTCGGGCCAGCCTTCGCTTCCTTTCCCCCCACGTATCCTCTCATTTGCTAGCAGGTCATTCTCATGTTTGGATTGTTGCGGGCATCAGGCTTATTCCATTCTTGCACGGGACCGGGTTCAGATACTGTTGCCGTCCGGGTGCGTGCTACTTCTCTGTTCGTTACCTTCCCTTCTTCACCTACAGTTGTCTCTTTTTGCCCACTATTCAGGCATACTGACCAGCTAGGCCAAGGCACACCTCAGGCCTTGGTGCATTAGGGTTATCACTGTCACACTCGAGGACTCGAAGACTCTGACGACAAGTGGTAAGGCTGGCCGCAGGCCAGCCTGTATTTGTGGGAGGAGACTGAGAGGGCTACTTAAGCCTCCTCCCCTGTCGGGTCTGGGTTGCCGTCATTTCCGGGCTCCCACCCACCCGTTCCCCCAGATTCATGCATACTCATTCTATTTTCCTTATTCTTATTCTTACATTCAGGGTATGCCCACTTTTCAGGCATACTGACCAGCTAGGCCAAGGCACACCTCAGGCCTTGGTGCATTAGGGTTATCACTGTCACACTCGAGGACTCGAAGACTCTGACGACAATTGTAATTTGGCAATGTTTTGATAGTGATCTCCCATTGAATATTTTAATATATATTTGTTAAATTTGACACCCTATTTTTTTTAAATAAGATTGTTATTCTTTTTTGGGGGTTGTTATCTGTCCCTTTTTTGGCTGTCAAATGTCTCTGCTTACTCCAAAGCTAAATTTTAATTTTTTTAAAAATACACATAGTCAAGTATGAACTTAAACAAAAATAACATTTATTCATGTTTGAAATAAAATAAAGAGAAGGCAGCGCTGGAGAACCTGCTGCCATTTGTCCATCCCAGGGACCCCAGAGCACACATCAACCCTGTGTGGACACTAAAATTGGGAGCTTGAGAGAAGGCCAACATTTCTGAGCACAATCTGATGCTGGCCTCCCAGAGGTCAGGAACAGCAGCAGGTGATATATATGTCCCAAGTGTGTGTTACTACAACAGGCTGCCTTCTGTCCGACCACAATGAAGCAAGGCCATCACTTCCTCGTCTTCCTGGCAAACTTCCCTGCAACCTTCCCTGAAGCCTTCCCTGCAGCCTTCCTTCTTCGTTTGGCTGGAGGCTGGGCCACTGGAGGGGTACTCCTGTCAGGAGGAGGAGGAGGTGGAGGAGAAGGGGGTGGCGCAGAAGAACAAGGTGGAGGTGGAGGAGAAGGGGATGGAGCAGAAGAACAAGGTGGAGGTGGAGGAGAAGGGGGTGGGGCAGAAGAACAAGGTGGAGGTGGAGGAGAAGGGGGTGGGGCAGAAGAACAAGGTGGA
Organism: Rana muscosa; assembly: GCA_029206835.1. Classification (NCBI taxonomy): domain Eukaryota; kingdom Metazoa; phylum Chordata; class Amphibia; order Anura; family Ranidae; genus Rana; species Rana muscosa. Next base: position 47,728,319 of record CM055117.1, on the reverse strand, counting down.
GGTGGAGGAGAAGGGGGTGGGGCAGAAGAAGAAGGTGGAGGTTGAGGAGAAGGGGGTGGGGCAGAAGAAGAAGGTGGAGGAGGAGGTTGAGGTTGGGACAGTTGTGCCACCTCACAAATAGCGGTATTGGGGGTAATTTTTTCCATCACCCCCTTGTTCAGCAAGGTGATGAGCAGGGGCTCGCATAGGAGGTGTTGCTCCATGCTCATCACCTTGAACTTTGCCTCCACTAGGCCGGCAATGGCCTCTTCAGGGGATGTGGGCTCCTTGAGGGTGGCATGGGCTTCTCGAATAAGGGCCATTGCTGCCTCACTGGTGGTCCTGTCCCTCCTGCTTCTTTTGGGAAGTCGGATGGGAGGCACCTGTGATCTGGTGCTTCTCCTTTGCCCTGCCACCTCCTGGCTGCCACTGGGCCCTGCCACCTCCTGGCTGCCACTGGGCCCTGCCACTTCCTGGCTGCCACTGGGCCCTGCCTCCTCCTGCCTGACAGTTTCCAGACCCTCCTCCTGGCTGATTTCATCCTGTGTATGAAAAAGGGACATAGTTTAATATGTTGGTTTAATCTTTGCATCCAAAATTCAGATCATGATTGAAGCAATTCGAATGTAAATCCAGAAATCATTTTGACCAATTTACAACTACATTAGATTGACTATTTAGCACCCAATTTAGGCCAGACTAATGTCTCGAGATCTTGATTTCACTTGTGGAACCCAAAATAGTTTATGTTTGTCATCTTGACATATTTGTCAAACATAAATTTTATCCCAATACATTTACAATAAATACTATACCTGGCTCCAGATGGCCAAATCAGGTTCATCCAGGATGGCTGCCTCCTCTTGCTCCAGAGAAGGCTCAGGTTGGCTGCAGGGAAGTCTGGGGGGAAGAGTGGAGAGTGATGGCCTTGTCTCAATGTGGTCATCCAGAAAGGACATCCTGCTGTAGTACCACAAATTGGGGACATACACATCATCTGCTGCTGCTGCTCCTGACCTCTGAGAAGCCAGGACCTTAGAGCGTTCATTCCTGTATGTGCCTCTCAAGCTCCCAGTTTTAGTGTCCACCTGTTTTGCTGTGGCTGTGGGCACCTTGGTATGCACAAATGGGAGCAGGGTCTCCAGCGCTGCTTTTCTCACCCCTTTTTTTTTGTGTATGGGGTTTTTGGTCTCCCACAGAGCGGGCAGCTCCCTTACCCGGTCTATAAATTCCGCCAGGAATTCTTTGTTGCTAATAAAGACATTCATATTGTATCTGCAAGTAAAATAAATATACAGGTCCTTCTCAAAAAATTAGCATATTGTGATAAAGTTCATTATTTTCTGTAATGTACTGATAAACATTAGACTTTCATATATTTTAGATTCATTACACACAACTGAAGTAGCTCAAGCCTTTTCTTGTTTTAATATTGATGATTTTGGCATACAGCTCATGACAACCCAAAATTCCTATCTCAAAAAATTAGCATATCATGAAAAGGTTCTCTAAACGAGCTATTAACCTAATCATCTGAATCAACGAATTAACTCTAAACACCTGCAAAAGATTCCTGAGGCTTTTAAAAACTCCCAGCCTGGTGCATTACTCAAAACCGCAATCATGGGTAAGACTGCCGACCTGACTGCTGTCCAGAAGGCCATCATTGACACCCTCAAGCAAGAGGGTAAGACACAGAAAGAAATTTCTGAACGAATAGGCTGTTCCCAGAGTGCTGTATCAAGGCACCTCAGTGGGAAGTCTGTGGGAAGGAAAAAGTGTGGCAGAAAACGCTGCACAACGAGAAGAGGTGACCGGACCCTGAAGAAGATTGTGGAGAAGGACCGATTCCAGACCTTGGAGGACCTGCGGAAGCAGTGGACTGAGTCTGGATTAGAAACATCCAGAGCCACCGTGAACAGGCGTGTGCAGGAAATGGGCTACAGGTGCCGCATTCCCCAGGTCAAGCCACTTTTGAACCAGAAACAGCGGCAGAAGCGCCTGACCTGGGCTACAGAGAAGCAGCACTGGACTGTTGCTCAGTGGTCCAAAGTACTTTTTTCGGATGAAAGCAAATTTTGCATGTCATTCGGAAATCAAGGTGCCAGAGTCTGGAGGAAGACTGGGGAGAGGGAAATGCCAAAATGCCTGAAGTCCAGTGTCAAGTACCCACAGTCAGTGATGGTCTGGGGTGCCATGTCAGCTGCTGGTGTTGGTCCACTGTGTTTTATCAAGGGCAGGGTCAATGCAGCTAGCTATCAGGAGATTTTGGAGCACTTCATGCTTCCATCTGCTGAAAAGCTTTATGGAGATGAAGATTTCATTTTTCAGCACGACCTGGCACCTGCTCACAGTGCCAAAACCACTGGTAAATGGTTTACTGACCATGGTATTACTGTGCTCAATTGGCCTGCCAACTCTCCTGACCTGAACCCCATAGAGAATCTGTGGGATATTGGGAAGAGAAAGTTGAGAGACGCAAGACCCAACACTCTGGATGAGCTTAAGGCCGCTATCGAAGCATCCTGGGCCTCCATAACACCTCAGCAGTGCCACAGGCTGGTTGCCTTCATGCCACGCCGCATTGAAGCAGTCATTTCTGCAAAAGGATTCCCGACCAAGTATTGAGTGCATAACTGAACATAATTATTTGAAGGTTGACTTTTTTTGTATTAAAAACACTTTTCTTTTATTGGTCGGATGAAATATGCTAATTTTTTGAGATAGGATTTTTGGGTTTTCATGAGCTGTATGCCAAAATCATCAATATTAAAACAAGAAAAGGCTTGAACTACTTCAGTTGTGTGTAATGAATCTAAAATATATGAAAGTCTAATGTTTATCAGTACATTACAGAAAATAATGAACTTTATCACAATATGCAAATTTTTTGAGAAGGACCTGTATAACTAATGTGAGGCACACAGTCTAACCTCCTTAAAATCGTAGTCACCATATATATCCTACAACATTCTCCAGACAGTATAGGCCAACAATTTGTCAAAGTCACAAAATCACATACCTTCGTTCGCACGTCCGTCACTTGAACTCCTCTCTCCGCACAACGAACGTAGTATAGTCACATGTGTGTTTGCTATATATACACGATGCATGCGTCAAACTACGCACACGTCGCTCCGCACACGTCCCCCGCCCATGACGTTCTAAATAACATCTTTTCCCCGCCCCTTCTCTTTCGGCGCGCAGACAGATATGGCGGATTTACAGCAGGTGTCTGATAATTCCTCAAAAAACGAGGAGGAGACAAGCCCGGAGACTGAGGAAACGTCACGATCAAGGAGGAGATTCAAGGCATCTAATATGTCTTTTGCGGAGATGGCGGAGATGGTGGACATATTGCTCAAGTCGGATTATGACGCAAAGCATGGGCCGTATAGCAAACCTTATAGAAGGAAGGCCAAAATCCTGAAGAAAGTCGTGAAGAGTCTGAAGAATAATTTCGGGGTGAAACGCTCAAATGAGCAGCTCAGAAAGAGGTGGTCAGACCTCAAACTGAGGGAGCCAGAGCAATTAAGGAGCATTAAGAGAATGCTATCAAAAAGTAAGTAAAATGTACACTTTTCTGCTATTAAGGTTTTTCTCAAATTACATGTTGCTCCTTTTTTTTAATTTTCATATTGGACTCCCTTCCAAAATTTCCTAATTTGAACTTGGTTTGGCACAGTAATCGTTCGTTACGTTACAGACACTTCGTTCGGCCACTATCCGCTGTTTTGGCTTATTTTACAGCCACAAAAGAAAATAGACATCTGCCTGTTTTTTACAAATTGTTGTTCCTCAATTTTCGCCTAGATGATGTGTTTGTAAAGAGAATGAAATGCAAACTTTAATCAGTGTAAAGGAGAGGACACTCAGCAGCTGGTACCACATCTGTACTTTGGAGCACTATAGTGTGGGCCACCAGACCCGCCTTTTTTGGGTGCCCCACACAGGTGCATCAGTGAATTTTTGTGGTGCCTCCATGACTAAAAATTTACATCCAAAAGGTGAATACTAAACATATTTTTGTTTCCAAATAATGCATTCATCTTTAAAATCCGCACAAACACACACTTGTACCCCACTTCCAAACAATTTAGCCTGTTTTTATTTTTCATAGAGAATTTCAGTGTGATAAATAGACCTTTTGTTTGATTCTCATAGGGGAGAGAAGACTGGGAGGAGAACACTCCAGGGAGCACAGGAACCCCACAGCTTCACAACAACCCCAAACTCCCAAAGACCCACAACCGAAGGATGTTGAGGAAGTTGAGGTGGAGGAAGGAGAAGTGCAGGAAGGAGAGGTGGATGACGTTGTGGAACTGGTCACCACAACAGGTCAGTATCTGTCACCACAGCTTCAAGTAAGAGATGTAGGCCTGCAGAGTTATAATACCTTTTTATTTTGTTTTTAGGGGATGTAAATGTTGTGGTGAAGGATAGTACACGTTTCTCTGCTGACAGTGCCCTCCGAATAATACAGCAAGTGATGGATTGTAGCACGGAACTGGACAGAATAAAACAAAGAATTCATGTGATGGATCAAACATTTAAAGACATTCTAGATGTATTGGGGAGAATCGAATAAGTCAACCAAACCCCCATTTTTGTTTCAGGAATGACTGTTTTTCCAACTTTTAAACTGTTTTTGACAATCAAACCAGCCAAAAATTGAATATGCACACAGTGTGTCAACATGTGCCATCTGCCATCAGGGGATATCCATGTACGTCTTTTGGGGGTGCAACCCCTTCCTCGTGTCAGGGTCACCTGTGGCCAGGTGACAGATGCACACCGTAGGGGGACAGGAGTGCACCGCGAGGTAGTGAACCCTATGGCTGGCTTCTGCGGATAGGAAACTGGGTGGTTGTGGAAAGCGGGACCAGAGGAGCACAACCGGGATCCAAACGGAAGCTAGAGCCAAGATTCCCCAGGGCGCGGAGTCTAAGACCCAGCTGGTCTTCTCCAGGGCCTCTAGTGGTGAGGATGTTAGCTGCAGGCTGGGACCAGGTCGCGGCCCCTGGAGTTTCCTAGCTCACGCCCCGTAGGATAAGGGGAAAAGAGGGGAAGCAGCAGCACACGATAAGAGAGAACTGAATAACAAGCTGAAGGTCAGGGGCCACAAGCAGACAAGGATAACGAAGAACGAGCCGAAGGTCAAGGGTCACGAGCAGACAGGGATAGTCGGGGACAAGCCAATAACGTAACAGAGAGACAGACGTAGCACACGGCAGGCAGGAACCCAAACACACAATGCCTAACAAACACGTTGATCAGCAAAGCAGGCTTGCAGTGCACAGGTTAATATAGTGTTCTGTGATAGGGCCTGGGGTGGAGTCAGGCTGGGAGGAGATTATAAAGGAAGCCAGGTGAAGGAGGTCTGGTCTCTAGATGAACACATGAGGAGGAAGGTAAGATGGCAGACAGACATTAATGCATATCCATGACACCTCGTATCTAAAGTAGGTGAACTGAGGAAGGGGTTGCACCCCCAAAACACGTCCATTGATCACCCCTGATGGCAGATAGCACATGTTGACAATAGGGATCAGGAGTCTAAAATCCCTATAGGAAAATAATCCCAATTGTGTGCATATTCAATTTTTGGCTGGGCAAGGGGTGGCAAGACCCCATATTAGGACGGGCACATAGAGACATAGTTTGTGTAAGTGAATGTCTCAGATTGTTCAGAGATATCCAAAGTTGTACTTTTTGGAATGCAACTGTTGTTTTTGTATTTTCCTAAGAAAATAATTGGCGGTTTGTGGCCAGGACAAAAAAAAAAAAATTAAAAAGTAAACGTGTGTGAATGTGCACAGAGTAAAATGTTTGAACACAAACAATGTGTAGCTTCTTTTTTCAATACGCTCTAACCTTATTTGTGTTTTTTTTTAAGGTTACATAGTGAAATGGTTGTTATTTACTAAAGGAAAATACACTTGGCACTACAAATGCAGTAAGACAAACTAGGAGACAGGAAAGAAACAAAAGTTAAAATTTGAAATCAGATTTTTATTTAGCTCATTCTCCATGAATCTTTAGGCATAGCCTAGCATAGAAATCACCCCCCTACCCGTGAAATATTGCATATATTTCTCCCGAACCTCACGGGCATTTTGGGGGGGCAAGCCAGGACGGGCAGATTCAAGGATTTTCTGCTGAGAAAGTTGTGTAGCACACAGCAGCATAAAACTACATTGTTTATTTTGTAGTCCGCCAAGTGGATGGAAGTCCTAAAAATGCAGAACCGGCTGGCCATTATGCCGAAGGCATTTTCAATGACTCTTCGGCCCCTGGCCAGCCGGTAATTGAACACCCTCTTCTCTGGGGTCAGGGTCCTCTGAGGAAATGGCCTCATAAGATGCGGTCCGAGCCCAAAGGCTTCATCAGCCAAAAAAACTAAGGGGAGTCCTTCAACATTCCCTGCATCCGGTGGCAATGCAAGGTCGTCACTCTGGAGATGGAGGGCAAACTCCGTCTGGATGAAGGATCCCCCATCGGACATCCGGCCATTCTTCCCTACATCAACATAGAGGAATTCATACCGTGCTGACACCACCGCCATCAGCACAATGCTATGAAAACCCTTGTAATTGAAGTAGTAGGACCCAGAACGGGGTGGCGGCAGGATGCGGACGTGCTTCCCGTCTATGGCACCACCGCAGTTGGGGAAGTCCCACCGCGTGGCAAACTCCGATGCCACAGTCTGCCATTCCTGTGGCGTGGAAGGAAGCTGGGGAGTCAAACAAGATGAAAGAAAATTAGAATTTTAAAATATTACATTACAAGGAGATTATAATAATAAACATTAGAGGCCAACATCAATCAAATTCTCCGTTTATTAATCTGTTTTTAAGAAGTATAATGGAAGGCTCATGTTTAATATTCATCGCCCCCTCTGATGGTCCATTAAAAAAATATTTTGGGGGGGGGGGTAGATGTGTTTGGCCACAGGATAGCATTGCAGTGGCGGTGCGTCCAGAGTGGGCGCTGGAACACTACCCCCTCTCTCCTGTGCCCGTCACTCCGAACAATACATCGGTTCATGCCTTGCATTAACCTATGTATTGTCAATGCCGCCCACTATTCAGGTGGATGGCCCCCTGTTAGGCGACCAACATATGAATAACTGCAGCATTTATGGGGTGAAAATTGCATATCAGAAACAGGGAGGCAAATAGGCTTGCACATTACAGCCTGAGGGATGTAATTGGCTTCATAAAAGTTAAATAGGTGACGCAGGGGGGGGGGGACATTCCTTGGGTAAACACTGACAGGCTGCTCTGCCAATCATGTTCACCAAGTCTGTTTAATGGTAACATGATTGGCTGATGCAACATCAAGGGCAGGAGAAGACATCAAGGACAGAAGAAGGATGGCGCTGACCACAAGAAGGTAAGTGCAGGGCTGGGGGGAAAATGGCTGCATTGGAGGGAACAAAATGGCTGCATTGGAGGGGGCAACTGGGGGCGTTTAATAGGCACAGTCGCAAAAAAGGAGGAAGTTTATTTCGTAAATTGGGGTTGGACCCCCAAACATTTGTTGCAACAGGCGCTCCTGCTGGAAAGCTTAGTGAAGGGAAATATGCATGGAGGAGAAAAAAGGGGCATTTAAAAGCTTCCAGCATGCATGAGGACAAAGGAGACATTCTCAGCATATTACAATCATGGCAATTAGGGAAGGATGAAAGAAATACAATACATTATCATACATGAAATACATAAAATGTGATGTTAATGGAGAAAACTTACCCTAATATAGTCCTCCTGCAGGACTTGGATAATGGCAGAACAGGTGTCTGGGATTATGAGGCCCAGAGCCTGGGGGGAGATGCCTGTCGTGAACTTCAAGTCCTGAAGACTTCTCCGTGTCGCCAGATAACGTAACGTGGCGATGAGCCTCTGCTCAGCACTGATGGCTTCCCGCATAACGGTGTCCTTCCTGGTAATATAGGGGGACACCAAAGCCAACAGTTCCTGAAAAACGGGGTCAGACATCCGCAGAAAATTCCTGTAGTCCTCAGGATTATTCTCGACGATCTCCCGCAGCAGAGGCATATGGCAGAATTGGTCCCGCTGGAGCAACCAATTCTTGGTCCATGAACTCCTCCTCACACCGTTCATGGACTGGTCTTGGTCCAAAACAAGCAGACCAACACCAAGCGCACGCACAGCACAAACTCGACGACGAGAACGTCCAGGCGACATGGCTAGGAAACGGTCGTCTTATCAGAACGTACAGAACAGAACGCACTTTAGAACAGCAAGGCCTATGAATAACGAACTGAAAATAAGAAACGAACGGGCAAGAACGCACTGTAAAACAGATACGACTGCCTAGACGCCCTAAAAGTCAAGATACGAACCCACAAGCACAAACTGAACCTCAAAAAACGAACTGAAAGCACGAAGACTGAAAAGCGCAAATCGTCTCTTCCCAAACTTTTACTTCACACGCGGTAACACGAGATCAGCAAAAGCAGCCCAAGGGGTGGCGCCAAGGAAATCGATCTTCCCCTTTATAGTGCCGTCGTACGTGCTGGACGTGACCGCGGAGAACAACGAGGAAATTTGGAATTGTCAGTGTGTACGCATGGAAAGCTTGACGAGAAACTCGTCAAGGTTAACAAGAATCTCGTCGAAAAAAACGACAAGATTGTTACAACGAGAAACTCGGTCGTGTGTACAAGGCTTTACATGCATTGCCAGCACCTGGGGCTTCTAATCTGGAGGAAAGGCTTTTACTTTTGCTTGAACTTCCTGGAGCGGTGATATCCCTTTCTCAATATTGCACCCTTGTTTGGACAAATTTAAGTGTTTTTGATTTGATTATATTATTGACTAAAATTTACTGAATAAAATGTATTATTATTATATTATTATTTGTTATTATTTATAGTTATTTATTATTTTATAAATTTATGATTTTGTGTTTCAAACTTTATTATACCCGGGATCTCTACTGGACTCTTGTTTGGACAGATTTAAGCGAGTAACTCCTAAAAATTACAGGCCTACAATATAAAACGCCAAATTTCCATGCAAAACATTGTACGTGTCCCTTCCCACCAATCCTCACTGAGCTCTGCAGTGTGTAACTTCAGCTCTCTGCCCCTTGTTTTCTGAAAGCTTAGACACGCTGTATAAATTCTGGACTTTCAAATGGATGTAGAGAAAATAAGACTGCAGATAAACAGGTACAACTTATGTAGGAGGATTTGTTTCCTCTCTGTGTATCAACTGAGGAGTCACTTCACTGGGTATATTTAAGGGTTTACAACCACTTTACGCCAAACTAATGACCAGTAAGAGCTTTTAAGCATTGCCTATTGGAATTTTGGGTATCAAGGTTCGACATCATTTCATAGGCGTGCGCAATGTTAAGGCTTGACATGTTAGGTGTGAGCTAATATGATGTGGCATTAAAGATTGAAACTACCACCATTTTATTGTTCAGGGTCTCTGCTTTCAGAAAATATGTACTGTTTGGAGTTTTTAACTAATCTTCAGGCCTAAAATTTTTTTTCAACATGTATGCAAAAAAATAAAATAAATGAAAAATCGGATCTGGCAGCAAACGGGTTAAAAAGCATACTTCATGTTAGTGCTTCAATGTGTAGTTTTGCTCCAACAAAAAAGTGACATCAGTCGGTGAAATTCACAGACGATCTGATTTTAAAAAGTGTTCTACAATATATAAATATTTGGACCTCAGATATACTGCATGCAGCGTAATTCTTTGTGCCATTTTTGTTTGTGTCATCAAATTATTCTTTCTTATTCTCAGGAATCCCCGGACAGTTTATTAAACCAAAGAAAACGACGAACAGTTGCAACACCTACCAATGTAAAAAGACTGGACTTCGAGTAAACTACAGCTGTGGATATTTTTCTTTTAATTAATAGGAATATGATTATTAAAGTGATTAGTAATAGATGGAATGGGACATGCCATTAAGCACAGTGTGACATGACAGTGTCAGTTACCTCAGTCCACCCTTTGGAGCAGCAGGAGAAAAGTCCACATCAGCCCCATGTTTTCCTTTTTTCTGTTTTTCTTCTTCATTTATCTATGTGCATATGTATGTTCGTGTGTATATTTGTGTGTATAAATAAAAAATCTAATCTTCACATTTCTCTGAATACTCCTGTAGCGGGTGTGATTGTCACAGCAAGTAGTGTCTCATGGCTGGCTGAGATGGCAGTAAAAAGACTGATGATGGAGTCGCTCAGCTTGGAGGTTATTAATGTGGGTGAAATCGGTGCAAAATCAATCCCACTAAAGGGAATCAAAAAGGTTGTCTTAGATATGTCAGTTATGCCTTTTAACATTTGTTGCACGTTTTTTTGGAATAACTGAAGCTCCGGTAAGCTCTTGAACCAGAGTAAGTGGTTGGGGGAAGTGTTGGCTTCAGGCATAAATAAGTTGGTGGTTTTTTTTGGTAGAGTCGAGCACATTTTGTTTGTAAAATCTCAGATCAGCCAAAAAGGGATCTTTTATTATTTGTATGATTTTGACACCAAAGACTGTCAGACATCCCAAGTTTCCCGCAAGATGAGGGAGTCTCCCGCATTTGGTAGCGGGCTCCCGGACACCCTTGAGTGCCCTGCGATCTTCCCGCTGCAGGGCTGATCCTGGGCAGCAGTGGTGTCATCCATGTGTCCCCTCTCCATTCTCTTCTAGCCCACTGTCCTCCTCCTCTGCCTCCCCCTCTGTTCTCCTTTGGCCTGCTGTCCTCCTCCTCCGCCCCCCCTCTGTTCTCCTTCGGCCCGCTGTCCTCCTCCCACACCCCATTCTCCTCCAGCCCACTGTCCTCCTCCTCCGCCCCTTCCCTTCGTTCTCCTCCAGCCCATTGTCCTCCTCCTCCGCCGCCTCCTCCTCCAATCTCCTTCGGCCCGCTGTCCTCATCCTCTGCCCCCCTTCGTTCTCCTTTGGCCCAGTGTCCTCCTCCTCTGCCCCCCTCCGTTCTCCTTTGGCCCGCTGTCCTCCTCCTCCGCCCCCTCTCCGTTCTCCTTCGGCCCGATTTCCTCCTCCGCCCCCCCGTTCTCCTTCAGCCCATTGTTCTCCTTCGGCCCGCTGTCCTCCTCCTACGACACTGTCCACTGCCCTAGAGACACCATCGACTGCTCCACTGGCCCCCAAAAAGCATTTTGAAAAAAAAAAAAATACAAAAAATGAAATTGTAAAAAAAAAGAACTTACTGACACTATCCACTGCCCTACTGACACCATCCTGCACATACTACCCACCACTGTACACTCCACACTCCTCACCTGCACATTATACCCACCTAGATACACTCTGCACTCCTCTTCTGCACATAATACCCACCACCATACACTCCATACGCCTCTCCTGCACATACTACCCACCGCCGGACACTCCGCATTGTACATTCCCTATTTAACATTCAACTGCACTATGTAAGTCATCTCAGACCTTTAAGCCATGCCCAATATGTAGCGCAATTTAAGCCAAGCCCACATTTCGCTGCAGGGGGGGGGGGTGTGGAGCGTCACCTCCCTGAAATGAGTTTGTCACCTCCCCAAAATGAGATATAAATGAAAATAAAATATATATTATTCTAACATCATAAAATTTGTGTTATCTGTTATTAGGGTCAAATGGTAATGGGAGGAGTGAGATGGAGTAAAATGGTAATTGGGGGGGGGGGGGGAGTAAGATGACCACTACACCAGGCATGCATTGTATCTGTCTTCCTTATGAATTTTATTATAAGAATTTGGATTTTTTTTTTTTTAGGACCATTGATTTTATACTGTATATTCCTGCCAGGGGTCCAAATCTAATCTAGTTTGCTTGCTATCTTTTCACAATGCTTTATACAGGAAATCTTTTTTTTTGTGGGATAAGACGTCGGTTAAAGCCGATCAAGTGCTTCAGATATGGACATGGCCGTGTATGGCCTCAGCCAACGCTGCTCCGGGCACGCCCCCTGACATGTTTCACCCTGCCTATGGGGGGGGGGGCTTGGTCACAGAGGTTGGCAGGGTGAAACATGTCAGCGGGCATGGCTGAGGCTCCATATAAGGATAGAACCAATTCCCATATATACATAGAATTGATATAGCAATGCATTCCAGTTACCAGTTATAATTTAAAACTCCATATGAACTATATAATTTAGCCAGAAAGTTTATAAAGCTCCATATAAGGATATTATCTTTATTCGGGTGCATACAGTAATTGGATATATTAGATAATTCGGTGCATCCTACAATGCGCTAAACGTTTTGTAGTGCAAAGCCACTTCTTCAGGGGCTAATGCATCCATATGTCTGAAAAAAAATTATAATTTTTTATACAGAACACTAGTTAGCTCTAATTAAAATTTGTATATCAATTACCAGGAAATGCAAGCAAACAATTAATCATCTGGCCCTAATCACTCACGTTACAGTTCATAGGTATGCGGTATAGTAACACAAGGGCCACCAGGAATTGAGTCTGTCCCGGGAACTGAGGTAGCGAACCTGCAGACGAGGCGGCCACCTCCAAAGCATCCCCAGAGTGTAGAATTCTCCAATTGTGGTTAAGTAGCAACAGGAAATGGTATGTGTGAGTGTAGCTGGCCAGCTAAGACCTGTCCTAGGTTGCTAATGTGGCTTACATACATATATAGCTAGACCTGCTAATAATGTTAATACAGTGCATATGCTCATTTGTGAGAAATAACAGCAGAGTTATTTACTGTGACTTTATATATGGATGTCATATAACAATTGTATATTGTGTTCACAGAAGCAAAAGAAAAAATAATATGCCTTTTAAGATGTATTATTAATGACAGCAGAATTGCAACCAGAAAGCATAGAGTTAAGCTTTTGTGACTAATCAGAAGTTTTAGCCAATCACAACCAATCTCACTGAGCAAATGTCTCTGGCCAATCATAGCCAGCATTTCACTCATGTTCTGTCTAAGAAATCTCATAGCACATGTCTAGAATTTCATTTTACATCAGAGTGTGGAGATGAACAGTTCAGATCCATCCAGAGTCCAGTTTTATGGAAGCAAGTGGCCAAAATAGGTATTTAATACAGTTATATATGTTCCTATTGTTAATAATGTGATTAGAACTGTATACTGAAACTAGTTATGTGTTCACTTGTAGTTCCACCAAACCAGGTTTGCAAACAATCAAACCAGCAATCAAACCAAGTTTCAGAGCAAACATCAGAGCAAACAGCATTATAGAGCAAGTCCCAGATAGATCATAAAGTGTCTAAAGTATTTTAAAGTGAAAGTACAGATACTGAAGAGAGAAATATATCTACCATTTTATGTAGAATTACAAGATTGAACAGTTGAACCGACATTTGTTATACTTTATTCAACACGTGTTTGTACATGGACTTCCTGCTGCTAAATTGTCAGTGTTATATAAGAAGAAAAGCTGAAGTGAATAAAGAAGTTATCTTAAAGGTTTGGTGTGCTCTTTAAACCTACTGCTTCCATAGAACGGCGCTAGAGGAATTATAAAGTAACAGATAGTCTTGTTTGGACTAAAAGATCAGAGAAATCAAAATTCTTCTAATGCCACAGCGCATAAAAGCATTTCATAGTGCTGCGCCTGCCACAGTGAGGTCCATAATCTCTATAAAAGAGAGTGCGAAATGGAAAGTGACTCAAATATGAGTAATGAGTGTGAGTGAAAAACTTATATAGCGCTACAAATGCAAACTAAATCGCCTCAAGGCGCTTGTCATCCAGTGACGTCCTGATACTTCAGAAGAGGTGGGTCTTAAGTTTTTTCCTGAAGGCCCGATGGTTTTCTTCCATACGGATGTCCGGGGGTAGAGCGTTCCATAGCCGTGGTCCTTGAACTGCGAATCTTCGTTCTCCCTTTGATTTGTAGCGGGACTTGGGGATGTGGGGGAGGTTTTGGTTGGTTGATCTGAGAATGCGTTTGGGGGTGTAGCGTTTTATCTTCTCGCATAAATATTGAGGAGCGTTTCCTTGTGTGCACTTGTGGGTGAGGCAGAGGGTTTTGAATGTGACCCGATCCTTTACGGTTAGCCAATGCAGGGTCCTCAGTGAAGGGGTGATGGATTCCCAAGGTTTTTTTCCTGTTACCAGTCTGGCTGCTGTGTTCTGGACAACTTGTAGGCGCAAAATCTGATATTTAGGTAGTCCTATGTAGAGGGACTTTGCGTAGTCGAGTCGGGAGTTGATGATTGTTCCAACTACTACTGCTATGTCCTCTTCCGGGATGAAGGGGATGAGTCTCCGCAGCAGGCGGAGGAGATGGTGCGATCCGCTGACTACTGATCCTATTTGTGCATCCATCGACATCTCCGAGTCAAAACGTGACTCCGAGACTTTTGACTTTGGTGCTTGGGGTGATGGTCTGTCCAAGAATGGTGGGTGGTGTCCAAGACGTCTTTGTTTTTGTCTTTTGGTTTGCGTGGAGAAGAAGAAGTTCTGTTTTGGATCCATTGAGTTTGAGGGAACTCTCAGTCATCCAATCATCGATCAATGTGAGGCAATTTTCCAGTCCGTGATATTGGTCTTTTTTTCCGGTGATATAAAAGTAGAGTTGGGTGTCGTCCGCGTATGAGTGGTAGCACAAATCCTGTTTGCTGATGATTTTGAGGAGTGGGCGGAGGTAGATGTTAAAGAGCACGGGTGACAGGGGTGATCCTTGAGGGACTCCGCAAGAAATTGCGCGAGTTTCAGAGGTGAAGACTCCTAGTTTCACTATCTGGGAGCGATTTTCTAGGAAGGATGCGAACCAGGGTAGGTCAGGGTCTGCGAATTCTTTAAGGCGGATGAGTAGAGTTTTGTGGTCTTTTGTGAGATCCAGCAGTACCAGAAGACATGATTCTCCGTCATCTGCAGCTTCAAGGGCGTCATCCCATATTTTGAGAAGGGCTGTTTCTGTGCCATGGCCTGGGAAAAAGCCTGATTGTAGTGGATCCAAAAGTTTGTGGGAGTCCAAATGGAGTTGTAGCTGTTGTACTACTGCTTTCTCCATGATCTTTGAGATGGTGTTGAGGCTTGTTACCGGTCTGCGGTAGTTAGGGTCTTTTGGGTCGAGGTTGGGCTTCTTTAGGAGGGGTTTGACTATGCCTTGCTTGAGGGAGGTCGGAACAATGCCTTCTTTGAACGATTGATTTATGAGATGTGTTATGGTGGGTGCCACAATGTCGGTACATTCTTTCAGGAGTTTTGTGGAAATAATGTCATTTGGTGATGTGCTGTCTGAGACTTCTGATGATGTTTTTGGTGATGTCCATGGTGATCGCGACCAGCGAAAATTTAATCGATTGTATATTGGTTTCCTCTTCTTGTTTAGGCTGAGTGAGGTTGGTTGCTTTTTTCCGTTGAATTATTTCCCTAATGTTTTCGATTTTGTCGATAAAAAAATCCGATAGTTCATTGCAGAATTCTTGAGTGTCGTTTGCTGGGGGCTCTAGGCAAGTAGGGTTCATAGTTTGAGCGACTAGTCTGAAGAGTCCACGAGGTCGGTTTAGGGCTTTTTAGATGGTGTTTGAGAAATGTTCTTTTTTTGCTTTGAAGATCGCTTTGTGGTATTTATTTGTGAGTGCTTTGTAGTTAGTGTGGTTTCCTTTGTTGGGTTCCTTCTCCAGGCTCCTTCAGCTCTTCTGCGTTCTTGCTTGAGTAGAGTAAGAGTGTCATTAAACCAGCCCGAATTGTTTCTGCGGATGGGTGCTCTACGTCTCGGAGCGACTATGTCTGCTGTTTGTAGTAATGCTTTGTTTAAGGAGTTGAGTGTTTGTTCCGTTGAGTGGTTCTGATTTAGCGTTCCTATTTTTTTTGATAGTGTGATTTTGAAGAGTTCCGAGTGTAGTTTCTTCTGAGATCTTGTCCAATGTGTTGTTACTGAGTGTTTCAGTTTCTGGGAGATGGAGTTGGTGGTGATTTTAAATTTGATAGCGTGGTGGTCTGTCCATGGTAACGGCATGTTGTCCAATGTGTTGATGTCCATATTTTGTTTAAAGATGAGGTCAAGAATGTGACCCAACCCATGCATGGGGGCATTTATCAGTTGCTGCAGACCTAGTTCTTCCAGTTGGTTGATGCAGGAGGTGGCGATGGGGTCCTGAGTGGAGTTAGCCCAGAGGTTGAAATCCGAGTAATAGTAAGTTTTTGGTTTTCAAGGTGTATGTCGAGAAGAATTCGGTGAAGGGTGTGAGGAGATTTGTCTTTGGTCCTGGTGGTCTGTAGCATAGGAGTATGTGGATGGTGTCTTGAGGTGTTGTTTGAAGATGCAGAGTGAGTGTCTCCATGAAAGGCAATGAGTTCTGTATCGTCGGTTTAATGAGAGAGGTGAGATTTGAAGATCACTGCTAGGCCTCCTTCTCGTTGTCCTATTCTGTGCTCGGTTAGGATGGAGTAGTTCTCAGGCACCAATTCTGTTAGGATGGTGTTACAATCAGGTGTTAGCCAGCTTTCCATGATAAAGAGGCAATCTATGTTGTTTTGGGTGATGAAGTCGTGGATTTCTTGTCTGCAGATCTCGTGTTGATCAGGGCGCATGATATGTGTTGTAGTGGCAGTGGTCCCTTCGTGTTTTTGATGGTTGATTGTCGATTGATCCTTAGTAGTTGTTCTTTTCGTAGTATTTTTTGGGTGGAGATTGGTAGTGTTGAGGCGGTATTCCTTAGCCTCTGAAGGGTGTCCGCTGAGTATTTAAAATTGCACATAATGGGAAAAACAAGTTAGAGGTGATAGTAAATGGGCCCAATGACCTAACCACCCACCCGTTGGTCCAGAGGAAGGCGAAAAACCCCCACTGAGCCTGGCCAATTTCTACAGCAGGGGAAAATTCCTTCCTGATCCCCCGAGAGGCGATCGGGTGAACCCTGGATCAATTCTTACTGGTTGGAGGTGCCCCAATGTACTTACCAGGTCAGCACACGCGGGCCGCTTGAAAAGAGAATTGGGGAGAGGATAATGGGTTGGACGGAACTAGGCCACAGCCGCGGTCTGTCCTGCAGGTCTAGCAGTCTAGAGGCTGGTGCCCGGATGGCAGCAGGTGGCAGGCGGCAGCTGCGGACGATGCAATGGTGAGCTGGGGGACCAGAGCTAGGGGAGAGTGGGTCCAAGGAAAGTCACAGGTCGTCAGGTTCACGTTTGCTGGGGGAGGGAAAAAAACTCGGCGAAACCAGAGCTCCTGCCACACACGTCCGTTACCCTAGACCATGTGTGTGGATTGCTCTGCGAAGTGATGAGGCTAGAGCTCATGTCCCAAATGTCCGTTCTGCTAGACCTTGTGTGTGTGGATTTGGGGAGATAGCGGAATAGCGGCGGTTGGTGCTGTAGGTTGGGGTAGTTTGGGTACGTCGGGGGGGGGGGGGGGGAATCCGTACAAAAAGATTTTGTGGGTTTTGTGAAAGATAGAGATGAAAGGTACTGCAGGTTGGGGCACCCCGGTTACGTTGGGGGGTGGGGAAATATCAGTAGAAATAGAGAAAGGAAGACATTTATTTTTATTTATTTTTAAGTGTCAGTATTGTTAAAGAGCGCCCGGGTGTACCAAAATGGCCGCTACTTACTGGCCGGATCCTTAGTTCGTCCTACAGGCTGACGACTTTGTGTTTGTTCTGCAACCCCCACCGGGCCACCAAACAGCCAGTAATAGGTAGAGTCCTGTGTACTTTTCCAAAAATGACTTGGGGGGCGAGGATGGACCTAGAGGCCGAGGCCGGGTTCACCAAGATGGCCGCTGCGGCCGGAGCCGCGGACTGTCCTGGGAAACCCGGCCGCTACTTTGCGGCTTGAGGAGATCTGCTGAATAGCTGGGGGGGTTCCGCAGAGCGGGGGCAGCAAGCGGCCCGCAAGGCGAGGAGTGCGGCAACGCGATTGATGGATGTCGGGCTAGGCCTCAGCCGCGGTCTTTCCTGCCGGCGGCTGCAGGTGGAGAAGGATGTCCGGAGGCGGCGGGGGTGATGGCTTCGGCGGTGACCTAGGTGAGCTGGGCTGGGGGGGGCTCCGGTAATGGAGAGTGGTGACTCGCTGGCACTGCTGTTGGAGGGGGATCCGGTGGACGGGGTGGTTGATGGCGAGGTTAGGCCGCAGCCGCGGTCTTTCCTGCCGGCGGCTGCGGTGGAAGGATGCCTAGCGGCGGGGTATGGGCCTCGTCGGTGCCCTAGGTGAGCTGGGGGAGGGGCTCCAATCTATGGGGAGCCGTGGACCGTTAGGCAGCCGTATGTTGAGGGGGGAGAGCAGGGGGAAGAATAGTGCAGCCCTGGATGACAGGAGCTGCTGTACACATGTCTGTCTCCTCTGCTGCAAAAGGAGTTAAACCTGCCCAAGAACCGCCTTATATAATGTGACATGCCCACCAGGTGAAAATCAACATAGGCCATGCTGCAGTGGCTGCACACGCAGCAGAGGGCCATTAATGAGTACCTGTGCGACTACGGCACCAGGACAGGGTCAGGGGAGCTCGTTTTTTTTTCACCACACCAGTGGGGCATGATCAGGGATGCATGCACTGTCCTGGCACCATTTGAGGAGGCCACGAGGATGGTGAGCAGTGACAGTGCATACATCAGTGACACTGTACCTCTTGTCCACCTGTTGGAGCATATGCTGCGTGGAATAATGGACAGGGCACTTGAGGCAGAACAGAGGCAAGAAGAGGAGGACTTCCTTGCCTCTCAAGGCCCCCTTTATTCAGACAGTGTTCCTTCTGTCCCACCCATCACACAGGAAGAGGAGGAGGAGAAGGAGGATTGTGTCAGCATGGAGGTGGAGCCTGGCACTCAGCATCAGCAGCAGCAGTCTTTTAGGGATGATTTACAGTCCCAAGAAACCCATGGACTTGTACGTGGCTGGGAGGAGGTGGCTGCGGATCATTTCGTCCTTAGTGACCCAGAGGACTCCGGACTGAATGCCTCAGCTAACCTACGCTGCATGGCCTCCCTGATCCTGCAAAGCCTGCGGAAGGATCCTTGTATTCTTCGGATCAAGGAGAGGGACCATTACTGGCTGGCCACTCTCCTTGATCCACGGTACAAGGGCGGACCTTATCTTGCCGTCGCAGAGGATGAGACATCTCCGGGAGGCCTTGCAGAAAGGTCTGTGCAATGCGTTCCCAGAGACTGGGAGGTTACAAACTCCTGGTCGTGGACAACGAGTTGCTGAGGCTTCGATCAGTCAGAGAAGGAGCGGTGGAGAAGTTGGCCGTCTGACCGATGCGTTCAGACAATTTTTTAGTCTGCAGCTCCAAGGTATGATCGGTTCCAGCAACCATCGCCAGCGTCTGATTTACATGGTCCAGGAATACCTAGGGGCAAGGTCAGACTTGGACACCTTTCCCACTGAAAATCTTCTGGCTTACTGGGTCTTGAGGATGGATTACTGGCCAGAGCTTGCACAGTATGCAATTGAGCTACTGGCCTGTCCTGCATCCAGCGTTCTTTCGGAATGTACATTCAGTGCTGCTGGAGGCTTTGTAACCGATCACAGGGTGCGCCTGTCCACCGACTCGGTTGATCGACTGACATTCATAAAGATGAATCAGTCTTGGATCACCACCAGCTACCAAGCACCTGAAGCTGATGTAACCGAATATTTTTTTTTTAAATGTCACATCCCTTCAAGACTGCCTATGCTGATGCTGAGTGACTGTCCTGTTATGTTGACTGACTATCCTCTTCCTCCTCAATGATCCTGCTGATAGCTTGGGAGAACATTTTTGCTTCTGGGTGCTGCCACCAGTGGCTAAGGCCCAATTTTTCAGCCCCTGTTTAACAGGGGCATGTAATTACAATATTTGATGCAATGCTTTGTAGCAGGGCTCATTCCTGCACTCCAACTAGAGTATCTGGGAGAGGTTGCAGTGTCGTGGCACCAGCACCAGTGTCTAAGGCCCAATTTTTCAGCCCCTGTTTAACAGGGGTGTGTGTGTATTTACAATTTTTTATGCAATGCTTTGCAGCAGGGCTCATTGCTGCGCTCCAAGTACAGTATCTGTGAGGGGTTGCAGTGTTTTGGCACTAGTGCCTAAGGCCCAATTTTTCTGCCCCTGTTTAACAGGGGCATGTAATTACAATTCTTGATACTTTGCAACAGGGCTCATTGCTGCGCTCTAAGAACAGTATCTGTGAGGGGTTGCAGTGTTGTGGCACCAGCACCAGTGCCTAAGGCCCAATTTTTCTGCCCCTGTTCAACAGGGGCATGTAATAACAATTCTTGATCTAATATTTCACAGCTGGGCCCATTCCTGCGCCCACCAAGAGTAACTGTGAGGGCTTACAGTGTTGTGGCATCAGCACCACCGCCACCACCAAAGGCCCAATTTTTCAGCCCCTGTTCAACAGGGGCATGCAATTACAATTCTTGATCTAATAATTCACAGCAGGGCCCATTCATGCGCCCACCAAGAGTAACTGTGAGGGCTTACAGTGTTATGGCATCAGCACCACCACCAAAGGCCCAATTCCTGATATAATAGTTCACAGCAGGGTGTTCCAGCGCCCACCAAGAGTAACTGTGAGGGCTTACAGTTGTAGCGGGGTTTTTCCTTTTTATCCCGCAGAGACTACATTACCCAGTAGGCATTGAGACACCCTGGGTGCATTGCCCCGCGCAGGGACTGCTGGGGTAGACTTTATAAGAGAAGGCGGAGCGGAAATCTTTCTCTTTGGACACTGCCCGCCCAGCAAGTGGAACCCCTGTTCGAGTCTGCTGTGACTTTAGGCCTGAAGCCTGGGCCTTTTTCCAAAGAGCCTTCCGCTCTCACCATGGAACCTGAGGGACGTCTCTCCATTGTTGCTGCATCATTGCCAGGAGGACCGAAGACTCGGATGTCAAGAGACCTGTGTACCTAGACACAGCAGCGGAAGAAACGGACACGGACTGGTCCGGTTGGGGTGAGAGAGCACCTGCTCAGAGACAGATACAGTGTTCCCGTTACCCTTGTGGATTACAGTTTTATTCTTCAAAGTGCACCACCGTTTGCTAGCGAAGATTTCCCTGCAAGACTTTCACTTAGTTCAGTCAGGCCTGACTGGGTAGCGTAGACATTACGGGGCGCCATCTTGTCCATGAGGGAGAATAGCTGTAGCGGGGACAGTTAGGGTTGCATAGTACTGTATCCTTGTCTGTTCATTTAAATACTGTTTTATTGCAGGGCTCTGCACATGACATGTACACTGTTGTTCTTTTGCTTACCCACTAATTTGAGTAAACACATAAGGGTCAAGTATACTGGTGTTGGTGTCATTTTCTCAGCAGAAGTGCCGGTTAAAGATAGTTTTAACTTATTGCTGTGTGTTCTTGTCATAGGGTAGTGTCACCGTGAGTTGCAGGCCACACAATCCTATCATCCCCTACTAACTGTGCCAAGGGAGGGTAGAGCCGATTGCCAGGGGTTGACAGCGGTGCACTACAGGGCCCGAAATAATACAAGCAGCCCTCTTAGCTGGGGATATCGCTATACGTGGGGGCTCGAGTCCGGGATTCCTGTATACTGCACGCTGCAATCAAGCCGGTCAGAAGTACCAGCATGGACCCGCTAGCAATGACACAGTGGTGCGCAGCGGTTGGCGCCGATTCAACAGAGGCGGTAGTGATTGAACTCCCGGGGGGAAACTGGCGGGAAGAGGAGATAAAGCAGCTCATAATGTCGCTGTCTCCGAGCCAGAAAGCATGGGTGATGGATACAAAGCCATATCCAGAGACCTCGTGTACATACGCACTAGTGGAATGGAGAGGAGAAGTCCCAGAAGACTTTAGAGGTCGGAACATACAGGCCATAGATAACCAGATATACCGTTTAGTTCATAAGAGGGCCGTGAAAAGAGGGATTCTCCACAGGCCTCTCCGCCATCCTCCCCACTGCTTTTCCCCAAAGCAGAAAGCTCCCAGGAAATGATGACCCCGGGGACGCCTCTTGCTGCTATAGGGCCGGAATTACTGAATGCTCTGGGAGATTTCATTACTAAGTGCCAGAGGAGCAACACGGTGCACGTAGAAGCCGGGTACCGGAAGCTCCGGATCTTCTCAGGGAAGCAACCTGTGCCAGTCGGGGAAGAAGACTTAGACAATGATGGGAAGTACCCGAAGCACAGAAGAAGCAGCGCATAAGTGAAAGTTTGAAGGGCGCTGCTGCTGAAGCTGTGAAGAATCTTAGGTTTAGCAATGCTGCTTGTACTGCAATGGATTATCTGGCTATGTTGCAGGAGGAATTTGGCCAGCTGGAAAAGGTGAATGAACTGATGTACCAGTTCGAACATACCCTTCAACAGCCTGGAGAGAGATTATCCGAATATGTCTGGAGGCTGAATAGAATGTTGTGCCAAATTGTCCTTAAAAAGGGAATGCTGCCACAAGTCATAGACGCAACTAGGGTGAAGCAGATCCTGAGAGGAGCCTTGCGTTCGGATCCATTTTGGCTCCACTTGAAGACCTCTGAAGGAGTCATGGATTTGAGTTACCCAGATCTTGTGCAAATCATAAGAGATGAGGAGGCCCTGTTGAAGGACCAACAGGCGGTTGAGAAGACTACTCCCCTCCCCTCGGTGGGAGTCAGATCAGCAATAGCCACTGAACGGGACTCAGAAGTGGAGACCCTAAAGTCCCAGATGACTCAAGTGCTGGATATTTTGACCTCTCTACTGGCTAAGAACTCTGGAGCCAAAGAGCAAGAGGAGATCAGGAATAAACCACGCCAGAGTGTCTCAACTCCAACCTCCCCTCAGGGGAGAAGAGGAACTGTCTGTTTCAATTGTGGAGGAGTCGGCCACTTTGGAAGAGTGTGCCCCAGTCCAAGGAAGAACCGAGGCACTTACCACCAGCCGGCGGAAAACTTCAGAGGGCCCCCGGTGAAGGAGTCAGCCGGGCGCCCACTATTTACAGAAAGCTCAAATAAGATCCTAAAGCCGGAAGTGGAGAAAGAGAAGGGAAACAATACCCCTCCAAAAATACTCAATACCACTTGTCAGGAGTTAAAATCTAACAATCTGCAGGAAGTCAGTGCATACCAGGCCCAACAAGGGTTGAGATCCAGAAAGAAATGGAAAAAAAAGAAGAACCCAAAGGGAAAATCCCTGAGTTCAAAGAAAAAGGCCTCCCAGAAGAGTTTTCCAGCCAAATTGGTGGGACCTTCCCCTGTGGTCCCCATTCAAGTGGAGGGAGTCTACACAAGGGCCATCCTGGACACAGGAGCCCAATTGACCCTTTTGTACAGAGACTTTTACCAAAAACACCTGAGTCACGTGCCCTTACAGAAATTGGAAGACCTAGAAATATGGGGAATTGGTACTCAAAGTTTTCCCTACGACGGTTATGTCTCAATCAGGCTGGCCTTCGACCCCTCCGTGGCCAGAAGGGCGGAAGTTTTTGACACCCTGGCAGTAGTCTGCCCTCGTCCACCAGGAGCCAACAAGAGTTCCCTGATTATAGGGACCAACACTGACCTGGTCAGGAGACTACTGGCTCCCCTAGCACAGGAGCAGGGTACTTCAGCAGCCAGGATCCACCCCATGTTGCAGCAGGCCTACAGAAGATTGGTCCTGGAACAGAAGGCCCCGGAAGAGGGGGTGGGGAAAGTCTGGAGACTGTCCAAGAAGGAGAAAGTGCTGCAGCCTGGCGAGATGGCATGCCTGAAGGCTACTGTGAAACTCTCATGGGAACAGTCTGGCCCCTTTGTGGTTCTGGAACCAGACCCTCTAGACACCCACCCAGAGTTGGAAGTGATCCCCAAAGTGGTCCCGTTAAGGGCTTTGAAGAAGGCGAAGGGCCAGATCCCAGTGAGCATCAGAAATATCAGTGGTTCCCCTGTGAAGATTCCGGCCTGGATGTTGTTGGGAAAAGTAAACCCTGCTACCCCATTGGCCCTGTCTGACCTAGAGAAGACTGAAGGAGGGGAACCCACCCTGGACGAACTCTGCCTAGAGAACACCACCCTACCTCCGGTGTGGAAGGAGAGAGCCAAGGCCCAACTGACCAGATAAAGAAAAATCTTCTCAAAGGATGAATTTGACGTAGGGTGTGCAAGGAGTGCCACCCATAAGATCTGTCTGCAGGAAGACAAACCTTTCCGGAAGAGGGTCCGGCGAGTTCCCCTGGCTGACTTGGAAGACCTGCGTGAACAACTGGCGGAGTTAAAGAGAACTGGAGTTATTCGAGAATCCAGAAGCCCATATGCCTCCCCTATTGTAGTAGTTAGGAAAAAGAACGGGTCACTGAGACTTTGTATAGACTACAGGACTCTCAATAGGAGGACCATACCCGACCAGTATACTACCCCCAGGATAGAAGATGCCTTACAGAGTCTGTCTGGAGCTAAGTGGTTCAGTGTAATGGACCTGAAGAGTGGGTATTACCAAATACCAATGCATCCAGAGGACAGGGAGAAGACGGCGTTCATCACCCCAGTGGGATTTTACGAGTTTAACAGGATGCCTCAAGGCCTAACAAAAGATCAAGTCTTCTGGACAGCAGCACTCCAATAAAAAGCCTTTATTATGTAAAATCTTCAAAAATCCAAATACAGCACAGCAAGTCACAAAATTCTGGTTAGAGCTGACTAGTTTCACACTTTCTTAGTGTTTAATCATAGCTATGATTAAACACTAAGAAAGTGTGAAACTAGTCCGCTCTAACCAGAATTTTGTGACTTGCTGTGCTGTATTTGGATTTTTGAAGATTTTACATAATAAAGGCTTTTTATTGGAGTGCTGCTGTCCAGAAGACTTGATCTTTTGTTTTGCCTGAAATTGCATTGCCTGCACCCTTGGCTGTTGGGAGGAGATAGTCACCTGGAGGACGTCCACACCTGAGCGGTTTCTGTTTTTGTATGCCTCAAGGCCTGTCGGGGGCTCCTGCCACTTTCCAGAGACTGATGGAGAAGACAGTGGGGGACATGAATCTCATTGAAGTCCTGGTGTACCTAGACGACATCATTGTCTTCGGGAAGACTCTGGAGGATCACAAAGAGGCTCAGTGAAGATGGACTCAAACTCTCCAGGGAGAAGTGTCAGTTCTATCAGTCCTCAGTCCACTATTTGGGACACATAGTGTCTGAAGAAGGAGTGTCTACAGACCCTGACAAGCTGGAAGCAGTTACCTCCTGGCCCCGACCAACTACAGTTAATGAGCTCAGATCCTTCCTGGGGTTCTGCTCCTACTACCGCAGATTTGTGGAGGGGTTTGCAAGAATTGCCAGACCTCTGAATGAGCTACTGAAGACAGAAGGAGAGGAGGATGACACTGGCTCCAGGAAGCCCGGAGAGTCCGTGGAAGACCAATGGACAGAGAAGTGTGAAGAGGCTTTCAAGATGCTGAAGAAAAGTCTGACCACTGCCCCGGTCTTGGCCTATGCTGATACCAACAGACCATACGAACTACATGTGGATGCCAGCCATGATGGTCTGGGAGGCATGCTATACCAGGAGTATGAAGAACAGCTAAAACCAGTTGCCTATGTGAGTAAGAGTTTAACGCCAGCAGAAAAGAATGACCCCACCCACAAATAGGAATTCTTGGCCTTAAAGTGGGCTGTTGTAGACAAACTCAAAGACTATTTGTATGGAGCTAACTTTGTAGTGAAAACAGACAATAACCCACTCACTTACCTTTTCACCACAGCCAAGCTGGATGCCACCGGCCACCGTTGGTTGGCAGCCCTCTCTGGATTCAACTTTAGTTTAAAGTATAGACCTGGGACTTGAAACCGGGATGCCGATGCTTTGTCCAGAAGGTCTCATGCTCCCACTTGTCGCACAGAAGACTGGACCCAGGTGACCCCAGAGGGAGTGCGGGCCTTGTGTCAGGGAGCACAGCTTCAAGCTAGTGGCGGATCCAGGGCCGAAGAAATTGGAGTTTCGGTGGTGGGGGTACCCAAATACTATTGTGATGTGACCCAGATGGGCGAAGACAACTTGCCAAAACTGTCCAAGAAAGATATAAGACGGGATCAGTTGGAAGACCCCTGGGGAAGATTAGCCCTGGAAGTTCTGGAGGATCAGGATCTGGACAGGCTCTTGCATGATCCCTCCAAGGAGGCCCGATTAATCCGCAAAGAATGGGACAAGCTACAGGTTCATCAAGGGGTGGTCTACCGAAGGGGCCCCTCTGATGACCTGGAAGATAAGTGGCAACTATTCTTGCCAGAAAAACACCGAACGAACCTTTCAGCTTGTAAGGAGTAGATTCTACTGGCCCTGTATGATAGCTGAAGTGGAGGAGTACTGTCACTCATGTGCTCGCTGCATACAGAGAAAGACATTGCCACATCAAGCTGCCCCAATGGGCCACCTGCAGAGTCAAGGACCCTTGGACTTGGTATGCATTGATTTTCTTTGTCTGGAACCTGACTTGAGTGGACATGGAAATGTTCTGGTGATAACCAACCATTTCCCCCGTTATGCCCAGGCCTTTCCAACTAAAGATCAAAAGGCCTCCACTGTCGCCAAAATATTAGTGGAGAAGTACTTTGTGCATTACGGGTTACCCCAGCGCCTTTACTCGGATCAAGGGAGAGATTTTGAAAGCTGACTGATTCGGAAGTTACTGGACTCTTTGGGCATAAAGAAGACCCGCACCACCCCTTATCACCCCCAGGGTGATGCCCAACCAGAAAGATTCAACAGGACTTTGTTAAACATGCTAGGGACTCTGAGCAGTGAGGAAAAGCAACATTGGGGCAAGCACATAGCTGCCATAGTGCATGCCTACAATAGTACCACCAGTAGGGATGAGCTCGGTGTTCGAGTCGAACATAGGTTCGACTCGAACATCGGCTGTTCGCGCGTTTGGCGAACAACGAACGATTTGGGCCGTTCACGCCAAATTCGAGTGACGCGAACGGCCCACAATACACTGCGCCATCGCAGTGTAATCCCGGCGCTGTGATTGACCAAGCATGCACTGTGACCCTGCATGCTTGGCCAATCACAGCGCCGGCAGCGAGGAGAGCAATGATTGGCCACAGGCAGGATGCCTGTGGCCAATTATAGCTGAGGGGGTTTAGTACACGCCCCACACTATAAAAGGCCGCCAGCCCAGCGGCCTTGTGTAGTGTGTTCCGGAGCAGGGAAAGTGAAGGATAGGCAGGGACAATGTCAAATCTATTCTTTGCTAAACCTTGTGTGTAGGGACAGAGAAGGATAGGCAGGGAGAGTGTCAGTGTCATATTCTTTGCTAAACCTTGTGTGCAGGGAGAGAGAAGGATAGGCAGGGAGAGTGTCAGTGTCATATACTTTGATAAACCTTGTGTGCAGGGAGAGAGAAGGATAGGCAGGGGACAGTGTCAGTGTTGCTAAGCCTCCTGCACATTATACACCTGAAGTTAGCCCATATTGCTGCTTTTTCCTGGTGTGTTACACCAACAGGATTTTGCGGCACTTACAGCGGGCGGAGTGTACCTCCTGACCATATTACACCTTAACTTAGCCTGTATTGCTGCTTTTTCCTGGTGTGTTACACCAACAGGATTTTGCGGCACTTACAGCGGGCGGAGTGTGCCTCCTGACCATATTACACCTTAACTTAGCCTGTATTGCTGCTTTTTCCTGGTGTGTTAAACCAACAGGATTTTGCGGCACTTACAGCGGGCGGAGTGTACTTCCTGACCATATTACACCTTAACTTAGCCTGTATTGCTGCTTTTCTCAATTCCCTGCAGGCCATTAGAATGTCTGGAAGGCAAACAAGGAGAGGCAGACAGTCAGGAGCCAATAAAAGAGGGCAAGCAGGCTCTGTGTCTAGAGACAACAGTGCTGGTCGTGGACGCGGTGCATCGCCATCAGCACGTGGCCATGGGACACGCTTGTCCTTCTTTTCGGCAGCTGGACGTGTTGAGCCGCATCATGCCGAAGACTTGGTAGAGTGGATGACCAAGCCCTCCTCATCCTCCTCATCCTCTCTCACCCAGGCTCAGGGTACTGGCAAAGCAGCTGCCAAAGCGTCCTCTTCCCTGGTATCAATGTCATCATCAGTCACTCCTTCCCTAGACCAACCATGTCCTCCTGAGGAGTCCCCCGAACTGTTTGAGCACAGTGTTGGGTACATGCTCCAGGAGGATGCCCAGCGTTTCGAAGGGTCTGATGATGATACCCAGCTAGAGGAAGGCAGTAGCGTGAGAGCAGAGAGAGGGGATGCTCAAGAAGGACACCAATCTGGCAGTCATGTTCCAGCAGCTGCAGTATACTGCCAGATTGGCTCCAGTGATGAGAAGGGAGGGGATGATGAGGTCACTGACTACACGTGGGTGCCTAATAGGAGAGAGGAGGAGGAGGAGGAGGATGAGGAGGAGGCACATCTCCAACGAGGCAGGATGCCCTCGGGGGGCCAGCGTAAGGGCAGCACACCGACGGAATCACACCGCAGAGCTCCGCCTGTGCAGGGCGCTGCCTCTGCCCGTTATTCAAAAAGTTCTTTGGTGTGGGCCTTTTTTGAGTCGAGTGCATCAGATCGCACAGCTGCTGTTTGCAACATATGTCTCAAGCGTATATCGCGTGGCCAAAACATCACCCGCTTGGGCACCACATGCTTGACCAGACATATGTTGACCTGCCATGCAGCTCGTTGGCAAGCCTACCTTAAAGACCCACACCAAAGAACAAAGCTGACCTCTTCTTGCACCGCATCAGCTGGGATCTCCAACCCCACTATACCTTCAGTCCTCTCTGAAACCTGCTCGGAGAGGAATGAAGGTGTAGAATTAGGTGTGTCACAGCCAAGTACTTGCGGGCACTCTGCTAGCAGTACACCAACGTCCGATTCTAGCAGGCAAATTTCCCTGCCCCAGCTGCTGGACCGTCGAAAGAAGTTCACTCCCAGCCATCCACATGCCCAGCGGTTGAATGCTAGCTTGGCTAAATTGCTAGCGCTTCAACTGCTGCCTTTTCAGTTGGTAGACTCGGCCCCCTTCCGTGAGTTTGTGCAATGTGCGGTTCCTCAGTGGCAGGTTCCCAAACGCCACTTTTTCTCACAGAAGGCGATTCCGGCTCTCTTCCGGCATGTGGAAGGCAATGTCTTGGCCTCGCTGGACAGGGCGGTCAGCGGTAAGGTGCATATTACCGCTGACTTATGGTCCAGCAGGCATGGACAGGGACGTTCTTTCTTTCACGACCCATTGGGTCACTCTTTTGGCAGCTGGGAAGGATGCAGGACAAGGTGCAGTAGTGTTGGAGGTTGTTCCACCGCCACGCCTCCAAAATGCTACTACTGGTTGTGAAACACCTCTGTCCTCCACCCCCTCCTCTTCTTCTTCCTCCGTGGCCTCTTCCTGTGCTTTGTCCTCGGAACCAGCGGTGCTCCGTAGGCGTTCAAGGGGCTACGCAAGTACGCAGGCAAAAAGATGCCATGCCGTGCTTGCGCTGGTGTGTTTGGGGGACAGGAGCCACACTGGGGCAGAGGTTCTGTCTGCTCTGCAGGGGCAGGCCGAGAGGTGGTTGACGCCACGCCAGCTTAAGCCAGGAATGGTAGTTTGCGACAATGGCACCAACCTCCTCTCCGCTCTCCGACAGGGACAACTGACCCATGTGCTCTGTGTGGCTCACGTCCTTAACCTGGTGGTGCAGCGGTTCTTGGGCAGGTACCCGGCTTACAGGATGTCCTGAGGCAGGCCAGGAAAGTCTGTGTGCATTTCCACAGATCTTATAATGCCAGTGCTCGCCTGGCTGAGCTGCAAAAGGAGTTGAACCTGCCCAAGAACCGCCTTATATGTGACATGCCCACCAGGTGGAACTCAACGTTGGCCATGCTGCAGCGGCTGCACACGCAGCAGAGGGCCATCAATGAGTACCTGTACGACTACGGCACCAGGACAGGGTCAGGGGAGCTCGGGTTTTTTTCACCACGCCAGTGGGGCATGATCAGGGATGCATGCACTGTCCTGGCACCATTTGAGGAGGCCACGAGGATGGTGAGCAGTGACAGTGCATGCATCAGTGACACTGTACCTCTTGTCCACCTGTTGGAACATACGCTGTGTGGAATAATGGACAGGGCACTTGAGGCAGAACAGAGGCAGGAAGAGGAGGACTTCCTTGCCTCTCAAGGCCCCCTTTACCCAGACAGTGTTCCTTCTGTCCCACCCATCGCACAGGAAGAAGAGGAGGAGGAGGAGGATTGTGTCAGCATGGAGGTGGAGCCTGGCACTCAGCATCATCAGCAGCAGTCTTTTAGGGATGATTTACAGTCCCAAGAAACCAGTGGACTTGTACGTGGCTGTGAGGAGGTGGCTGCGGATCATGTCGTCCTTAGTGACCCAGAGGACTCCGGACTGAATGCCTCAGCTAACCTACGCTGCATGGCCTCCCTGATCCTGCAAAGTCTGCGGAAGGATCCTCGTATTCTTCGAATCAAGGAGAGGGACCATTACTGGCTGGCCACTTTCCTTGATCCACGGTACAAGGGTAAGGTTGCGGACCTTATCTTGCCGTCGCAGAGGGAGCAGGAGGATGAGACAACTCCGGGAGGCCTTGCAGAAAGGTCTGTGCAACGCGTTCCCAGAGACTGGGAGGTTACAAACTCCTGGTCCTGGACAACAAGTTGCTGAGACTTCGGTCAGTCAAAGAAGGAGCGGTGGGGAAGGTGGCCGTCTGACTGAAGCGTTCAGACAATTCTTTAGTCCGCAGCCCCAAGGTATGATCGGTTCCAGCAACTATCGCCAGCGTCTGATATACATGGTGCAGGAATACCTAGGGGCAAGGTCAGACTTGGACACCTTCCCCACTGAAAATCCTCTGGCTTACTGGGTCTTGAGGATGGATCACTGGCCAGAGCTTGCACAGTATGCAATTGAGCTACTGGCCTGTCCTGCATCCAGCGTTCTTTCAGAACGCACATTCAGTGCTGCTGGAGGATTTGTCACGGATCACAGGGTGCGCCTGTCCACCGACTCTGTTGATCGACTGACCTTCATAAAGATGAACCAGTTTTGGATCACCACCAGCTACCAAACACCTGAAGCTGATATAACAGACTAATTTATTTTCAAATGTCACATCCCTTCAAGACTGATGCTGAGAGACTGTCCTGTTATGTTGACTGACTATCCTCCTCCTCCTCAATGATCCGATTGACGATGATAGCTTGGAAGAACATTTTTGTTTCTGGGTGCCGCCACCAGTAGCTAAGGCCCAATTTTTCAGCCCCTGTTTAACAGGGGTGTGTTATTACAATTTTTTATGCAATGCTTTGCAGCAGGGCTCATTCCTGCACTCCAACTAGAGTATCTGGGAGAGGTTGCAGTGTCGTGGCACCAGCACCAGTGGCTAAGGCCCAATTTTTCAGCCCCTGTTTAACAGGGGCGTGTAATTACGATTTTTGATGCAATACTTTGCAACAGGGCTCATTGCTGTGCTCCAAGTACAGTATCTGTGAGGGGTTGCAGTGTTGTGGCACCAGTGCCTAAGGCCCAATTTTTCTGCCCCTGTTTAACAGGGGCATGTAATTACAATTCTTGATCTAATAATTCACAGCAGGGCCCATTCCTGCACCCACCAAGACTAACTGTGAGGCCTTACAGTGTTGTGTCAACACCACCACCACCACCAAAGGCCCAATTTTTCAGCCCCTGTTCAACAGGGGCATGCAATTACAATTCTTGATCTAATAATTCACAGCAGGGCCCATTCATGCGCCCACCAAGAGTAACTGTGAGGGCTCACAGTGTTGTGGCAACACCAACATGTAAGGGGCAAATTTCAGCTGAGTATATACGGCAGGCCCCTACTTTCAAACATCCAACTTACAAACGACTCCTCCTTGCAAACGGAAGGATACAACAGGAAGTGAGAGGAAATCTACCCCTAGGAAGGCAAATTCTCTCCTGTAAGAGTTAATATGGGAAAAAAGTGTCTCCTCTCCACTGATGCTTTATCACCAATTCTTGTTTCAATAAAAACCCCAAATTTTCAAAAAACATTTGTCATTAGGACGGAAAGTGAGGTGAACTGTTCTGAACAGGTGCACACTGCACAGACAGCAAAACAAATGTTACAGGGGTGATAACCCTTCCCTATGTTTTCCAAAAAGCTTAAAAATAGATTTTTTGGCTGGAGCTACACTTAAACAATGTACCTGTTCAAAATTACAAACAGATTCTACATAAGAACAAACCTACAGTCCCTGTCTTGTATGCACCGCCTGTATACGGCTGTTCAGAGTATATAGGGCCTTTTTTATTTTGTGTGCGGGGTTCCCCTTAATATCCATACAAGACCCAAAGGGGCTGGTAATGGGCTGGGGTGGGGGGGGGGGGGGGGGGTGTGATAGGGTAGCTATGCCATTTTTCTTAAAGATTTTCATCCATATTACCGGGACCAGACATTACATTAAAGCCGCAAACAGTTTTAAATGGCTTTTTTTCCTTTAGAAATGTAATTTTGTGCCGGGACAGTTCTAAACACGGGAAACACGTGGCACTTCACAGGCATACTTTAGACACCCCCCAGGTACGATATTTAAAGGAATATTTGACTTTTTTTTTTCATTTTATGCATCATTAAAATGATTGCTCCAGAAAAACGGCCGTTTTTAAAACCTCTTTTTTGCATTGATACATGTTCCCTGGTGCAGAACCCGGGTTCCCAAACCCTTTTTAGGACAATAACATGCATAATAGTCGTTATAATTAGCACTTTAGATTTCGAACGTTCGCATCCATTGTATTTAATAGGGTTCTAAAGTTCGTGCAAACTTTCGGTCCGTTCGCAGGTTCTGGTGCGAACCGAACCCGGGGGTGTTCGGCTCATCACTAACCACCAGTGATGTCACTGGGTATTCCCCTTATAGACTGATGTTCGGCAGAGAAGCAAGACTACCAGTAGACTTGGCCTTTGGCACCTCAATGGACCACACATCAGCTGCCTCACACAAGGGTTATGTTTACAGACTGCGGAAGAGCTTACGGCTGGCCTATAAGAAGGCCCAATTGACTTCTGACCAGAGAGGGGCCCGGAACAAACGGAACTTCGACCTTAGGGTCCGGATCCAGGATCTGCAGCCTGGAAACAGAGTGTTGCTGAGAAACTTGGGTGTTCCAGGGAAGCACAAGCTGGCAGACAGATGGAAGTCAGAGCCCTATGTGATTTGTAGAAAGCTGCCTGGTTTACCAGTGTACCAGTTGAAGCCTGAAGGAAGAGCGGGGCCGCTGAAGACCTGGCACAGAAACCATCTGCTTCCCCTTTCCGAAGCAGTCAGGATGCCTCCTACTCTGGATTCCCCGGGGCTGCCTTCAACTCCATGTACTCCTAGACCCAATAACAGGTCCCAAGCAACTCTATCAAGAGAGGAGGAAATTTTAGATCAAAGTGAAGAGGAGGAGCTGGAACTCACCTGGCTGTGGCCATCTCAGGCACCTGAATCTCTAGTGGTGGATCCTCCACCCTCTGACTTCCCCATTAGTGACACCTTGAATGCTGAAGCTGCTGAGTTTGTCCCGTCCAATGTGCAGAGTGAAGAATGGGAAGATGCCCTGGAATCAGTGACATCAGTGACATCCCCATTAGTGACACCTTGAATGCTGAAGCTGCTGAGTTTGTCCCGTCCAATGTGCAGAGTGAAGAATGGGAAGATGCCCTGGAATCAGTCCCAGATGAAAACCCAAGGAACTCAATGTACCTCCCTGCACCTGAATCGGATGCCCCTGAAGCAGCAAGTCCTACCACACCTGCCTTGATGGAAGCACCCTTAGTACCAGAGGTCATAACTCCTCGAGAACAAAGAGTGAAGAGAACTATCCGCCCCCCTCGGAAGTTGACATACACTCAGATGGGAGAATGCTCTGAGAACACTGTGACAACTGCAAGAAGGACAATACAAAAACCTGGCCCCTCCACTGTGCATTTGGTGGAGGGCAACCTCAGCTCACTCTCTGGCACAGTTAGGCAGGTCACTTCTACTAATATGACCTGTGGGCAGGGCAATCCCCCATACCAAGTTTGGTGGGAGGTTCCCCTGCCAAGTTATTTTGCTACTGTAAATTGCATTGCATGTAGATAATGCTAGTGTTATCTTTGGGGACCAAAGATTTTAAGTGGGGGGAGTGTGTAGCGGGGTATTGCCCTTTAATCCCCCAGATACTACAGTACCCAGTGAGCAACAGGACACCCAGAGTGCATTGCCCCGCGCAAGGACTGCTGGGGGGGGTTATTTAACCGAGGGGCGAGGCTGAGTTCGGTCTCTTTGGACACCGCCCGCCCAGCAAGTGGAACTCTTTTCCGAGCCTGCTGAGATACAAGGCCTGAAGCCTGGGCCTTTCTCCAAAGAGCCTTCCGCTCTCGCTGAGGAACCTGAGGGATGTCTTTTCCTGCTGTTGCTGTATCATTGTCAGGAGGACCGAAGACCCGGAGGTCGTGAGATCTGTGTACCAAGACACAGCAGCGGAAGACAAGGACACGGACTGGTCCGGTTGGGTGAGACAGCACCTGCTCAGAGAACTATATAGGATCTCTAGGCCCAATAACTGTTATCCGGAGTTATCACTAGTGTTTGCTGCTGCACGCCGGAGAGACAGTGCATCGGAGTTACTTTAGAGATTTGTTTTAAATTCACCAAGTTATTCAAACCCCTTTTACCCTGTGGATTACAGTTTATTTCTTCAACAAGTGCACCACCGGTTTGCTAGCGAATATTTTTCCCTACAGAACTTCTACACAGTACAGTCAGGCCTGACTTAGTGTAGACATTTCTGGGCACCATTTTGTCCACGAGGGAGGATAGCTGCAGCGGGGACCGTTAAGCCGTGTACACACGATGGACTGTTTTCATCGGACAAATCGATCGTGTATGGGCCCCATCGGTGTTTAAAAATAGAACATGTTTTAAATTTATCCAATGGTTAAAAAACCGATAGCAAAATAATATCGTCTGTGGGGAACTCCATCGGATAAAAAACCCACGCATGCTCAGAATCAAGTCGACGCATGCTCAGAAGCATTGAACTTAATTTTTCTCGGCTCATCGGAGTGTTTTACGTTACCGCGTTTGACTGATGGTGTGTGGGCAAGACTGATGGAAGACAGTTTCATTGGATTTCCGATGGAAAAAACCATCGGATTAGAATCCATAGGATATCCGATCTTGTGTACAGGGCTTAAGTGTTCTACATAGTACTGTATACCTATCTGTTTGTTGAGATACTCTTTTATTGCAGGGCTCTGCACATATGTACACTGTTGATTACATGCTTACCCAACAATCTGAGTAAAAGTGCAAGGGTTAAGTATACTGGTGTGTGTGTCATTTACTTTGCAGAAGAGACAGTTAAGGATAGCTATACTTTATTGCTGTGTGTTTTATTACAGGGTTGTGTATCCAGGAGTTGCAGGCCACACAATCCTATTATCCTCTACTAACTGTGCCAAGGGGGGTTAGGGCTAATTACTTGGGGTTAACAGCGGTGCACTACAAGGCCCAAAAATGATACTGGCAGCCCTCTTAGCTGGGGGTATCGCTATACATAAAATGCTGAAAATGCTTGTTGCTTCTATGTTCACCCAGGGGAGAGATCAGTGAATGTCCAATGTTAAAGAGGAAGTAAACCCTCTACAACTTTTTTTGTTAAACATACCCCTGCAAGAGAATGGCATTGGCATGTGGCACTTACCTGAAATCGAAGCCCCCGAAGTCCTCCTCGTTCTCCGCCGCCACCATGTCCGCTCGGAGCTTCTTCCTGTTATCGCCGCTGTGATTGGCCTGAGCGGCGATGACGTCACACGCATGCACGCTCAGGCCGGCAAGATCCCATTGAGAAAACCGGCAATAATGCCGGTTCGCTAGTGTGCCTGCGCCATTGGGGGGGGGGGGGGGGATGTACTTTAACTTCTACCTGCCCACGCTATAGCCGAAAGACGGCTACAGTGCAGACCTTTATTGCCGGGAGGGTGTCCATGTATGTCCTCCCGAGCGGTCAGCGCATCCCTGCAGGGCGCGCGCTACACGCTCTGTGATCACATAATCCATAAGACCTGGCTGATCACAGATCGGTGTAAGGGGTCGATTCCAGCCCCCTCCCACTTGATCAGATGTCAGCCAATGACAGCTGATCATGTGATGTAAACAGATCCGATAAACAGTATTTTTTTCCCACCTACCAATGCCCACAGTGCCACCTACCTTTGCTCAGCAGTGCCACCTATCAATGCCCACCAGTGCTGCCAATCTATGCCGATCAGTGCTGCTTATCAGTGTCACCTACGAGTTCCCATCAGTGCCACTTATCAGTGCCCATCAGTGCAGCCTCATTAGTGCCCATCAGTGCAGCCTCATTAGTGCCCATCAGTGCAGCCTGTTAATGTAATTACCTGTTTTCAAAATTTTATAACTATGAAACAGTTTATTTTTATTTTTAAAAATTCTGTCTTTTTTCGTTTTTTTACCAACAAATAAAAACACAGCAGTGATTAAATACCACCAAAAGAAAGCTCTGTGTAAAAAAAATTATAAAAATTTCATATGGGTACAGTGCTCCATGACTGCGCAATTATCATTCAAAATGTGACAGCGCTAAATGCTGAAAATTGGCCTGGTCAGGAAGGGGGTAAAAGTGCCCGGTAAGCAAGTGGATAAGAATAAATATATTTTCTGTCCTGAGGTTCATTGTAGAATTATTCTGGTGAGGAGCAGAAGCTTCCTGCTGCCAGAGTAGAATGTCTTGTGAAGGAAGTAGTTAGAGTCAGTTCCTCTAATATTTCAGTTATTAATGGAGACATTTATGTCTCTTGTTAGTTTTCTTAGTTATCTCCAGAGCATTACATTGCCTGGGGATTTTTACAAAAGGATACTTTAACACAAGTACATCGTAAAACAGACACATATCAGGAATATGAAATGTTGGGGTAACATACACTTTAAACAGGAGTGATCCTACATCCCTTCTAGCATTCTCCAGAATATAAAATAAATAATAATCCAAATTATTGCAGATTTGGAAACTCCAGCACTGAAACCTCTACATGCGCGTCTTTAAGATACAGAAAATTCCTACATTTGCTAGTCAACATTTACCAAAAAAGTTGAAATACCAGTTTTGTCTGCACTGGCCCTTTAAGGAAATGATCATCATGCACTTGTCAATCAACAAAACTGCTTGCTTAGAGAAATGCTGTATATATCCTGTGCGCTCATTGACACCTTGTGGCAGATTGTGGTAACATACCTGTATAGTGTCAGGGAAACTCCAATAAAGCGGAGGTCCACCCTGAAAAAATTTTAACATTAAAAATCCTAAAAAAAAAAAAAAAAAAAAAATTATAGATTTTTATTTTATTTTTTATTTTTATACTCACCCTAAATTCCTGTTGCTATGCGGAAGTCCCCTAATCTGCCTCTAATGTTCCTCTTCTCGTCCGTGGTGGGTCTCCTTCCGTTTCCTCTTCTTGTGAATGGGGCGTCCTGCCTTCTGGGAACTGTGTGTTTCCCAGGAGGCAAGCCGCCCATTCACAAAGTGCCGTGCGAGTGGCGCATGCGCAGTAGGAAACTGCTTCACTGCCTGTTTCCCTTACTCAGGATGGAGGAGCCGGGACATGCCAGCAGCGATCGATCGTGGCGGGACCGGCATCGCGGGCGAGTAGGACAGGTAAGTGTCCTTATTAAAAGTCAGTAGCTACACTTTTTTTTTTCGGCTGCACCTCTGCTTTAAGGGGAATGCAAATGATTATCTGCAAATCAGCTATATACAAGAGCGGCCGGTCTATTCGGTGTGCAGGGGCGCCGCCCCCCTACTTTGTATGCAGAGCCACATATTCAGAGCCTGAGGCTCTAATTGGCTTGAAAATGGTTGGGCTTGGGGCGCAAAGCACTGCACCCAAAACCCACCCACTTGTGACACCATAACTCCCAACATTTTGAGATGGGAATGAGTGACAACTATCAGCAAAAGTATGCAGGTATAGGACACACCCCCTGCCACACCCCCTTAAAAAGGAGAATTGTACAAAGAAGTTGATTAGTTAAACCCACAAGTCCTTTTTTTACCACTATTATTCCTTTATATTGGCTTTTGGAATTTACAAATGCAGCAATTTAGAAATCAGATGAAAGGTTTAGGGCTGGAAAACACTTTTTGATAGATAAAAAGTGCATTTTATATACAACTCTATAGATCAGACTGTTATGCCCCTCACTACACGTGGCTGAGGTGTATTTGGGCACACTGATAACTCCTCTCATACCAATGCATTCCGGTAGGCGTAGAATTCTTTTGAACTTTTATTGGTACAAGATACAGTTTTACTCTAACAGATACAGACAAATACAATTAGTAAAGATAGTACAATTAGTGCCTCCCTATCTATCTGCCTAGCGGAGTACATAAATAGTAGACATACCGGAGAGGTTTCTGAAGGCTGGAACATATATCTTAGCAGTCCATGTGCATGCTTCCAGGGAAAAAGATGAAATGGCTGAAGAAGGTGACGCAAGGCCTGATGGGATTGAAAGTATGGAGGCTTGCAAGTACCAAACTAGCTAACTCTTCTAATATTGCTTATGAAAATAGATGCAGTTATACAAAACGGCCACTAGATGGCAACATAGATTAAATGTTATTAAACCAGAAAAAATAGGAAAAATTCAAGCCTTTTTACTAAAGGCATGACACTCCCCACGTGGATTCCCACGGAAACCACATATCATGGCACTCCAGAGGAGAGTAACAAAATAAGTTCAGAAACAGGTCTGAGGAAAAGTTTAGGCTGGCCTTGCCTAATGACCTTAAGTTCAACTTTCCTGACGTTTCCATCTTCACTGGGAAACACTTGGGTTATCAGAACCAAAGGCCACTCGTTTCTCCTAGATTGAGAGTCTTACATGAGAACGATGGCACCAGGCTCTAAGTTGGGCTTACTGTCTTGCCATTTGTTCCTAGTCTGTAGATTAGACAAGTATTGTTTCTTCCACTTGTTCCAAAATGTGTAGTGTCTTTGAGACAGGATGCCGGCACAGACCTTGTAGCATGATCCGCTGGGTTGTGATCAGTTGAGACATAACGCCACTGGGTGGGCTGTGTCGACTTCCTGATTCTAAGGACTCTGTTGTGTACATAGACATAGAATCTTCTACTTTCGTTGTAAATGTAGCCCAACACTACCTTGCTGTCTGTGTAAAACTCTGTGTCCTCGAGTTCTAGATCCATCTCAGATGTAATAAGCTCAGCTAGTTCTACTGCTAGTACAGCAGCACACAGTTCCAATCTTGGAATGGTGGTTTCAGGACATGGTGCTAGCTTGGCCTTGCCCATAACAAACCCAATGTGAATTTGGCCCTCGATGTCTACTGACTTGAGGTAGGTTACTGCTCCTATTGCTTTAGCTGAAGCATCGCAGAATACACATAACTTTCTAGACTGAACCCTTGCAGGAGGAAAGAGGGTGTATTGTCTATGTACGTGTAGGTTGGATAAAGTCTTTAAAGAGTCTCTCCATGTTACCCATAATGTCTCTTTCTCAGGAGGTAGTGGAGAATCCCAATCACATGTGTCTGCGGTGAGCTCTCTAAGCAGAATCTTACCTTGGATGGTAACCGGTGCTACAAACCCGAGTGGATCATACAGGCTGTTGATGGTGGATAAGACACCTCGCCGTGTGAAGGGCTTTGGCTCTTGGTCAACTTGAAAGGTAAGGGTGTCAGACTTGAGGTCCCAGTTGAGTCCTAGGCTGCGTTGCATAGGAAGGGAGTCTGTTGCTAAGTCCAGATCTTTGAAGTCACTGGCATAATCTTGGGAAGGGAAGGCCTCCATGACGACTTTGCTGTTTGATGCTATCTTATGCAGTCTGAGATTTGAAGAAGCAAGTGTACTTTGAGTCCTCTTGAGTAGACTTCTTGCAGCTTCGGGTGAAGAAAGTGATTTCAGACCATCGTCTACATAAAAGCCTCTTTCAATAAACTGTGTAACGTCTTTCTCACCTTCTTGGGCAGATAGCTTAAGTCCATAGATGGCAACAGCAGGAGATGGACTGTTACCAAAAACGTGCACCTTCATGCGGTATTCTGTAATGTTTTTAGTAGGGTCATTGTCTTTGAACCATAGGAATCTCAAGAAGTTCCTGTGTTCTTCCTTGACTTGGAAGCTGTGAAACATTTGCTGAATGTCTGCAACTATGGCAACTGCTTCCTTGCGGAATCTGATGAGGACACCAAGAAGTG
The DNA here is from genome assembly GCA_029206835.1 of Rana muscosa. NCBI lineage: Eukaryota > Metazoa > Chordata > Amphibia > Anura > Ranidae > Rana > Rana muscosa. The sequence goes on along the minus strand of CM055117.1, from coordinate 47,688,244 downwards.
TGTTGTTGAGGTCTGGTCCCTTTAGGAGGACATCATTTAATGAGATTCCTTGATGCCGAGAGCTGCAGTCAAACACTATCCGGATTTTACCTGGCTTCTTGGGGTGGTAGACGCCGAAGATTGGCAGGAACCAGCACTCTTCAACGTCTTTTAGAGGTGGAGCTATCTCAGCATGGTCATTCTCAAACATCTTACTCATGAATGAGAAGAAATGTCCTTTCATTTCTGGTTTCTTTTGGAAATTGGATCTGAGGGAAGAAAAGCGTTTCAAAGCTTGTTCTCTATTAGCAAGACAGGGTCTCTGCGCTCTGAAAGGCAGGGGTGCCACCCAGCTGTTTTCATTGGTTTTGTAGAATCCCTGTCTCATTATCTCCAAGAAGATATGATCTTCAATAGATGGTCCAATTTTGTGATCTTCTTTAGTATTTTGGAAAACTGAGCACCCTAAATGATCTCTGTCTTCATCACAAAGAAGATTTGTGGTGTAAGGGTTTGAATGAATTACACTGGCAGGCTTCTCTCTTATGAGGAATCTGTTGGTGCAAGGCTGAAATAGGGATGGACGTCCGCCTTCTAGTGTCTTTGTAAAGAGAGAGTTCACACTGGTTGGTTTGTGAACACTCCCTAGGCATACGTTGCCTATGATGACCCACCCTAGATCTAGCTTCTGGGCATAGGGGGAGTTGTGGGGACCATTGATTTGTTTTCTCACCTTGTGAACTCTGATGATGTCCCTCCCAAGGAGAAGCGCTATCTCAGCCTGGGGATTCAGTTCAGGGATGAGATGTGCTATGCCCTTCAGATGTCCGTGATGAAGTGCCACCTCTGGCGTAGGGATCTCCTCTCTGTCCGTTGGGAACTGATTGCACTCGATTAGAGTTGGCAGAGGCAGGGTTGTCTGACCATCAAAGGATTCGATTTGGTAACCAATGGCTCTTCTCCCAGTTTTTTCACTTACCCCTGTACAAGTCTTGAGTAAGTATGACGAGCTGGCTTCCTTGATTTTGAAGGTGTCAAAGAAGGCTGAGCTGGCGAGTGATCTGTTGCTTTGATCGTCCAAGATCACGTATAGCTTCACTGCTTTTTCTCTGCGACCCATGGGGTAAACTGCAGCAAGACAAATCTTAGAGCAGGATTTGTTAGACAGACCTTCTCCACAGACTTGGGTGCACTGGGGTGTAACTACAGGAGGTACTGTGTCTTGTTGCTCCCCGCCGTGCTCTTCCACCTGGAGTGAGGGTGTAAGAGTCCATGGCGCTGGCCCTGGATGCAGAGCTGTGTTGTGCTCTGTGTTGTTGCACTCAGAGCAGTTGATGCTCACCTTGCAGTCTCTCCCAAGGTGAGAAGTTGATGCGCAGCACCTGTAACAAATTCTGTTTTCTTTGAGGAAGGTTCTGCGATCTTGGAGAGTCTTTTCTCTAAAACCTCTGCACTTTAACAACGAATGAGGCTTCTTGTGAAGAGGACACTCTCTGCTTGGATTCTGAGCTGGAGATACACTTGTTTTGCGTACTGCAACAGGTGCGTCTTTGTGTTTCAATCTTTTTATTCAAGTTTTGTCATACAAAATGTATAAAAGTCGCCACATAACATTGCACAGTCACAGTCAACATTTGGGGTAACACAATGAAGATCACCAAGTGTAGGGGTCCTTGGAGTAGTCCGAAGCTCCGTAGAGCCGTTAACCCCTATTAGCATCGCAGATCATATCTGAACCGTCCACCCAGATGAGCCGCCCCCCCATCCATCTATCGGGGGGGGCGCAACCCAGCCGGCCGTGTGGGCAGCCCAGAGGTCTGATCAGACTGACAATGGTCCCGTAGGAGCTGAGAAAACAGGGAGCAGCACAAACCTCTAAGGTCTGGATCTGACTCCAAAAATAAACAATAAACAAATTTCAAAAGAGAGGAAAGAGGACAGTGACAAAGAATAGAAGGAAGGAGACAGAGTAAGGAAAGGACAGTTGAGGAGGGGGGAATGGGGGGAGGGAGGGGGGGAGGAGCCCCGATTCAGCATCCAGACATCTCAACCTAATCCCCTAGGCTATGCTGTAAACATCCCCGGGTCATTAGTTAGGTAACGAAGCCATGGGTCCCAAACTCCATGAAACAGTTTCATTTTATCTTGGGCCAGAGCGGTCAAGCGTTCGTTTAGCATCAACCAAGACAATTTGCCTTTAAGCTGATCGAATGGTAGAGCTGCCGATTTCCAGTTCCTAGCAATAGTGATTTTGGCTGAAATAAAAATAAATGTCAAGAGCCTCTTGCAGGACTTGGAGGCTTCCACATCTCCTCCCCCCAGTAGTGCTTGCTTAGCTGATTTAGTTAGGTTTAGTTGGGTAAGGGAGTAAACTAAATTATACACCCTGATCCAAAACCTCCGGACCTTTGGGCATGTCCACCAAATATGATAGGTGGTGCCCATCTGGCCACATCCTCTAAAGCACAACGGGGTAGCTCCTGAGACAAAAGTTGCCAGTCTGACCGGCACCATATACCACCTCAGTAGAACCTTATAATTGGCCTCAATTATTGAAGTATTGACGAGCGAACGAGATGCTGTCTCGGCTATCCTATGCCATTCGTCCAGATCCAGGGTTTCCTGCAAGTCGGTCTCCCATTGGACCATATAAGTCAGCTTTGTCGATACACTCAGCAATATCGAATATATAGCAGATAAATGTCCTTTAATTTTATCATAATTTTTGCATAGATGTTCCATGGGAGTTTGGGTTGCTAGGTTGCTCTTGCGAGCCAGGGTTTGTACATAATGTGAGATTTGGGCGAACCTATAACCCTCCGCTGGAGGCATTTGATGTCTGTCAGCCATAGTCCGTTCGGTCAGCATACCTCTATGATCGCACAAGTCAGCAATACACTTAAAACCCTTATTAGTCCACCATTCGAACGCTAGTGGAGTGAGACCCGGGGTGAATGCTTTATTTTGAAGCAGAGGTGTCAGTGGAGAATGAGGAGATTTGAATTTGTGAGATCTGGAGAGTCTGTCCCATAGTTCCAGTGACATGGATAAAGTAGGGCAAAGTATAGGAGGTCGCTCCTTGATAGGGAGCCATAAAATATAAGAAATAGGTTTGGGACGGCAGGAATAAGATTCCATAGCCATCCAAATGGCCTGTGCCTGTTGGGAGTGAAACCTTGTAAGTTGTGCTATCTGGGCAGCATAAAAATATTTTAATAAGTCTGGAAGACCAAGTCCTCCTCTCCGCTTCAACGTGTATAGAGTGCTCCTATTCACCCTGGGTCTCTTATCACCCCAAATAAACTGTAGTACTTTATTCTGGAATCGTTTAAGGTCATCACGGGCCAATGAAACTGGCAAGGTACGGAAGAAATACAATAATCGAGGTAGAACATTCATTTTAATTGAGTGAAGTCTGCCAAACCACGATGGCGGGTGAACCTGCCACTTAGCCATGTCAGCTGTTAGCCGTTTGAAAAGGGCTGGATAATTCTCTTTGTACAACTCACCAATAGATGAGGTCAGCTGTATGCCTAAATAAGGGAGAGCTGTGGATTCCCATCGGAATTGAAATGATTTTTCAAGCGTAGCCTGAGTGGAGCTTAGCAAAGATAAGTTCAGTGCTCTTGACTTACTATGATTAATTGCCAACCCGGAAATGTTGGAGAAAGGCTGCAAAATAGCATACAAGTTAGGTAGGGATGTGATCGGTGAGGTCAAGGTCAGCAACAAGTCGTCCGCAAAGAGTAAACATTTGTGTTCATAGTCTCCGCAATAAATGCCCTGTATATCTCTGCAGGCGCGAATTTTGAGCGCTAGTGGTTCAATCGCCAGGGCGAATAATAGTGGCGACAACGGGCAGCCCTGTCTAGTTCCTCTTCTGATAGGAAATGTTTGGGATGTATATCCTCTGAGCATTAGCGAGGCACTGGGGGAATCATATAATATGTGAAGGAGATCCAGAAAGCGTCTCCCAAATCCAAAGCGTGTGAGAACATCAAAAAGATAGTCCCAGGAGATAGAATCGAACGCCTTCTGGATATCCAATGAAAGTAACATTCCCCTCCTAGTCCCCTTTCCATCCCAATCAGACCGAACCGCCGAGATAAGGTTAATTATCCGGCGGGTTTGGTCCGATGCCTGTCTTGTCGGGACAAAACCTGCTTGGTCAGGATGGATATAACACTGAAGAAAAGTATTAAGTCTCTGGGCCAGTATTTTGGTTAGAATCTTAAGATCCGTATTGATCAGAGAAATTGGGCGATAATTGGAACAGTCTGTATGGTCCTTTCCTGGTTTCGGGATAACACTTATATAGGCTACAGTTTCATGGCTGGGGAGCTTGCTGCCGCTTCTCAGGTCATTAAAGTAAGTACAGAGATGTGGGGCCAGAAGATCGTGATATTTCCTATAGTAGTGACCCGGGAATCCATCTGGCCCAGGGGCCTTGGTAGGGTGTAGGGTTTTGATTGCAGCCCTGACTTCAGGCTCTGTAAGAGCACCGTCCATCAGTTCCGCATGGGCTTGTGTCAATTTAGGCAGCTGTAAGTCGCGAAAGAATGTGCTCGCTTCAGATGAATCGAACTTGTCTGCACTCCATACAGCTTAGCATAAAATTTGTGAAATTCTCCAATTATCCGTTCGGGGTTCTGGGAGGTTAGGCCCGTGGATAGTCGTAGTTTAGGCAAAGTCGGTGTGTACGGTCGAGGAACCAGTTTTCTAGCTAACATTGTGGTAGGTTTATCACCCATCGTATAGAACCTGTGCTTAGACCAACTAATATGTTTCTCCGCTTGAGTAGTCAAGCTAAGATTTAGTGCTAGTCGAGCCTCATCAATTTTATGCCTTATATCTACCAGGGGATTTCTGTGCTGTTCACTAAGTAAGTTATCTAAGTTAGTTTCCAGAATCTTATTTGCCTGTTCCCTATTGCGTTTAATCCTGGCTGCCACTTGTAACAATATGCCCCTAATCGCTGCTTTATGAGCTACCCAGTTAATTGCGGGGGATGTGTCCGACGCCTTATTAAGTCTAAAGTATTCCTGCATTTCCTTTTGAATCTCTAAAAAGATTGTAGGGTCATTCAGCAAGCTCACATTAAGTCTCCACGGGGAGGGTCTAGATTTAGTCCATAGCCCTGAAGTAGAGAGTTTTATCGGGGAATGATCAGACCAAGGGGTAGATAAAATCTTAACCGACTTAATAAATGGTAGAAAAGGCGTACGTACTAGAACGTGGTCTATCCTCGAGTAAGTATGATGGGCTTGTGAAAAGTGTGTAAAGTCTCTGACCGTAGGGTTATTTTCTCGCCAGGCGTCGATGAGGTCATAGAAATGAAACAGACGTGCAACCTTGCTGCTTCCAGTCGGTGGGCGTTTCAATGTTGGTCTAGAGGAGTCCGATTTATCCATAATTCTGTCCAAGGGAATATTACTATCGCCTCCCATAATGACCTGACCCTGGACTTTGGGCATAAGAATCTTCAGCATTTTGCTAAAGAATTCCGGCTGTCCAGTATTCGGGGCATAGTATGATATAAAGGACACCTCCTGGTCATGGAGCCGCCCCACTGCCATAATATATCTACCTCTCTTGTCCTTAACGATAGCGATGGGGGTAAAGGGGGTCCGTTTCGAAAAGCAGATGGCTACACCGCCCTTCTTTTCCCGACCCCCTGCCAAGTAAAACTGTGGATACTTCCCATTGAGGTAACGGGGCGCTGAGACATTGGAGAAATGAGTTTCCTGCAATAGCAGGACTTCAGCCTTCTGTTTATGATAAAACTGGAAAGCCTTAGTTCTTTTAGTAGGGGAGTTAAATCCATGTACATTGTGGCTAACTATCGAATAGTCTGTGTTATATGTGGTGGCCATCGTGGTAGGGCAGAGCACTCTTACCTTGCATAATGAATGAAGCGAGAAGGGTCCCGATGATGATGACTGTTTGGCTATGTGACCTCTCAGTAGGGATGAGCTTCGTGTTCGAGTCGAACATACGTTCGACTCGAACATTGGCTGTTCGATCGTTCGACGAAGATCGAACGATTTGGGCCGTTCGCGCCAAATTCGAGTGACGCGAACGGCCCACAATGCACTACGCCATCGCAGTGTCATCCAGGCGCTGTGATTGGCCAAGCATGCACTGTGACCCCGCATGCTTGGCCAATCACAGCGCCGGCAGCGAGGAGAGCAATGATTGGCCACAGGCAGGATGCCTGTGGCCAATTATTGCTGAGGGTGTTTAGTACACGCCCCACACTATAAAAGGCCGCCAGCACGGCGGCCTAGTGTAGTGTGTTCCGGAGCAGGGATAGAGTAGCATAGGCAGGGACAGTGACTGTTATTTCTTTCTTGCTTAACCTGGATTCCTTTAGTTTAGGGAAAGAGAAGGATAGGTAGGGAGAGTGTCAGTGTGTTTTGTGCTTCTGCTATAGTGTGCTTAAAAAAAACATTTATTCTAGGGACAGAAAACTCTAGGTAGGGACAGTGTCAGTTTCTTTCACTCTGCAAGTCCTTGTTTCCAGGGACCTGTAAGGACAGTGAGTTAATTGTCCTTGTGCTATATTGTGCTTAAAAAAAACATTTATTCTAGGGACAGAAAACTCTAGGTAGGGACAGTGTCAGTTTCTTTCACTCTGCAAGTCCTTGTTTCCAGGGACCTGTAAGGACAGTGAGTTAATTGTCCTTGTGCTATATTGTGATTAAAAAAAACATTTATTCTAGGGACAGAAAACTCTAGGTAGGGACAGTGTCAGTTTCTTTCACTCTGCAAGTCCTTGTTTCCAGGGACCTGTAAGGACAGTGAGTTAATTGTCCTTGTGCTATATTGTGATTAAAAAAAACATTTATTCTAGGGACAGAAAACTCTAGGTAGGGACAGTGTCAGTTTCTTTCACTCTGCAAGTCCTTGTTTCCAGGGACCTGTAAGGACAGTGAGTTAATTTTCCTTGTGCTATATTGTGATTAAAAAAAACATTTTTTCTAGGGACAGAAAACTGTAGGTAGGGAGAGTGTTTTTTTTCTTTCACTCTGCAAGTCCTTGTTTCCAGGGACCTGTAAGGACAGTGAGTTAATTGTCCTTGTGCTATATTGTGCTTAAAAAAAACATTTATTCTAGGGACAGAAAACTCTAGGTAGGGACAGTGTCAGTTTCTTTCACTCTGCAAGTCCTTGTTTCCAGGGACCTGTAAGGACAGTGAGTTAATTTTCCTTGTGCTATATTGTGATTAAAAAAAACATTTATTCTAGGGACAGAAAACTCTAGGTAGGGACAGTGTCAGTTTCTTTCACTCTGCAAGTCCTTGTTTCCAGGGACCTGTAAGGACAGTGAGTTAATTTTCCTTGTGCTATATTGTGATTAAAAAAAACATTTATTCTAGGGACAGAAAACTCTAGGTAGGGACAGTGTCAGTTTCTTTCACTCTGCAAGTCCTTGTTTCCAGGGACCTGTAAGGACAGTGAGTTAATTGTCCTTGTGCTATATTGTGCTTAAAAAAAACATTTATTCTAGGGACAGAAAACTCTAGGTAGGGACAGTGTCAGTTTCTTTCACTCTGCAAGTCCTTGTTTCCAGGGACCTGTAAGGACAGTGAGTTAATTGTCCTTGTGCTATATTGTGATTAAAAAAAACATTTATTCTAGGGACAGAAAACTCTAGGTAGGGACAGTGTCAGTTTCTTTCACTCTGCAAGTCCTTGTTTCCAGGGACCTGTAAGGACAGTGAGTTAATTTTCCTTGTGCTATATTGTGATTAAAAAAAACATTTTTTCTAGGGACAGAAAACTGTAGGTAGGGAGAGTGTTTTTTTTCTTTCACTCTGCAAGTCCTTGTTTCCAGGGACCTGTAAGGACAGTGAGTTAATTGTCCTTGTGCTATATTGTGCTTAAAAAAAACATTTATTCTAGGGACAGAAAACTCTAGGTAGGGACAGTGTCAGTTTCTTTCACTCTGCAAGTCCTTGTTTCCAGGGACCTGTAAGGACAGTGAGTTAATTGTCCTTGTGCTATATTGTGATTAAAAAAAACATTTATTCTAGGGACAGAAAACTCTAGGTAGGGACAGTGTCAGTTTCTTTCACTCTGCAAGTCCTTGTTTCCAGGGACCTGTAAGGACAGTGAGTTAATTTTCCTTGTGCTATATTGTGATTAAAAAAAACATTTTTTCTAGGGACAGAAAACTGTAGGTAGGGAGAGTGTTTTTTTTCTTTCACTCTGCAAGTCCTTGTTTCCAGGGACCTGTAAGGACAGGGAGTTAATTTTCCTTGTGCTATATTGTGATTAAAAAAAACATTTTTTCTAGGGACAGAAAACTGTAGGTAGGGAGAGTGTTTTTTTTCTTTCACTCTGCAAGTCCTTGTTTCCAGGGACCTGTAAGGACAGTGAGTTAATTGTCCTTGTGCTATATTGTGCTTAAAAAAAACATTTTTTCTAGGGACAGAAAACTGTAGGTAGGGAGAGTGTTTTTTTTTTTTCACTCTGCAAGTCCTTGTTTCCAGGGACCTGTAAGGACAGTGAGTTAATTGTCCTTGTGCTATATTGTGCTTAAAAAAAACATTTATTCTAGGGACAGAAAACTCTAGGTAGGGACAGTGTCAGTTTCTTTCACTCTGCAAGTCCTTGTTTCCAGGGACCTGGAGAGACATTGAGTGAATTGTCCTTGTGCTATATTGTGATTAAAAAAAACATTTATTCTAGGGACAGAAAACTCTAGGTAGGGACAGTGTCAGTTTCTTTCACTGTGAAAGTCCTTGTTTCAAGGGACAGAGAAGGACACCTGAAGGTAGCCCTTATTGCTTTTTTCCCATCTCCCTGCAGGCCATCTATTAGAATGTCTGGAAGGCAAACAAGGAGAGGCAGACAGTCAGGAGGCAATAAAAGAGGGCAAGCAGGCTCTGTGTCTGGGGGCAACAGTGCTGGTCGTGGACGCGGTGCATTGTCATCAGCACATGGCCATGGGACACGCTTGTCCTTCTTTTCGGCAGCTGGACATGTTGAGCCACATCATGCCGAAGACTTGGTAGAGTGGATGACCAAGCCCTCCTCCTCCTCCTCATCCTCTCTCACCCAGGCTCAGGGTACTGGAAAAGCAGCTGCCAAAGCGTCGTCTTCCCTGGTATCAATGTCAGACAAATCATCAGTCACTCCTTCCCTAGACCCACCATGTCCTCCTCCTGAGGAGTCCCCCGAACTGTTTCAGCACAGTGTTGGGTACATGCTCCAGGAGGATGCCCAGCGTTTCGAAGGGTCTGATGATGAAACCCAGCTAGAGGAAGGCAGTAGCGTGAGAGCAGACAGAGGGGATGCTCAAGAAGGACACCAATCTGGCAGTCATGTTCCAGCAGCTGCAGCATACTGCCAGATTGGCTCCAGTGATGAGGAGGGAGGGGATGATGAGGTCAATGACTCCACGTGGGTGCCTAATAGGAGAGAGGAGGAGGAGGAGGATGAGGAGGAGGCACATCTCCAACGAGGCAGGATGCCCTTTGGTGGCCAGCGTAAGGGCAGTACACCGACGGAATCACACCGCAGAGCTCCGCCTGTGCAGGGCGCTGCCTCTGCCCGTCATTCAAAAAGTTCTTTGGTGTGGGCCTTTTTTGAGGCTAGTGCATCAGATCGCACAGCTGCTGTTTGCAACATATGTCTCAAGCGTATATCGCGTGGCCAAAACATCAGCCGCTTGGGTACCACATGCCTGACCAGACATATGTTGACCTGCCATGCAGCTCGTTGGCAAGCCTACCTCAAAGACCCACACCAAAGAACCAAGCGGACCTCTCCTTGCACCGCATCAGCTGGGATCTCCAACCCCACTATAACTTCAGTCCTCTCTGAAACATGCACTGAGAGGAATGAAGGTGTAGAATTAGGTGTGTCACAGCCAAGTACTTGCGCCCACTCTGCTAGCAGTACACCGACGTCCGATTCTAGCAGGCAAATTTCCCTGCCCCAGCTGCTGGACCGTCGAAAGAAGTTCACTCCCAGCCATCCACATGCCCAGCGGTTGAATGCTAGCTTGGCTAAATTGCTAGCGCTTCAACTGCTGCCTTTTCAGTTGGTAGACTCGGCCCCCTTCCGTGAGTTTGTGCAATGTGCGGTTCCTCAGTGGCAGGTTCCCAAACGCCACTTTTTCTCACGGAAGGCTATTCCGGCTCTCTACCGGCATGTGGAAGGCAATGTCTTGGCCTCGCTGGACAGGGCGGTCAGCGGTAAGGTGCATATTACCGCTGACTCATGGTCCAGCAGGCATGGACAGGGACGTTACCTTTCTTTCACGGCCCATTGGGTCACTCTTTTGGCAGCTGGGAAGGATTCAGGACAAGGTGCAGTAGTGTTGGAGGTTGTCCCACCGCCACGCCTCCAAAATGCTACTACTGGTTGTGACACACCTCTCTCCTCCACCCCCTCCTCTTCTTCTTCCTCCATGGCCTCTTCCTGTGGTTTGTCCTATGAACCAGCGGTGCTCCGTAGCCGTTCACGGGGCTACGCAAGTACGCAGGCAAAAAGATGCCATGCCGTGCTTGCGCTGGTGTGTTTGGGGGACAGAAGCCACACTGGGGCAGAGGTCCTGTCTGCTCTGCAGGGCCAGGCCGAGAGGTGGTTGACGCCACGCCAGCTTAAGCCAGGAATGGTGGTTTGCGACAATGGCACCAACCTCCTCTCCGCCCTCCGACAGGGACAACTGACCCATGTGCCCTGTGTGGCTCACGTCCTTAACCTGGTGGTGCAGCGCTTCTTGGGCAGGTACCCGGGCTTACAGGATGTCCTGAGGCAGGCCAGGAAAGTCTGTGTGCATTTCCGCAGATCTTATAATGCCAGTGCTCGCCTGGCTGAGCTGCAAAAGGAGTTGAACCTGCCCAAGAACCGCCTTATATGTGACATGCCCACCAGGTGGAACTCAACGTTGGCCATGCTGCAGCGGCTGCACACGCAGCAGAGGGCCATCAATGAGTACCTGTGCGACTACGGCACCAGGACAGGGTCAGGGGAGCTTGGTTTTTTTTCTCCACGCCAGTGGGGCATGATCAGGGATGCATGCACTGTCCTGGCACCATTTGAGGAGGCCACGAGGATGGTGAGCAGTGACAGTGCATGCATCAGTGACACTGTACCTCTTGTCCACCTGTTGGAGCACACGCTGCGTGGAATAATGGACAGGGCACTTGAGGCAGAACAGAGGCAGGAAGAGGAGGACTTCCTTGCCTCTCAAGGCCCCCTTTACCCAGACAGTGTTCCTTCTGTCCCACCCATCGCACAGGAAGAGGAGGAGGAGGAGGAGGAGGAGGAGGAGGAGGATTGTGTCAGCATGGAGGTGGAGGCTGGCACTCAGCATCATCAGCAGCAGTCTTTTAGGGATGATTTACAGTCCCAAGAAACCAGTGGACTTGTACGTGGCTGGGAGGAGGTGGCTGCGGATCATGTCGTCCTTAGTGACCCAGAGGACTCCGGAGCGAATGCCTCAGCAAACCTACGCTGCATGGCCTCCCTGATCCTGCAAAGTCTGCGGAAGGATCCTCGTATTCTTCGGATCAAGGAGAGGGACCATTACTGGCTGGCCACTCTCCTTGATCCACGGTACAAGGGTAAGGTTGCGGACCTTATGTTACCGTCGCAGAGGGAGCAGAGGATGAGACAACTCCGGGAGGCCTTGCAGAAAGGTCTGTGCAACGCGTTCCCAGAGACTGGGAGGTTGCAAACTCCTGGTCCTGGACAACGAGTTGCTGAGGCTTCGGCCAGTCAAAGAAGGAGCGGTGGGGAAGGTGGCCGTCTGACCGATGCGTTCAGACAATTCTTTAGTCCGCAGCCCCAAAGTATGATCGGTTCCAGCAACCATCGCCAGCGTCTGATAAACATGGTGCAGGAATATCTAGGGGCAAGGTCAGACTTGGACACCTTCCCCACCGAAAATCCTCTGGCTTACTGGGTCTTGAGGATGGATCACTGGCCAGAGCTTGCACAGTATGCAATTGAGCTACTGGCCTGTCCTGCATCCAGCGTTCTTTCGGAACGCACATTCAGTGCTGCTGGAGGATTTGTCACGGATCACAGGGTGCGCCTGTCCACCGACTCGGTTGATCGACTGACTTTCATCAAGATGAACCAGTCTTGGATCACCACCAGCTACCACACACCTGATGCTGATATAACAGACTAATTGATTTTAAAATGTCACATCCCTTCAAGACTGATGCTGATGCTGAGTGCCTGTGCTGTTATGTTGACTGGCTATCCTCCTCCTCCGAGTCCTCAATGATACGATTGATGATGATAGCTTGGAAGATCATTTTTGTTTATGGGTGCCGCCACCAGTGCCTAACGCCCAATTTTTCAGCCCCTGTTTAACAGGGGCGTGTAATTACAATTTTTGAAGCAATACTTTGCAACAGGGCTCATTGCTGTGCTCCAAGTACAGTATCTGTGAGGAGTTGCAGTGTTGTGCCACCAGTGCCTAAGGCCCAATTTTTCAGCCCCTGTTTAACAGGGGCGTGTCATTACAATTTTTGAAGCAATACTTTGCAACAGGGCTCATTGCTGTGCTCCAAGTACAGTATCTGTGAAGGGTTGCAGTGTTGTGCCACCAGTGCCTAAGGCCCAATTTTTCAGCCCCTGTTCAACAGGGGCATGTAATTACAATTCTTGATCTAATAATTCACAGCAGGGCCCATTGCTGCACCCACCAAGAGTAACTGTCAGGGCTTACAGTGTTGTGGCACCAGCACCACCATCAAAGGCCCAATTTTTACTACCACTGTTCAACAATTATATGTAATTAAAATTCCTGATATAATAGTTGACAGCAGGGCGTTCCAGCACCAACCAAGAGTAACTGTGAGTGCTTACAGTGTTGTGCCAACACCAACAACTAAGGGGCCTATTTCTGCAGAGTATATACGGCAGGTCCCTACTTTCAAACATCCAACTTACAAACGACTCCTACTTGCAAACGCAAGAAGACAACAGGAAGTGAGAGGAAATCTACCACTAGGAAGGAAAATTCTCTCCTGTAAGAATAAATATGGGAGAAAGGTGTCTCCTCTGTACTGATGCTTTATCAGCAATCCTTGTTTCAAGAAAAACACCACATTTCAAAAACAGTTGTCATTAGGACGGAAAGTGAGGTGAAATGTTCTGAACAGGGGCACAGACAGCAAAACAAATGTTACAGGGGTGATAACCCTTACCTATGTTTTCCAAAAAGTTTAAAAATAGATTTTTGGTCTGGAGCTACACTTCAACAATGTACCTGTTCAAAATTACAAACAGATTCTACATAAGAACAAACCTACAGTCCCTGTCTTGTATGCACCGCCTGTATACGGCTGTTCTGAGTATATAGGGCCTTTTTTATTTTATGTGCGGGGTTCCCCTTAATATCCATACAAGACCCAAAGGGGCTGGTAATGGGCTGGGGTAGGGGGGGGGGGGTCATGGGGTAGCTATGCCATTTTTCTTAAAGATTTTCATCCATATTACCGGGACCAGACATTACATTAAAGCCGCAAGCAGTTTTAAATGGCTTTTTTTTTCCTTTAGAAGTGTCATTTTGTGCAGGGACAGTTCTAAACACGGGAAACACGTGGCACTTCACAGGCATACTTTAGACACCCCCCAGGTACGATATTTAAAGGAATATTTGACTTTTTTTTTTTCACTTTATGCATCATTAAAATGACTGCTCCCGGAAAACGACCGTTTTTAAAACTTATTTTTGCATTGATACATGTCCCCTGGTGCAGAACCCGGGTTCCCAAACCCTTTTTAGGACAATAACATGCATAATAGTTTTTATAATTAGCACTTTAGAATTCGAACGTTCGCATCCATTGTATTTAATAGGGTTCTAATGTTCGTTCGAACTTTCGGTCCGTTCGCGGGTTCTGGTGCGAACCGAACCCGGGGGTGTTCGGCTCATCACTACCTCTCAGACCATGACATAAGGGAAGGGCGCTGAACCGAGGCTCCGAAGAAAGAGGGGGAAGGGAGAGAAGGAAAAGGCATTAGAGAAGAAGAGAAACAAAAATAAAAGCAAAAAAACATATACATAGGCCTTAGGCCCAAACAACCAATATAACTCAATCCTAGCTGATGAATGAAGGAATGGGGAATAACCCCTGCCGGAGACAACATCCGGCAAATTAGGTGCAAGGGTACCATCCTTGTCGTAGGATAGGTAGTCTTGCAGTTGGGTGGCAAGCATGACCACCCCGACCCAAATATGATTACACTCTGTACGAGCAGGCTATTCGAGGTCATATCGGAAATGACAAAATCAATCAATACAGTTTTAACATAACAGGCTGTCTATAGGAACATGCATTCCCAAGGCCAGTGGCGCCGGGGCCGGAAGGGTCCCCATCGGTCGTTCCGGCCCCCGAGCCACAGCCCAACAGGGGAACACATTGCGGTCCGACTAAGGCCCCCAGACTGCTAAAAAGCAAAATTTCTTCGACCAGGTTGGGCCCGTCGGGGTTGTAAAATATTCGGCTGTCAGCCAGTCCGAAGAACCAGGAACTCCAGTAACTTTGTAAGCCGTGACTTTGTAACCTGTGAACTGTGAACGGTAACGATGGCCCCATCAGGCCCATAGTCCACCATGGGCCCAGGCCATATCCGTGCAATCAAGCACTAACAGTTCCCAAAAGGGGGCAAAAAAGCAAAAAGAGAGAAGAGCAATAATACTCAGGTATTCCGGCGAGCATTTCTGGCCTGTGAGCGTGTGCGATCCTGCCATATCGGGGAGAGGGGACGATGATCCAGACGAGGGGGAGATGAAATCGGAGTCGGAGAGTCCCGTGCAATGATGCCGAGACTAAGCAGTAGGTCTTCGCCTGCTTGGAACGTGGAAAAGGAGTGGGACTTTCCGTTGTAAGTGAATGATAACTTAAAAGGGAACGACCATCGATACTTAATCTGTTTGGCCATAAGTTGCTGGAGTAATGGCCGTAGGTTTCTGCGTTTCTGGACCGTTGATGGCGCCAAATCTGTAAAGAGCTGTATTGGTGTTCCAAATAGCGACAGGTCCGGCCTGTTACGAGCCGCAAGCATCATCTTGTCCTTAATGCGGTAGTGATGTGGCTTAACAATAATGTCTCGTGGTAGGCCGTCGGCCCTTGGGGCTGTCAGTGCTCGGTGAACGCGATCAACTTCCATGTGGTGGTTGGCTATATCAGGGATAAGGGTTTTCATCAGGTCTTTTACAGCCCCCTCTAGATCTGTGTGAGTTTCAGGGAGGCCACGCACGCGGACATTGTACCTACGAGAACGATTCTCCAAATCTTCAATTTTTGTGAATGCCTCTTCTAATCTATCCTGGAGGTCTGTCACCATGGCTGAGTTCTGGTTGACCCTTTTGATGGCTCCATCCACTTTGGTTTCAATTAGCTCAAAACGCTCTCCCAAGCTATGGATGTCTTTTTTCAGGTCAGTGGTGATTAATGTGCAGGCCTTAGAGAGCTCCTGCTGCAGCATGGTGGAGAATCTGCCCAACAGTACAGCATCAGGGGAATAGTTTGAGAGCTGGGGAATTGGCATATCCTGGCTGGATTGGCTGGATTGGCTAATGAGGACTTCTGCTAAGTCTGCCATGTTCCTATCCATGGAGGAGGCAGGGGAGTTTGGAGAGTCATGTCTATCAGCGTATATGGCTGGGGATGGGGGATGTGATAGTGACTCACCCCGCTGTCCGGTCTCCACCTCTCCCGAGGATTGTGAGGAGAATGGATCCCTAGTTGGCTCCAGATTTAGCTGCCTGTCTCCTCTCTGTGTAGCGCCGTCGGATCTGGCTGCTGCCGTGCTGCCTCGTGTGTCTGGCTTACCCGGCGCCATCTTGGATCGCGGCTGTGCTGTAGGGGAAGGCCCTGCTCTCTTCTGGGCTGTAGTTTGCGTATCGTGTCCTTTCCGCGGCTGCCCCTGTGCCCTACGGTTCATCGCCACTTCGGGGCTGGTGTGGGATCGGTCCTGGCTCACGGACCTCAGTGCCTGCGCTATCGTTAGCTCTGGTGGGTCGGGGTGCCGGGAGCTCGGTCAGCACACGTCCTTCTCCGAGTCCCCGCGCATGCGCACTAACAGGTGCGTCTTTGAAGTTGCGGGTAGGAGCAGGCTTACTTGACCTAGGGAAGGCAGAGTCCGATGATGAGATGTCAAAACTAGGATCATTTTTAACCTTTGCTTGTTGGCGAATAAAGTCCACAAAATAAGAGAATGGTGGGAAGGGGACGTTGTGCTTTTGCTTGTAGTCGGAGCCTCGTGTAACCCAGGTTTCTTGAAGGTTGTAAGGTAGCTTTTGCACTATAGAGTTAACGCCACGGGCTGTGTCCAGAAAGGCAAGGCCTGGCAAGTCTCCTTCTGCTTTGGCTATTTGCAGTTCTGTAACTAGGTCACTCAAGTCTCTCAGCTTCTGGTAGCCTTTGTTAGGAATCTTGGGAAAGTCCTCTATTCTTTTAAAAAGAGAGTTTTCTATAACTTCTGGGGAACCGTAACATTCATCAATCCTCTCCCATATCATGCTCAGCCCTTTGGTTGGGTAATTAATGTTAATGTCTCTGATTCTCCTTGCATGTTCTGATGACTCATTCCCCAGCCAATTGACTAAGAGATCGGCTACTTCACTTGCTTTAAAATCAAGATCCCTTGTCGCTTTTCTGATGGACGAACGCCATGCTCTATAACTTTCAGGGCGATCGTTAAACTTTGCAAGTCCCTTTGCTAACAGTACACGTCGTGCTAAGAACTTGAAGAAATCTGACATACCTTGATCGTTGTGTGAGTAGCCAGGGGGTGCTCTATTGTGCCAGGAACTTGGTGGATAGTTGCGGTTATCAGGGATACTGTCGCTGTATCTTTTAGACCGCCGTTCTTCATTTTCGATTTGGTCAACTGTGACGTAGTGTTTTGATAGTCTGGATGCAGAATGTTCTGAAAACTGACTGAGTGCGGGTTTACTTTCTTGCTTGATATAAGGCGTGTGAATGGCGGGGGTTGATTCCGCTCTTGGCGCTGTAAGCGGGCAGTCATCTGGTTCAGCGTGTCGCCGCACATATTCTGAGGTATGCTCTGTACTGTCGCCAGGAACGGATTTTTCCCCAAACACGTTGCTGAGCCGCTCACTGGTGGGGATGGCAAATTCCTCTAAGATGTCTGCCTCAGCGACTGCTGCTTCCTTCTCTACAGCCAACTTCTCTAACTCAGCTTCTGTGCACAGCTTCTCTGATTCAGCTTCTATGCGTAGCTTCTCTAATTTCATTTGCATCTCCTTTTCGGCGAACGCGGCCTTTACTTTGGCCTCCTTTGCCGCAAAGTCAGCTTTTACTTTTGCAGATTTTGCTTTTGCGCGGGCAATGGCGATTGTTTCGCTTTTCACTGACCTCTTTGAGCTCGTGGAGTAAACTTCTGACCTTGTCGCAAAGTGCTCTGACTTTGTCTGTGACATGGTGTCTCGCTGTGTGGAAGCTGGTAACACTGCTGTCTTACTGGCGTTCTGTATGCTAGCCATGCTTAGAAGCCTTTGTTTTACTGCTGTTCTGTATGCTAGCCGTGCTTAGAAGCCTCCGTTTTACTGTTATGCCCCTCACTACACGTGGCTGAGGTGTATTTGAGCACACTGATAACTCCTCTCATACCAATGCATTCCGGTAGGCGTAGAATCCTTTTGAACTTTTATTGATACAAGATAGAGTAAAACTGTAACAGATACAGACAAATACAATTAGTAAAGATAGTACAATTAGTGCCTCCCTATCTATCTGCCTAGCTGAGTACATAAATAGTAGACATACCGGAGAGGTTTCTGAAGGCTTGAACATATATCTTAGCAGTCCATGTGCATGCTTCCAGGGAAAAAGATGAAATGGCTGAAGAAGGTGACGCAAGGCCTGATGGGATTGAAAGTACGGAGGCTTGCAAGTCCCAAACTAGCTAACTCTTCTAATATTGCTTATGAAAATAGATGCAGTTATACAAAACGGCCACTAGATGGCAACATAGATTAAATGTTATTAAACCAGAAAAATAGGAAAAATTCAAGCCTTTTTACTAAAGGCATGACACAGACCAAAATGAGGAACAATAGAGGAGGAATGAGGGACATTGCTCCAAATCAGGGACAGTCCCTCAAAATCAGGGACAATGGGAGCTATGGTGACACTAGTGAATCAATATTCGCTATTGTCCACTGGCTTCTTCTCCTGGCCAATCAGGATAGGAGGCGGATTGGGTCGGCCGAGAGAAGAAGCCAAGGAAGCTGGGGGGCACCGTGGAGGGGTGTGTAAGAGGGGGACCGTGGAGGGTGGGTACGGGGGGGTCCGTGGATGGGCTGAGTGCGGGGGACAGTGGAGTGTTGGGTATGGGGAGCGGGACCGTGGATGGGCTGAGTGCGGGGGACAGTGGAGTGGTGGGTATGGGGGGCACCGTGGATGGGCTGAGTGCGGGGGACAGTGGAGGGGTGGGTATGGGCGGGACCGTGGATGGGCTGAGTGCGGGGGACAGTGGAGGAGTAGGTATGAGCGGGACCGTGGATGGGCTGAGTGTGGGGGGCCATGGAGGGGTGGGTACGGGGGGGACCATGGATGGGCTGAGTGCAGGGGGACCCTGGAGGGGCGGGGGACGGGGGGACCGTGGATAAGCTGAGTGCAGGGGACAGTGGAGGGGTGGGTATGGGTGGGACCGTGGATGGGCTGAGTGCGGGGGACCATGGAGGGGTGGGTACGGTAGGACCATGGATGGGGCTGAGTGTGGGGGGACAGTGGAGTGGTGGGTTTGGGGGGGCCTTGGATGGGCTGAGTGCGGGGGCCAGTGGAGGGGGTGGTACGGGGGGACCGTGGATGGGCTGAGTGTGGGGGACCGTGGAGGGGTGGGTACGGGGGGGACCATGGTTGGGCTGAGTGTGGGGGGGACAGTGGAGTGTTGGGTTTGGGGGGGCCGTGGATGGGCTGATTGTGGGGGACCGTGGAGGGGACAGGGGGGGCCGTGGATGGGCTGAGTGCGGGGGACCGTGGATGGGCTGAGTGCGGGGGGGGGGGGACCGTGGATGGGCTGAGTGCGGGGAACAGTGGAGGGGTGGGTAAGGGGGGATACCGTGGATGGGCTGAGTGCGGGGGACAGTGGAGGGGTGGGTAAGGGGGGATACCGTGGATGGGCCGAGTGCGGGGGACAGTGGAGGGGTGGGTACGGGGGGGACCGTGGAGGGACTGAGTGCGGGGGAATGTGGAGGGGGGGCGCTCTTTTTTGTTTATAGCGCAAAAAATAAAAATGGCAGGTGATCAAATACCACCAAAAGAAAGCTCTATTTGTGGGGGAAAAAAAAAAAAGGGACATCGATTTTGTTTGGGTACATCATCGCACGACCGCGCAATTGTCAGTTAAAATGATGCAGTGCCGGTATCGCAAAATAATGGTCATTAAAAAGGGAAAATTTTCGGGTCTGTAAGTGGTTAAACTTTAAATGCTGGTGATAGATGAAAGTGAAAGTAAAAAACATGGACTGAGTTCATTGACTCTGCAGTACACATACCTGAATAAGATAAGATTTGAATTTGAGCGCCAAAGAGTTTGAATGAAGAGATAAACCTCGCTTAAGTGCAGAACATGTCGTTCCGTGCAATCCTGAATCTATCTTTATTGTCCATAGCGGTGTGAGTACAACTATTTAAATGTTAGGCGTGTTTTTCATACTGTATACCCTGCAGTATGTTTGTTTTTCTTATTGAATAATGTAACAAACAAGTATTACATACTTTGGATAGCAATGCCACTTAGTATGTATATGACCCTTCTGATTTTTCAGTGCTAACACAAATGTATCATAAAAGTATTATTTTATTTCTCTGTGCATATAATCTAGAGTTGCCACCTTTTCTTTAAGTCAAACCCAAACACTTTAGCGGTACGCAGCAATCTTTTTTTGTAGTATGAACTATATATGTCCCCAGCAATGCAGAGGCTGCTCAGGTGCCAGTAGTCTGATGAGTTAGGGGATTGGGGTGAGTCAGATGACAGGGAGGATCCGTTGTTCTGCACACACATAGATCGCTCTGTCCATCACCACAA